>OU342652.1:21945049-22545049 GCA_910589605.1 Chrysoteuchia culmella | reverse complement strand
TGGGACATAGTCTTTCTACGCACATGATTAAGGAGACTGTCTCCATAATAATAATATGATCCAATCAACAGAAACAACAACCATTTTTTTAAACTTAATATAAAATGATGACATGTTGATACACAGCCTATTAATAAACCCGAATTGTCGTAGGCAAACTGGTACCTATCTCCGAAATGTACGTTACATAATGTGCAAGTCAGACAGCGCGGCGCGGTCGCTGCCCCCGCGCCCTTGACACACTGCCGGCGCTTGCGCAGCCACACGCGGAAGACAACGATATAAATATATAAATATAAGAAGGCATCACAGAAGTTGATCTGATTCTGAAATATGTAACTTAGAGCCAATTTTACCAACTGTCGATTAGAGATAATCGTGCTTTAAACATTGAAACATCATTCTGCCCTGTAAAGTTTAAACAAACGATTGTAACGCAATGACATTAAGCGTAAATCAGACAATGAAAATGGAACCACCGAAAAAATAGATAGGTCAGTAACCAGACACCGAACTATCACAAATGTTTATCACATTAATTTGTCTTTAAGTCTTTTATATGATGATCGAATCGACAACCTCTGACACAGTAGGCAAAATTACTAATATAATAATGCACAATCGGCTCGGTCAACGCCATCCTCTGATTGATGTTTAAGAAGGCCTTGGATAAACTTTACATGTACAAATATTTAGATATATATTTCGTAAATCTTAAAAATTAAGTTTATAAAATAAGCACTAGTTAAAAAAAATCACTGAAGATCTAATCAGTAAGAATCTAATTCTAAACCCTTAGTGGTCTGATTTTTAGTGCGATCAAGTGTTCCTCAGGGTAGTATTCTTAGGACCCACCTTTTTTACAACATCCTTGACTGACGATTTGTTACACAGATTAATAAATTACGTAACAGACTATTCGAGATAATAAAAACCAGAGCAAAAGTTATCTTCCTCCTACAAAGCCCATAGCATAAGTAACACGACTGCATTGGTTGCGACGACGAATTTTATTTTCACGAACGCCTTGATTCAGGGCATTACAGGTTTATACTTAATTTTTAGTGCCTTACATCATGACCTGTTAACCTCCACTAACTATCGGTTATAAAACTAAATAGAGGTCACTGGAAGTCAACTTCATGATATTATTGCTTTCGAAAGATCAGTTAACAATGTTGAATAGTGTTCTTTGCTCCGTTATTTAATCAACATCGTTTCAATATAGAAGCGATGACAAGTAACGGTAGGGTCAGGGTCTCAGGTTTTTTAAGTCCTACACATAGCAAAGCGAATGATAATAAAAACACAAAGTCAGTGACTGTTTCAGATATTGAAGATTCGTCAGATTCGAAGCAAATAGTAACACAATGCGATAAACACAACGATTGAATTAATGAAATACATGTTTTATTTATTTATACTCGTGTTAAATCACATTGTATTGCTTCACGCTACTTTCTTATCGACAACTAATTTCTACATGTGGTTTTTCTATTTCTTTAATTTCACGTCAAATACTTTATTTGACTCACTCGCTCGCAAGGACGCTTGTCTTTTATAAGCATTTAGAAAAAATTGCTACGGACTGTCTCAAAGTACATATTCTAAAAAGAAAGTATAGGGTATCCTCATTGTTTATTATGCGCACAGCCAGGGAGTGGAATTCCCTGCCTGCGTCAGTATTAGCCTATATCCTGGTATATTTAAAGCTCGAGTGAATAGGCTTTTTCTAGCCTATTCACATAAGCTCGCTCCATTATATCTAACGACTCAGAATGTGGCCAAGAGCAAGAGTCTATTTAATGTAGAAAAAATGGGATGTCGCACTAAAATCCGTACCATTATTAAGTATAATAAAATCGATCATAGAATTACAAAATCTGTATTAACATTCGCTAAATACGTTTTTGACATACTAGGATTGCCGAAGTACGTTGAGACTAAAATATTTGGCTATTTGGCAGTAGTAGAGATTTCACTTACATTTCTAACAAAGAAATAAGGCTAGATGATGTCGTCAATCGAAAATAAGCCCCCTGATTGATAGGAGCTACTCGGGAATTGGCCTCAGTACTCAGTGTATTGATGAAAAAGGTTTTCCTTACTGGTGAACGTAATTTTAATTAACTTTGTCGAAAATAATAATTTTCAATTTATATGTGAAACCAATGTGAAGATGTGAGATAACAAAGTGAAGACTAGCATTGTAGCTTATTCTAGAAATAAACCAATAGGTAGACGCTACTGTATAATTAAATGAAACAATAATCCATTGTAGATCCAGAAAGTGGTCGCTTGGTACCAAGGTCGACCATGGCCGGTTACCCCATCGACTGACCTCGATGACGAAGTAGGGCAGGTGACATCGAAGGTGAGGCCTGCTGAAACTGTTACGATGGCATTGTTCGATGCGGGCGAAATTTTTATTGAACCACTAACAGAAGTGGTTTTTTTCGTCAATGGGAAAACGATAGCCTTCGTCATTGGAAAGTTGTGAAGTATCTATGGAAAATACAAATACAAAATACAAAAATACAAAATATCTTTATTTCTTTCAAAAGCTAGATATTGGATATATATACTTGTGCCAGGAGTATCCGCTCCTCCATATCTTACATTACCTTATCATAACTAATATATATTTAATGTACAAAAAAGAAAAAAAATATTATTTATACATTGTGTGATTGTGTGTGTGTGTGTGGTTGTGTGTGGGTGTGTGTGTCCGTGTGTGTGTGAGAGAGAGAGGTGATGCATGTTTATTATTTAGATTTTTTTAGTATGATCTCAGTTTCTTCGTTATTTAATGTTTTTAACCAATTTATAATTTTAACTTTGCAATCATGATAAGTTTTTGAATATAAATCTAGAACTTTATTTACTTTTGGTAAATTTTAAATAGAAAAATATTGGAAAAATTAACTTGGCCACAAGTGAATTCTCGGAATTTCAAACATAAAAATAGCATTGAAAAATGCAAAAATTTCAAAATCATAAATTATTGGCAGTTGCATCTTAATCGATCGTTAAACACCTGAAGATGTTTCTTGTATTTGATTTGTATTAAGATGTTTCATTGATGTAACAACGCTGGCCCACAGCGTATTAAAAATATAAAAGTATTGGAGAATTGCGACGGTGGTTCGCAAGTCTCGGTAGCTCAGCGGTAGAGCATTGGACCGGATTTCCAAAGGTCGCGGGTTCGATTCCCGTCTGAGAATTCACTTGTAGCCGAGTTAATTTTTTCCAATATTTTTCTATTTAAAATTTACTATAAGTATAAAAATAGCATTGAAAAATGCAAAAATGACAAAATCATAAAAAAAAAAATTCTTTGTTATACACAATCGCAGAGTTACTTTTATATTGTATGCTTGCAAAGACAGTTGTTGTTGTATGTTTAAGGAACTTTTATTACTTTGTCTCTTCTTCTTTTGCGTGCAAACAAAACTTGTCGATTTGTGTTTTTACAAAGTTATTTGTAAAATATATAATTCACGAATAGATAAAAGGTCGCTTTCGTGATATAAATCCTCTGTCGGGTAGCGTTTTTTTTTAAAGTACATAACCTTTATTAAGGCCCGCTGAGCTCTTTCTACTTGTAAAAAATGTGTTTTATATGCACCTCCCCATATAGAGATGCAAAATCCTCGAAGAGAACATGATTGTTGATTCATGTTGTTGAAAGTCATGAAAGTTGAGTTGAAAAAATTACTAATACCTATTGACAATTTGGCGGTTACACATTTGCAGCTAAAAATTGCAACAAAACTAGGTTGGGTTGACACATCATTTTAACCAATTATACTTATGTATTCCGTACCTATGTTCTTGAAGCATTATGAGTATTTCCCAGGCGTCATAGTCATAGTATCTAAATCGGTTAAAAATAAATACGCCAATTGAATATTGAATTATAGAGTTAGTTCCATTTACATAAGTCGTCATAGCAATAAATTTTGCTGTGCATAAGTACGATGCATCTGTGAAAATTTAATTTGTTTAATGTTTATTGCGTATTTTTAAATAAAGTATTAGATTTAATTGGAAATTTCAATTTATTCAAACGCAAAGAGTGTCGCTGATGAATGAGGTGGAAGTGATGAGAAAAAGTGTCAGCTATTTAGCATTGTACTCGTGATCAGTTCTACAGCACGTTTACGAACGAATGTTTCAAAACACGTGATATATTTAAAACTATCATAATCATAACGAAACGATTTTTATTATCATTCCACTCTGGTTACATTTTGCCAAACTTTTGTGGTTTTATCACAGCTACAATTTAGAAACATTCCTATCGCAACGCAAAGAGATTTTGTTTAAAAACTTTTAAAAGGGCAGTTATGGAACACTGTCACCTACGCGTATCTCTAGACCAATCTAGACCATTTTATTAGATAACTCCTTGTGGGATTGTTTTTCGCTTTTCTTGTAGGTATTTATTAGGTATATTAGATTTCTTTGTTTTCTAGAGGAACAAGTTAAACAATCTCTTTACTTTAACAATAACCTTTTTATTATTATTATTATCATCAAACAATGTTAGGTTACACTATTGATTTACTTAATATGTGTATGTCTGTAACTAAATTCTTGTAACTAAACAGTCATTTTCATTTTAAAAATTGCCATTTACACGGCAAATGCCGTGTTACACGGTTATTTGGGTCTATTTGGCTATAATACACGGCAGTTCATTACATTGCCGTGCAAAGAAACACGGCAATCCAATGTGTACTTATTTTTTCTCATCCGTGTAAATTTAAAGAAAATATTAATGTTACGGCAATTTTGCAGTTTTTATTCCAAAACACGGCAATCCGGATACCCAAAACACGGCAACTCAGGATTTTGTGATGGCAAAAGCAAGTAGGTGTTGGGTCATTTATCTATAAATTAATGTTCAAATGTTGTTACAGACGAGCGTCGATGATGTCGCCGCGACAACTCATGCGCAACTCCAACATGACGCAGAAGTGGCAGCGGCGGGAGATCTCCAACTTCGAGTACCTCATGTTCCTCAACACTATTGCAGGTTTGATCCTTTCAACTCTTTTAAGATTTTCGAAATTTAAACGAGGGGCTTATTATCTTACTTTAAAATTTATCGCAATCCCTTTCAATTTATCATTTGAAAGGTATTTACGAGCTATATTTGACATTGATAGGGATTGTGATCGGGAGTAGACGCGTTTTAAAGTATTGAATGAACGATATAGAACTATCTAAGCAAAGTGACACACAACAATATCTTTCAAATATATGGAGAAGTGTCAAATGAAGTGTCATAATAACGACTTCGACTCTAAGTGCTTGGTCAGACTGCACACGCGGGCGCAGCGCGATGACTTAAACATATGAAATCTTACTCGCCGCGCCTGCGTGCGAGTGGACACTCGAATAAAATTTCATATGTTTGAGTACATCGCGCCGCGCCCGCATGTGCAGTCTGGCCAAGCACTAAATAATAATTAGGGGCAGATCCGGACTACATCTTAGACCAAACCAGTGCCAAATGTGGCTTGAAGTGTATACATAGCTACCTATGGGAGCGATGTTTGTATACGCTACACCTTAAATGCTGTGCCAACCGCGCAATAGAACTATGGTGTGAGTGTATGTAATGTGATGTAAACCAGATCCAGACAGCTGCTCTTCTATTTGAACTACCGTCGAGACTAAGCATAAGCAGTCAACAGAATATCGAAAGCTTCCTGGTTCAATGTTAGAGTTGGAATTGTTTTTATTATAACAACTGCAATGGAAAAATTGCTTTGTGCCTGCAAAAAAGCCATTATTAACCAAATACTTTTAACCACATTTTCTTATTCTCAATTTGTCACTTGGTGTTAAGTAAATTTTTTGGATGAAATTGGAAACGTATGTTTGGAGTTTTCAAATACTCATCATTTCGAATGGCGAAACTGCGGTGTCCTAAACCTTAATTTTCAAGTTCAGTTGCCATTCTTCGGCTGCGGGCGTCAGGTGGTGAAGTTCTCTCAGGCCACCAGGGAAACAGTATAGTGGGCAGTCTTCTGCAACGTGGTGCAGGGTTTGGTCTGGGGCTCCGCATTCACACGCTGGCGAGTCCTTAAGTCCCCATTTGTAGAGGTGGTGGTTCGAACGCCCTTCGAACTTCAAATACTGAGGGACGGACATACAAATATCCATCATAATTATCTCAAATATGTTGTGACGATGTTTAGAAGAAGGTTCCTAAACTAGCACGGCGTGCTTCGAATAGATTAGGTAAATCGTCTTCAATTACACAATAAACTTTGGAAACCAATATAAACTGCATATGTATTTTTTACAGAACCCCGAATAATATGAAAGTACAAGATCACACTTAACCACTTATCACTTCATCAAGCATATAAGACATTATGTAATTCAAAGTACATCCAGCGATATCTCTGTACACAGAAATAGGTTCCTACGCAACTCCCCACAATGAATGCAACACACAACATCTCCACACCGTCCGCCTTTCTCCATTCGTCTGACAAATATTGTATTTACTGCAATTGTATTATACAAGCTTCAGAACATCTATTGAGACATACAAACGCCTTTTATATTATCAGTAATAAACACCGTCGTGTAGTGTTGTTTTAAGTGATTAGACAGAATAAGTTCTGTTGTAGCTCACGGTTCCGTTACTATTGCTGATAATTTCTTGCGCTCTTTTTCTAGTCAGATATATGAAAACTATAACTATAAATAACTTGGAAATAATCACTTCACTTCATCACTTACAGCCAATTTCAATAACCGATCTGTAGTAAGATATTACATCTTGGTTTAGTTGGTCAACAACTGTCATTATTTTGGTTATATAATTACAAAATATCTAGTTAACTTATGTATCTCAGATATGCATATTAAGGACTCAAATGGGCCTTTGAAATGAAATCATTTATTTGCTGACCCATACTGAGGATAATGTTATTAAAATCTGCCATAATTGCTGCAACGAAATAAAATAATTCAGATTAAATTCAAGCGAAATATCTCCAAAACGACTCGAGAGATCATGCCTTCCCGTTTGGATGAGGTAAATATGAATGATCCATACCTGTTCCCGTCTGAATCACATATTTTCCAGTGCGCTAGGAAGATTCCAAACTATCCCCCATTTAAATTGAGTAACCTGGTTACGTGGAGATCAATTTAAATTACAATCACATGCTACACTGCAGTGACCGCTAAATTGAATTAGTCCCATCAAATGATATGCTTATTTTTCAATAAACGATCTGCTATTGTGGCTCTAGCGAAGTGTTATTGAGCTTGTCCAGCTGACTCCCTCACGATGCATGCAACCTTGCGGCCCATTACGACAATGACTGAGCTTGCAAAACAAATAAAAAGTATTCACCAAGACCCTTGGATCTGGCGTTCGACCTGATAGATAGAACATATACATACACACAGTACTGTGATATTAATAAAAAGTATTCTCGAGAGGAAAATATATCTTTTTTTATGAACAACGGGGAGACTCTTAGCCTTTATCATACCTGATGTTAAGTATTGATAAGGCTGAAGATGGAAGCGAGCCTCTCCCGGAATCCTCAATCAATAAGGTAATGGCTATCTTATATCTAACTGCCGGAACACAACAGTGCTGAAAACACTGTTGTTATGGCGTCGTCAGACTTGTTCATTGTGGAAAGTTTCAGCTTTGAATTCGGCGTGTTTCATCTGGATAATGTCCACTTAAAACATAATGCAATCGCTAGCATCACAGCACCGATCGTTGTGAGACAATAAAAAACAATCAATTTATTCCTAGCAAACGTTCTCTAAACCCTTTTAATTCACTACCTCATGGTTTTCATGACAAGTTCCCTACGCTGAAAATTCTGTTGTTTCGTCTTTAAAAAAATTATCAACCTTATTTACGGCTTCGTTTTTATAATTTGACTAGATTTCGCCTTGAATTAATATTTCTGACAACAATTAATAATACAATAAATTAATTTACAATAATTACCTACTTAGCTGCATAAACATGAATCAACATGCAATCAGGGTCTACGAACCGAGTCTTTGTGTCTGTAATAGTCAACACGTGTTTAACACCAATTCGTGACGGTATTTACCTAAAACGGGAAAACGAGAATCTCCCAATTTACATACAATCGGGCTGACCGGTCATTTCACAAAGTGCCCGATAATGAGGAACTACTCGCTTTGCCTGCGTAACAATGCAAATACGACGATTATTCTATCGGACAATCGACTCGCAATCGTCGTTAGAGATAATCGTTGTCGTCAGTTATTATTTACGGGACTTTTTCTAGACGTCCGCGTCGCGTCGGTGTCGGCCTGGAGCACTGCCCATACTTTTCTCGTGTACAAAACTCCAAAAGTCGATGTTTTTTTATTTAGAGAAACCAAAAAAAAATAATTTTAATGTTTTCTTAGTTACTATCCATTCAGGAGACTGACGATAATGTCTTCTGAAATCTTCTGATCACTGCAAAGCCTAGTTGAAACTGCCTTAGTCGACCACGAACCACATAAAGAGGTTAGAAATACTAGAACATGCTCTGAAAGGACATTTCAAGAAAAGGGTAATTTTGTGGTATGACAATTTTAGAACAGAGGCCCTACCTTTAACTGTTATGCGATTCATTTTAGGTTATTTTTAGGTTGAGAGCGCGGGATGCTGTCATACGGCGCGTATAGCGGCGTCTCACTCTTGCTACCTAAAATGAATCGCAATACAGTTGATGTTAGGACCAGGAGCTCTATTTTTGATTCACTCGTCTCGAGGATTCTACTGATTTTCGTGCGACGTTTGAGTTTCCGTATTCCGTAAAAGCGACCTTGCAGGTATATACATAGCTTCGCTTTTCGCCTGTAGTACCGCCTTCCAACGCGAGCGCGCGAGAGGCAAAGCGAAAAGCGTGCTATGTCTACGCTTGCAAGATCGCTAATCGCGTGATCGCCTCCTCGAGCTCTATTTTTGATTCACTCGTCTCGAGGATTCTACTGATATTCGTGCGGTGTTTGAGTTTCCGAATTCCGTAAAAGCGACCTTACGCAGATATACATAGCTTCGCTTTTCGCCTGTAATACCGCCTCCCGACACGAGCGCGCGAGGGGCAAAGCGAAAAGCGTGCTATGTCTACGCTTGCAAGATCGCTAATCGCGTGATCGCCTCCTCGTTCGCCTCGCCACTCGCACGACGAGTGATTCAAAAATAGAGGTCCAGGACGTTTTACGTAGCATCTTTAGCCCTTGTCGCAAGCTCTTGACTCTTTACTGCTAAGTGCTATCCCTTTATTGCTATTATGGGAAATATAGCCCCATTGGGAAGCCTTCGCTCAATAGTGGACTGTTTTTGACTACAGTTTTGTATGCTATTTGTTTAATATACTACAGATATCGCACGTTTACATAAAATTCTTTACAAGTTACGTTTTTCTTATCAATATTTCCTTTGGTGACGTATATTGTACCTATATTGAATTAAAAGGCTTGAAAAACCCGATACTACAATCGTTTAGGCCGTAGGTTTAAGCACGTAATTTTCAATCTCTTACGATACCAACAAGACTTGAGGGACGACAAAGCCTCAAGTTCGTTACGTTATGGCAACAGCGTCACGTCACGTTTATGAAAATGCTTCATTTAATACACCATTACACATTTACCAACGCAGCCAGTCAGCTGTGCTATTGTACGCGATACTCTAATGAAGTAATAACCGATTTCTTACGGCTACTTTCAAACTTACGGTACTTTACTCTGGTTATTAACTTACAGGTTAGTTGAATTGAAAGGTGATTTAAAATGTATATAGGTAAACTACTCTGTATTTTATTCACGGGCTATTTAACAAGTAAAGGCAAGTTTAAATTAATGTTCAATTTAATTTTCAAAAAATTATAAAGTTATACTAACAAATACTTGGCTAGCAGCTGGTACCTTTCCGGTGCATTGTAGTAAAAACCTATATTTTTAGGCTATAACTACATTTGACCACCATCGTGCTTAATAATGCACTGAACAGCACCGAGACCGCCTAACGGTATAGCTTGTGCTATCGCTATAGCTATCGTATTTCAAACCCCCTGCAAAGGCTCTCGCTGACGCTATGAGTTTCGTACTATAAATGTAATAGTTAATCCAATAGATGGATAGAAGTATGTAAGAACTAGACAAAAAGCATATCGTTGAAGGGTTTTATGGGAGTTTGAAGTTTGAAAGCTATAGCGATAGCACAAGCACCTTTAGGCGGTCGGGGTGCAGGTAGCAGAGCAGCACAGGACAGGGGTATATTAAAAATATAGGTGATGGACTGGCAACGAGTCATTTTTGTTTCCGAACAACATCTTACACCGAACCAATACCAAAATGTGGCGTCGAGTGGCGACAAATGGTGTTTATTTATTTTCATATAAATGTTGGCTCGAATACTCCAGTTTGTACTAGTCTTTACAATATCATCGCGTTGATTTACGTCATTTTAGGGTTCCGTACCCAAAGGAAATACGGACCCTATTACTAAGACTCCGCTGTTCGTCCGTCCGTCTGTCACCAGGCTGTATCTCATGAACCGTGATAGTCAGACAGTTGCAATTTTCACAGATGATGTATTTCTGTTGCCGCTATAGCAACAAATGCTTAAAAAACAGAATAAAATAAATATTTAAGGGGCGCCCATACAACAAACGTGATTTTTTGCCGTTTTTATAGATAATGGTACCGATCCCTTCGTGCCCGAGTCCGACTCGCACTTAGCCGGTTTTTTTTATTAACACCAGCCTCAACATAATTTCGTAAACGTCGAAAATAGCTCATTTTTTATCATATTGTTTTCACTGTTTCTAGTAACTTGGTTATTGGTTGTCTCTTTTAAGGTATTACATGTTACATACGCCTGTGACATGCTAATTCAGTAAATAAAATCCGTTTTCATTGTCCTCTGTGTTATTACTATGATGTACTTATATTTATACTATAATGAATAGCCTTTACGTATTTTTTTTTATTTATTTATTTAACACCAACAAGATTTACATTGAAATGAATACAAGATATAACGATATGAAAGATCCGAGCTAAATGCAATCTTATTTATAGGTGCTACACGAGAACAAACAATAAATGAGTAAACAGTATTATGGAAAACAAAAATTGATTAATACGTTAACTTTCCGTAAATATAGCAAGATACTTCATGCTATACTTAACTCTTCTTCCATCGGACATCCAGACGCACTGCGGGCTACCACTGTTACTTAAGGTGGTACGACTTCCATACAAACAAACATTGCACATTAATTGGTTCATCATACATGAATAATTCATAAATACATGTGCAACTAACTCGTTTCAGTTATTTGTTTGCGCGAAATTATAAAAAATATGTACTTTCATACATTAGCTATATAATTGCGATGGGTCACACACACATACGTAGAATTATTGAAATTATAAAATGTTAGTATATTCGTCTTTTATGTATGAATGTATTTTTTTATTTTATTTCGCGCAAACAAATAACTGAAACGAGTTAGTTGCGCATATATTTATCAATTATTAAGGTATGATGAACCAATAATTGTGTAATGTTTGTTTGTATAGAAGTCGTACCACCTTAAAGAAGTTAATTGGATAACAATTTAAAGTGATTACGACACTTTAAATTGTTATTTAAGTTACACCCTGTATACCCGTGCTAAATGGCTATAGGTAGTGCAATGTGCAGTCCAGAAATAGTGCTGTTAAGTGCACTAAATAACTTAAAATTCAATACCTTAGCGATAGTTAACCCAACTACATGCCAGGCGCGTCGCACGACCCCTGTGGATAAACCCTTAATTATTATCTACGTGTATGACTATTGACTAGTGCACTACTACTCATTATACGGTGGAACAGGGGCGTGCATTCCATATAGGCAATTAGGCAGTGCCTACCTCATATACAATAAGTGTTAAAGATAATTTATTTTAGTTTAAACTTCTATTCAACACTCACCCACTAAGATTTTCCTTGCGCTAAATACTGAATACCTACCGGTAGGCAGTCTCCAAATTGCCTACTCGAAACAAGGAGCGTTTCATACAAGAATACAAGTTATTTAGCAAAAGTATTGCTCAAGTATAAACCGCCCACGGCAAGAAGGGCTCTATTTGTACGTGTAACGCTCTAGCTAAACGTCTGATGTATAAGGACATTGCTGTAAAGTTTCATCTTAATCAGTTCAGTAGTTTTTGCATGAAAGAATAACAAACATTCATCCATCAAAATATCCTCACAAACTTTCAAACTTATAATATTTGGTAGCAGGATAGGATAAGTGCAAAGTAACTAGTTAGATCTACAGTGCCTACCACCCTGGAAAACCAATGCACGCCCCTGCGGTGGTACTACACTAAAATAAATATCTACACTATATTATAAAGAGATACACGTTGTGAATAGGTACAATAAAGAGTCAACGAGAAATTAGGTAAGTATGATAAAATGTTAAGTAGTGAAAAAATATTGTTTCACACTCCGTTTTAGAGGAGGTATTCAAAATTTTAAACAAGCTACGGCTTTAGAATAATGGTAGGACTAGAAGTGGTTCAGTATATTATTAATGTACAAAGCAGTTATTATTTTCAACATTTAACTAAAATCTTAAAACAGGGTAAACTAGGTAAGCTCTACACCGAAATCATTTGTTTCATCTTATATCTGACTGCTACAAGTTTTAATAGAAAATATTGTCTACTTTATTTCAAGATTTCAAAATTCATCCACCAATGGAAAATTAAACGAAATTTCCAAACTGAATCAACACTCATACACCTTATGGTGTGGTTTGACGATCAGCTTCGTTGAGTCACCATTAAAATTTTCTAGAATTATTTTATGAATCAATTAATATTTTTCATTGAAAACAAATTCAGTAATGTTTCTGTACGTATCACTTTATTTACTCGATTAAAAACGGAGTTGTATAAATGAAGTAGTACAAATATAACTGATTTTTGAAGTGCTCATGGCCGACTGGTCGTATTCGATCACGTTTGTTAAGCAATGTTCGGTCCGGTCAGGTGTCGGATGGGTGACCCTAAAGTATGGCATTACAACTGAGCGCTTCCGTACTTCGGAGGGCACGTTAAACCGTTGGTCCCGTCTGTTGTCATCTGGTAACAGACGTTAAGCCAAGTCAGATGCCTTAAAGGCGGTCTGATAAAACCACTAATCCTCATACTTACGATAATAAGAAAAAGAAGAACTAATTTTTTATTCATAAAAAGCTTTCAAATTCAAAGAAATATTCAAAATAGTTCATGGCGCCTATTCTTCATATCGGTTATGTCTTAAATGAGCGGCGGAAGGAAATTTCATTATAAGTAAGTATCATAACACATAATATTGTTTACAAAATGTGAAGAATTAAATGCATTGAATCGTCAAAATGCATCAAGAATGTCAAATGGACGGCTGACGTAAACACTGAAACAATTATTTACTTACCTCTTACCTCTTGTAAAATTTAAATTATCTAAGTATGTTTTATTTACAGAATACCGTTTTTCCCGTTAGCAGCTGACAAATGAGAGATATACCAGTGTACCTACATTTATAATGGTGACGTGTCAATTAGAAACCCTTCATACCTTTTCAGTATCTCCATAGCTTTCTTCCTCAACATATTATCACCCGTTGCTCTCAACACCGCATTCATGGACGACGCACGCAAACTGTCATTTGTTTTCGTTCGTTTCCCTCCAAAATATGACACTACTATTTTTAAACACTACACTCACAAAGGAACACACAACCGCAAAGCCTAACACAGACTAAATTTTCGCTCGGAAACACTTTCGCTTTGTGAAACACTTGTTTAGTTTTATTGTTGTAATTCGCGTTGTATTCTTATTATTTCTGGTTGGATGGTGCGACTGCGAAAGTTGGCAATCGTTTGACGAATGGACCGTCTCCAGGCAGGCGGGAAAAGCAATGCCACGTGATGACAACAATAGGCCACTGATGCTGCATCGGTCGCCAGATAACGCTCTTTGATATCACTATCACTGCCGACTTGAATAACATCGAAGGTCAAAGTGTGCTCCTTGTCACTCATATACCCTGGTACCGTGCGTGTGTGAGAACATGGCAAGGACTTGTAGTTGTTTTTCTAAATAGAAAGAAAATAATAGAACAATACATCAATATTAAAATGACAGGAAAACCATGAAATCTTACTGCAATAGTGCTTTTAACCCATTTACACATGAATTGTGAATAGCATGAAGACGATTTTAACAGCTCAGTAGGGTGCTTCTTACGATCATCCAAAAGAGAAAAAAAACATTTAAATGCGCTTAATTTTATGAATTCATTATTTTGTTCATAAACTACGCAAATACTATCAGTTGTTTTTGTTGATCAGGAAACAGCGTAACATCTTTTTTGTGACGTAACTAGTAAAATGTGTTATTGAATTATCTATTATTGTTAAATTTAAGTTGTTTTAAATATTGACATAAATATAAATGTTTTTAATTGTTGATCACCACATTTTCAGCAATTTTCCATCACGATTCACGATACTAAAACAGCATTAAGTATTCTTCAATAAAGCTAACTTGATTTAATCAAATAATTATTACCTACTTAACCTTTTAACTTATAAGATTACGTCGTCTATCTATATTCCCATCAATCAATAAACATAAATCATTTATTTGCGAGAATATGGTACAGTATAGATTTTAAGTACCTACATAGTTTCCGCATATTCTACCGAATGATTCGATGTGCAAATACAATAAATGTCCAATTTTCATTTTCATGGTAAAATCATTACATCTGCCCAAAATATAATTAAGTAAAAAATATTAAATAAAAATATATAAATCAAAATAAAATTTCAATATCATATTATAAAAAAAAACAAAAACAATGGTCAATGTTCTCTAAACAGCTCAAATTGTACAAGTCAAATTTAAATAATAATAATGTCAAATCGGTAATTAATTAATTTCATTGTTTTGTCATTTAGATATATATATATTAATAGTATTTATGCTCATACACATCGCTGTAACAATAGAGCTTTGGAATCCAATGCCATACCTTTACAGTAAACTGGCGACCGCTCGCGGTTTCACCCGCGTGGTTCCCGTTCCCGTGGGAATATCGGGATAAACGTATCCTATGTTCATAACCAGGCTATCTTCTATCTGTGTACCAAATTTCAACCAAATCCGTTCAGTACTTTTTGAGTTTATTCGTTACAAACAAACAAACAAATATTAGTATAGATATAGAAAAATGGTACAGTAACACGAGTGTTCAATGAGACTTCAACAAACTTTTTTATTTCTCATAAAAAATATAATATTCCATTCGTACGTTAGGTACAGTCAACAGCACTACGAAAACCGCTGCTATTACGAGCGGCGGCGTAAGGGCGCTCTCAAGGTCAAAGCGTACAGCCGTAGCTGCTGCTGACTGTACATGACGAACATCGTATCAATAGCAAACAACGTCCGCGACCGATGTTTAAACAACCTACTTTATATTCGTTTGCCAATATACTTATACATACGAGTATATAACAAATACTTGCTTGTGTAACTCTTTATTTGATAAACCCAATAATCTGCAAATGGTATGGTATATCCTCATATTATGAAGAAAGCATAGAATAATAAAAATTGCTGTAGACAGTGATTATATTTTCAAACATAAGGGTTTGTAGTCTCCGTGCTTGCTATTAATTCATGAAATACTAACTTTTTTTTTATTCACGACGGGGAGACTCTCAGCCTTCATCATACCTGATGTTAAGTATTAATAAGGCTGAAGATCGATGCGAGACTCTCCCGGAATCCTCAACCACTGAGGAACTAGCTATCTTATCTCTAACTGGCGGAACACAACAATACTGAAACATTGTTGTTATGGCGTCAGACTAAGATAAGATGGTGGTAGCTAGCCAGGCGGACTCACAACAAGTCCTACCACCAACCAAACCGAATACAATATGTACCCCCCGCTGGGGATCGAACCCGGGACCCCTGGTTCTGATACCGGTGGTTGTACCACTAGACCACAGAGGCGGTGAACTATTCATGAATCACTGAATTACTTGTGTTCAGTAGCTTGAAAACTAAATATAAACAAACTCTACTAGTCAACCGGGAAGTTCCCGGACTGTACGATGCAAAATATCTCTAAATAATATAAGTAACGCAAAGAAAATAAAGTCAAGGAGTTTGCGAAGGATTTGTCCAAGACCAATAAAAAAAGTTGATTAAATACGTTTACATTGCTGGTTGTACTTTGAAGTGTTTAGTTTCTTAGCTTCAGGAAGCGCAATGTTCGAGTTGTTTAGATTTATGGCGGTGGTTTCGCAAACTATTGAGGCCAATCTAAACGCAGTGTCAGTGTCAGCTTATGCTATATCGGATTGTAGAAAGCTAATTGTGTCACTTACTGTGCATCGAAATTATTACAATGGAAGGAAAGACTTGAAATGTTTTCATAGTTGACTTGAAAAGTCAACTAATTTCGTGTAAAAATCGTCTATTTTAAATAGATAATGATGCAAAACGGACACATTCTATTTATTGCATTTTAAAAATAATTCTGGAACTTCTGGAATTTTAGCCGCCACCGGTATCAGACCCAGAGTCCCGGGTTCGGTTCCTAGCGGGGGTACATATTTTATTCGGTTTGGTTGGTGGTAGGACTTGTTGTAAATCCTCCTGGCTAGCTACCACCATCTTATCTAAGTCTGACGCCATAACAACATTGTTTTCAGCATTGTTGTGTTCCGGCAGTTAAAGATAAGATAGCCAGTTCCTCAGTGATTGAGGATTCCAGAAGAGGCTCCCTTCCATCTTCAGCCTTATCAATACTTGTCAGCAGGTATGATGAAGGCTAAGTCTCCCCGTCGTTCATAAAAAATAAAAACAAAAAACTACGAATTTGTAAACGAGTTTCATTTAAAACAAACCAACAAAAAATGTTACTGATAAATGCACATGCAAATAAACTTTAAAATACAAACTCCTTCGGCACTTTGTATTACACGGTCCAACAACTCCTGATGATATGCGCTGCTCCTGCGTCTTGCAAGCTTTTCTCGCGGCCTAGTAAGCTACATATTATTATTTTCATAGTTGGATCTGGAAAACCCTGTTTTTTTTTTATAAATTAAATTCTCTCAGATGACCACTTCTATTTCAAGGTTACTATATAATTATGTATTTTCTTCGTGCTCTATCAAATTCTTTAAATCTCTGGTAAATTGTCCTCAGGGCGCACCTACAACGACCTGAACCAGTACCCTGTCTTCCCATGGGTGCTCACCAACTACGAGAGCGAGGAACTGGACCTCAGCCAGCCCTCCAACTACAGGGACTTGTCCAAGGTATGCCACCGCTGCTGATGATCAGTAAGACACGCGGTTACCAGATGACAGGAATTTTAATGACGGATTTTGTAGCTCTCTGTCAGGGAATCTTTGAAACTATTACTTATTTTAAAAGATTTGCAAGAATTGAAAACATTAGGTAAACCGTATAACCACAAAAAATATAGTAAAAATTTAAATTATTCATTCATCTGATCGTTGGACTCATGGTCTAGTGCTGGTGAAGGTCGGGGAAACCGCTGGATGCGGGCAGCGCACTGCGCAGGACCGATCGTCTTGTGGAGATCCTTGGGTGAGGCCTATACCCAACAGTGGGTGTAATGTGACTAATTATGATGAGTTATCTAATCTCATCTCCACACACGTAAATTGAAGCCTGAAAACGTCAGAATTGCTAAGTCAGGTCTTTTGTAAAGAAAACTAATTTTGGGATCTGGGAGTCGAAAGAAAACGATTATTTTGTAACATTTCTTTAGTGTTTAAAAACATCTTTGCATGTCATGTTTGTATCCGACTACAATGTGGTATCAAATGTAGTCATAACGATACATCATACATTAATAACAGTTTACATAACAAGATAATGTGACTACCATTGCCGTCTGATCGTAGACATAATAAAACAATTCTGGATGTCTCAGACACAAAACAGTATCTTCTTGCTGTGCCACCAGCGGAAATGGGTCTACTACAGTCTGCTTGTCTTAACGTTGTGCTGAGAGAGGAGGGTTGTGCTAAACAGGGAGAAAAAAACAGCCCTTGACGAGTTTCTTGCTGGTTCTTCTAGTGAACCGATGGCGTAGCTTCTTTGACGGTCATAAGCTTATAACAGTCTAAACTGAATAAACAATATTAAGTTTGAGTGAGATACTCAAACAGTTATTATTATTTAACCGCCTCTGTGATCTAGTGTTACATCCACCGGTATCAGACCCAGGAGTCCCGGGTTCGATTCCCAGCGGGGGTACATATTGTATTCGGTTGGGTTTGTGGTAGTACTTGTTGTAAATCCTCCTGGCTAGCTACCACCATCTTATCTAAGTCTGACGCCATAACAACAATGTTTATAGCATTGTGATGTTCCGGCAGTTAGAGATAAGATAGCCAGTTCCTCAGTGATTGAAAATTCCGGTAGAGGCTCGCTTCCATCTTCAGCCTTATCAATACTTAACATCAGGTATGATGAAGGGGTAACAGTCTCCCCGTAGTTCTTAAAAAAATACAATTCTCGTGTCTGTTACAATTGAAATTTCGATTTATTATATCGCAAGAAAACTGTTTTTTTATTTTATTTTCAATCAAGTTTCTTGTTTTAACATAGTTACACGAGTAAAAGTGCCATAGAAAGAATAATTTAAGGTGGAACGATTAAGTTACAAAAAGCTGAACGGTCGTTAGATGGCGCTACTTACGCTATTTAGTAGTTTTTATTTATTTGTTAATTGTTCTTTGTATCTTTTTAACTCAAAATACTATCAGCGCATTCTATAAATAAATATTGAATTTTCGAAACCAACATTTATCTTTTTGTAGTACATAAATCATCCAAATATCTCGAGAGAGTGTTTCTGTCTCCCAATTTTACTAATCACTCACTCATGCATACCTTATTTCTGAGTTTCTTGTAGTAGAATATTTCGACCCAGCTGAAAATAATAAAGTAGCCCAGCGGTCTACGTACTCGGCTTAGGTATCAAAGAGTTAGGGTTCGAGACTTCTGATGGTAGATTTTTTTTTGTTATTTTTTTATTATTTATTTTATATTATTGTTTATTTAAATAACATCACAATATTAATTTTGATGTATAAATTGCAACAAATGCAATTGCAACTTTTTTAAATTGCACAAGTGACAAGAATGTAATTGATACTCTAAATTTTAAGATTTCTTAGTGTGTTTGCCCATTATAATATCTTTTTTTTAAACCACTGCTGAACAGATTTTGATTAAAATTGCAGTGTTTCCTCAATCAAAAAAAAAGTGGTGGTGGTTGTTGGATCATCATGTTACCGTTTTCTATACTTCTATACTATATAATATTACTAGCTTCCCGCCCGCGGCTTCGCCCGCGTGGACTACACGACTTATGCTGTTGTGGGTTATCCATAAGAGATAAACATAAACCACCGCGGAGTTTTCTGTAGACATTTTCAAGGTGTACAAATACTTATTACCTTATATTGATAAATCTCGTAGGGTTCAGCCTGCGTTTGCAATGTAAGCGGAAAAAATGTAATCATTTACGACATCACATTAGAAACCTTAAAAATTACAGTATTTCTCTACTATATATTGAAGGTTATTTTACCTTCCTCTCGAATCACTCTATCTATTAAAAAAAACCGCATCAAAATCCGTTGCGTAGTTTTAAAGATCTAAGCATATATAGGGACAGACAGCGGGAAGCGACTTTGCTTTATACTATGTAGTGATAAAGAGGAAAGATGTGTATGTATGTATGTAATGAATAAACTCAAAAACTACTGGACTGATTTCAAAAATTCTTTTAGGATGCTACACTATCCCTGATTAACATAGGCTATATTTTATCCCGATATTCCCACGGGAACAGGTACCACGCGTGTAAAACCGCGAGGATCCGCTAGTACAATACTACAATACTATTATATTAGTTTTATTTAAAATCAATACATTTAGCTCCTTTCGGTATATTGGCGCGTATATAAATTTGCGCAAATGATCATATTTTGTCTACTTGTTTGTTAGTTACAATCTCCATTTTATATTATAATAGTTTTGGAATCAAGCTCGAGACGCCATTTTTATACTTACTCTTTTTGTTTACTTATGTGGTGAAATTTTACATCTTGTAAATCTTGTTAAATTCTACCTTTAAAGCTTTAATTTACTGCGATAATTTATTATGGTGATGTAAAAACTTAGAAGCTTGATTTTTACAGTTCGGGGGAACCACTTTAATCTTTATTAATATCAATTTTATACTTCACGTGTTTCTGAGGATTGAGTCTTTAAAGGCACTTATGTGCATATAACTAATTTCGTGTTTTAATTTATAAAGATACTGAAATTATAAAATATTAATACATAATTCATGTAAGTAAGCAAAAATGCCCCAAAAAAAATTACCATTAAGAACTTACCTCAAAATGAAATTGTATTATGTAATGTTAAGTACAATCTAGAAAAAAAAGTGCTGAGATAGCGCTAACATTCATTCATGCGCTGTACGGTGAAAATGTTTTTGAAGGCTAACTGACCAATAATTGAGGCAAATTTAATTACATTTGTGCACTATTCGCGCAAATGTTTATTCGAGCAAACGGCTTTTCGTGTAAGAGTCTTTCGCGTTATTAGCTTTTCGCGCAAATGTCCTGATTCATAGTCGAAACATCAATAGTCAAGTGATATGTGACGTCAAATTCCTGTTTTGTATTTGGTTTAGTCTATGTTTATCTCTATCCTATCATCATACTTATGATGTTTTGAAAGGCTAAGTAAAAACATCATAAGAATTTGTACTTGAATACTTAGATTATTTTCTTAACTTTCTTAACGGTTAAATCAAAATTAAGTCTGTTATTATCATTTA
This sequence comes from Chrysoteuchia culmella, assembly GCA_910589605.1. Classification (NCBI taxonomy): domain Eukaryota; kingdom Metazoa; phylum Arthropoda; class Insecta; order Lepidoptera; family Crambidae; genus Chrysoteuchia; species Chrysoteuchia culmella. The sequence continues at coordinate 22,524,064 of OU342652.1, read as the reverse complement.
ATACGTTAAAATCATTAAGATCGTTAAATCATTAGGATGTACGTAAAATAAATCATTTCTAGTCAGACAATAAATTTCACTCAAAACTGAAATATTTCAACCCGTTTTGAAAGATTTCATAAGTTTCGTTTATATTTCATTTTCATTTCACTGAAATTTTAGTCAGTAGTATTGACCATCCCTAGTCACAACAACACAACGAAAAAACACTATAAACAAATGACAAATACGGAACGGTCGGTGTTGTCAGTACGTAGATGTGATTCCGGACAATTTAATACCTATTTGAAAAAATAAAATATTTAAATATTAAGTACGTTACATAATACAAGTAAATTTTATTTGCACAAAGCAGATAAAATTTTCTTTTCTTTTTTTTTTGTTTATAAAATCTTATTTTCCATTTTTTGACAGTGATGGGAGAAAAAAGTTTTACGCATAAAAAACAAAATGTAAAGTCGTGTTTAGCATTTTTTCAAAATCGGAGTCAGGATAAATCCTACAAATCACAACTTTATATCATAATCCCAAAGTAAATTATTACAGACGAAACTCATCTCTTTTGGGACGCAACGGCAACACAGCTGAAAAATCTAGTAAAGAGAAATTTAAACAATTATTAAATCGAGACAAACGTAAGAGCGGCAACTTCGCGCGTTGCGCGTCTTAGCCGCATGGAATGGCAACGTCGCGATTTTTGTATACGTACACGACATTTGTCACATACACACACGTAATATTTGCAAAAATTTTGTGTTCATTTATAGGTGATTTCTGAATGAAACAATGTTTGTTTATTAATTAAGCGCAAATGAATACCCGAAAAGAAATAGTTGCACATATATTTAAGTATTAATTCTGTTAATCTACCAAGATTATCTCGACTGTTTTTAGTATGAAAATCGTTCCACCTTAAAGGAAATAATTTAATTTCATTCTCGGAGTAATTTTCGGAACAAGTCACTTATAAGTTATTTCAGCCCCCGTATTCCGGTCTAGGTCCAGTGTGTCTAGGTCCAGTGTATCATTCACTGTTACTTGACTGGTACTGGAAGGTCCTAGCACGGGGGAAGCCTTTCAAGACTGTTTGGCCATATCTGGAATAGGGCAATATCATACTAAACGTACAGTATTATTGTGTCTGTGTTTAGCCCATCGGAGCGCTGAACCCGAGCCGTCGCGCGTACTTCGAAGAGCGCTACAACACCTGGGAGCACGAGTCCACGCCGCCCTTCCACTACGGCACACACTACTCGACTGCCGCGTTCGTGCTCAACTGGCTTGTCCGAATCGTGAGTATCCGTGCTACTTATTTATTTAAAAAAAAAATTTTTTTTATTATTAATTTTTCAATGCTATTTTTATACTTATGATAAATTTTAAATAGAAAAGTTTACTCGGCCACAAGTAAATTCTCAGATGGACTCGAACCCACGACCTTTGGAAATCTGACCGGATTACTCGACTGAAGCGAGATAGTAATAAAAAAAACGCGCCCGAGAGTACATTGTTTCTCAACACATTTGTTGCATGTTTGCATCGACAATGTTTTTGCTTGCAGATTAGGCTAAAAAACCACGAAATCACTTCGTAGTAAATAACTATAGCGATTAAAGAAAAAATTAAACGATACGATCTTAAATATTATTGGTGTCCAATAATTAAACCAATATCCAATAGTATGTGTTACCCCATTTGAGAATAATCTTAAAAAAACGTATTTTAAGGTGTCATTTCGAAAAAAAAGTGTCGAGGCAAAATCATAAAATCATGTTTCTGAAACTATACAAATCTAGATAAAGGTACCTATGAAGAAATATATACTTTATTACCAGATTTGTAACATCTCTAACCGTACTTTAGTTTTATAAATAAATGGTAATACGTACTTTTTCGATATATCATCTTAAAAACTCTTTATTCATACTTATAGAAGATTCTTTTTCTGATTTTTTTTAAGTAGGTGTTTAAAGCCAGGTCCCCAGTGCATGCAACATTTGTCGACATGATCAGAAAAATCGTTTAGAAATGTTTTGTACATTGTTTCTCAACACATTTGTTGCATGTTTGCATCGACAATGTTTTTGCTTTCTACGCCGCGCCGGGCGGAAAACACGTACATAAAACATACCTTCTTGTGGGTCGAGGGGCAGAACTGAAACATGAAAAATAAAAGACTTAAACTTAAACTAAGGGTACACAGACTAGTCACGGTTATTTGTTTAAAATTGCGATCTAATGAGTCGTTTCCATTTCTCCCGCTTGGACGCACTAATTGAAAACTCTATTAAGTTTATTTTTACTGTTATACATATTAAACAAGAAAATATACCAGAAAAAAGCAACTAGTCTCATGTCCCATCAGGGCGCATGTCATCCCGTCAGGGCGACGTTTTTCTTGTTAAATATGTATCGCATAAAAATAGCATTGTAAAAAGCAAAATTAAAAAGTTATAGGTAATTTATTTTTACTTTTCACAGATTGAAAATGATTGTAGAGAAAATAAAAGAAAATCATCATTCTGAGTTACTGCTCGCGTGTTTTAGTTAATATTATTACATTATGAGAAACAGGATTTGTCAAAGATAAAATCCTAATACTAACTAATATTATAAATGCGAAAGTGTGTTTGTTTGTCCTTCATTCACGCCCTAACTAAGCAACCAATCTACTTGTTTTTTGTCATAAAGTTAGTTGAAATGACGGAGAGTAACATAGGCTGTTATTTATCCCGATATTTCCACAATATAGTCAACCAATAGATAACGATAGTCAAACAATAAGTAACGTATTTTATTGGCAATGTTAAATAAAATTAGATAGAAATTATAGTAACTCAATTGAGACTATTACAATTGAGTTGATTGATACATCCAAATAGCAAATAACTAACAAGTTTCAATTATTCTTGAATCATCTAAATCAGATCGATGGAATGCACCATTTATATCTTCAACTATTTGGACTCCGCCCAAATGCACAAACAAGTTTATATGGCAACATTTCTATACATCTCTCATCGTCTTATTTACTATCAGAGGAGTTTCTATTTCAGCTTTATTGAGTGCACAATGGGAAATGCATCTCTGAGTGAATGAGTGGAGAGTGAGTGTATCTTTAAAGCGATCATTAATGTGCATTACCGGCCGGCTCGGTGGCGGCACGTCAAAACAATATGTGATGCGCACGCGACGCGCCGCGACAGATGCAGATGCGCTGTCGTAGGGCTGCCCACCCCACAGTGGCCACTTTCTTCAATAAAACATATAGGTTTAAATTAGTTCAGAACTATTATAACGAAAAATAAATAAAACAAAGATTAATTAAGTCGGTACGGTAGGGGCTGCCATCAAAAAGTAGTAATCAATCCATTCCAATCGTTTAATGCTTTTCATAAATAGGTACAGTGGGTGTTGAAATTTGCTAAGATATTTAGTCGCAAAATGTATGCTTTTGAAGTTTTTTGCCTGCCACTGTACCCAGAGATTTTAATTTAAATTAATGACTGGATTGCACTACCATCACATAAGATACATTATTTCCCACCTCACACATTGCAGTTGATACAAAATAAGTGAATCTAAAATACTAAGGACCTACTAAGTATAACCGATTTTATTTGTAGGAGACAAGCTAAAAAAAAATTATTGATTAAAATAAAACGATTTTTTCTTAAATGCAATAATTAATTATTGACTCGTTTCTTCAAACACAGTATTAATCCTACTAATATTATAAATGTGAAAGTATGTCAGTTTGTTTGTTTGTTTGTTACTGTTTCACGCAAAAACTACTGAACGAATTTGGATGAAATTTGGTATGTTAGAACTTCATGTAGTGGACTAACACTTAGATTACTTTTTATCTCGATATTCCCACGGGAACGGGAACCATGCGGGTGAAACCGCGGGCGGCCGCTAGTGTTCTATAAACGTCATTTTCACACTTCATACAGAAATCTTTAACCAGAAGTAAATTCTGAAATTGGTAGCCAGCCCTAAAGCTTGAAGTCGATTTGAAGTGACATTTTAATATATAGGTGGAAGCTCCAAGATTTCTTATAGCTCGGGCCTATTAAATGCTCTAAATGACATTGAATCGAGAGTTAAGAACAAACCTGGCTAAAATCGTCCACGCTATATTTACACGGCGGAAAAGGCAAAAAAGTTAAAAGCGTCGCGATAATTTTTTGTTCTTGTGTTCACTTCAGTTGTTAAGTGCATAAAGATGTTACTTTTACTGACAGAATGTTATAAATAATTTGGGCCACTTATTTTAATAAGAATGTTACGTTTGAAAATAACTTTTAAAAAATCTCTTCAATTTTATTTTAATGGGCTTGCTTGATCCCAAGCAATCAAGCCAAGGGGTAAAACAGGTTCCACGCTGGAGCGAGCTTACTCAGAAGGTGCCTATTCACCATTATTTTGCTGGCTAACACTGGCGTCCTCCGAGCTCACTCGGTGCTGAGATTGGCACGGTCTAACAACTCCTGAGGATGCTCCGTGTGTGGGCGAAACACGTGTAGAGTAGTCGGTGAAGGTGCAAGGTGTGTCACTGGGCTGCATCTGCATTTTTTCTTGCGGAATTGCGCGACATATTTTTCGTTTTCTACTAAGATATGGATTTCCGCCAAGTAACACCTGATTCTATCAAATACTTAAATAAAATCTCCAATTGACACGCTCCGGTCGTGTTAAGCACGACTGGTATGCAGAAATGGAGATAAATGATAATTCACTATGTGGTTAACAAGTTTATTAAAAGGATCTGGCCTCCCACTCTTGACGCGATCGCATTGAGATCGAGATTGAATTATGTCAAACGTCAGTAATTATGACTTAAAATATGTAATTAAACTAAAAAATTAACACTTGAAATTAGTAAATAAAGTAACTTTGTACTGTAGTTATCGATATAAGCGGCAATTAAAATCGAATCAACGTCGAAAGTCAGTGGGTAATAATTATTGACATTCAATCTCGATCTCAACGCGATCCCGTCTAGAGTAACCCCCTGGTCCTGAGTATTTTCGCGAGAGTAAGAAGAAGACTTAGCTTTAGAACTGCCTAGAGGAGGCAGAAGCGAAAGTCCGACGTCACGGACTACGGTCGCAGCAGAGCAGTATGTAGCACGGAGGGTGGGCTCGGTGTTAAGGCCGATCTACACACGATTATAGTCTACGGCTGAAGAAGTACGTAATATTAAAGTTATAAGAATATAATAGTTATACTGAGAAGAATATGTAGATTATTTCTATATTTAAATAGTTAAATAAAGAGAATAATATTCGTAGTTTTGTTGAATTGGCTCAAATACCAAACCACCAAGCTGATGAAGTTAGCAACATCGAGGAATCAATAGAATTTTACGAATTAACTAAGTTTATCAAAGCAAAATAAATAAACAAGTTAGAATGATGAAGAGAATGGTTTTTGGTTTAATTTATGTAAAATAAGTACTAAGTAATTAAGATTTAGGAGTGTAAAGTTTTTAGAACCGTTACACAATCCTTTGTTTTTCATCAGGAACCAATGACGACGATGTTCCTGGCGCTCCAGGGCGGCAAGTTCGACCACCCCAACAGGCTGTTCACCTCAATAGCACTCTCCTGGAAGAACTGCCAGCGGGACACCTCGGATGTCAAGGTGAGAAAGACTATATAGTATTCTTGCCAATAGATGTCTAATGCCCGATTTACACCAGGCAAGCACAGTGGAGAGTACAGATTTTATATGCATGACAGCTTGCATGAGCATAGTTAAATCGCAAATGGACGATCGTTTACACTACTGTAGTTACCAACTTCGCTAACTACTTGACAAGTGTAAATCGGGGATTAGGGAGACAAAGGGGTGAGTAATGTGACGATAGTGGCCACCACAAACTTAACCCAGTTGTATTAAAAGGGCGCGTTCCGCACACTAGTGCCGTCATTGAAAAAAAAAACAAAGTAACAAAGAAAATACACACATGAAAAGTGTCTAGGGACCAAGTATTTTTTAGAATATGGCTGCTATAGAGGATTGTTATTTTATTTTTTTCTATTAATTCTATTCTGCAAGTTTTACTATTTGAATAAAGAAGGAATTACTGTAAGAAAATCCAGTTTGAAAAATTACATTTCGTAAGTATTCATTTGATTTATTTTTTATGTTAAAAAAGTACTTGATCTCTAGACATTTTTGATGTGTATATTTTAAATTATTTGTCTGTAGTGTACACTATGGAAGCTTCCCCGTAGTAGGTAAAAATACACTATAAATTAAAATACGATTCTGACAAAATGATAACAGAATTATTCCCCAGCAGTGGACGTTCTGCGTCAGGCACGAGCCTCTTAATTTCTGATGATTGGTAGAAGTCTGGCAACATCGACTAATAAGACCCACTTAAAGCCAAATTAATAAATATAAATTTTAGCTCTGTACGTACGCTCTATGATTAGGTTATATATATTGAAATGACTGATCATAATCATGATCGATAACCGTTAGCATGTACCCGTCAGACCCCTAGACTGAAATACTACAATGTGTTTGAAATACTAACAGTCTCCTACGCTAGCATTGTCGTACCGTAACTAATTATAGAGTCTACCTGAATAATCGTTGAAATATCGTAATCTTTTGTTCTAACGACGATAATCGAATATTTTCGCAACGATCAAATGAGTCGTATCGAGGCCGATCCGCTTGGTGTGGCCGCAGCCTACTTCTGAAGTAAGTACCCACAATGACACAATAGGAAAGATAAAGGCAGTAATTTGAAATATGTAATCTTGACGGCTGCGATGGCGCAGTGGTGCTTGCTGGTCGTAGGTGCGATGCCTACTCGCGACAAACATTCATAATAATAAACACAGAGTGATATTATCGATATGTCTCTCTGTTGGTACATTCCTTTGTATAGCGAGAACGCTGTAATGTATTTGGGAACGATGATAATTTGCATTAGGCCTTCGACGTTTTAGTTCTTTCTTGTATCACCATAGTAACCGTGCGGTTGCTATGGTGATACGTGACTTATCGCTGTCGCGTTGCTGTCGCTCTGCTCTTGCAAAATAGCCCCGCGGGTAAGGTAGGTATCGGTAACCTAGGTATTTAGTACCTAGGCTTTTGATGCCCCAAGTAAAAAATAATGTTCAATGTGTACTTTAATAATGTGTAATTTAATTATTGATATGATGGCTGCCGAAATGTCGTCGTCTGAAGACGATAGCGGCAGATGACAGGACAAATGTCTTCTTTATGAACAACGCGATTACACTTATTTATCGTACTGTAGGGCGAGCACGAAAAACTATCGAAATAGCATCGAGCACGTAATGACAAAAAATGTATAAGAAAATGTAGTTCCGTTTATTCGGTAGGAACTTTGCTCAATATTTCATAATATTTTTTACTCGAAAGTTATTCATATTGATGTATAGTAATAATTAATGCTGAAGGTGGAAGCACCTCTTCCGGAATCGTCAACCACTGAGGAACGAGCACTCTTATCTCTTACTGCCAGAACACATTTTTTTGATTATATTGGTAGCTAGCCAGGCGGACTAACAATAAATCCTACCATCAACCTTTGTTCTTTCCCCTTAGGAGCTGATCCCGGAGCTATTCTTCCTGCCAGAGATGCTGATCAACAGTTCAGGTTACCGGCTGAACATCCCAGAATCCCCGTCCGGTGACGTCATCTTGCCTCCCTGGGCTTCATCAGCCGAGGAGTTCGTGAGGATTAACCGCATGGCGCTTGAGTCGGAGTTCGTCAGCTGCCAACTGCATCAGTGGATTGACCTAATTTTTGGATATAAACAGAGAGGTTGGTAGACAAAGATAAGTGCTTAGAAAGTTACAAACCTAGACCCTCTTGGTCAACAACTAAGAAAATTATTATTAATATTTGGCAAAATCTTTTCATTTTGCATCTACAACGGGAAATAACCTTTATCGTATCAGATGTTAACTAGAGATAAGATTGCAGATGGAATTGCGCTTCTCCCAGAATCCTCAACCACTAAGGAACTAGCTATCTTATATGATTTGAATTACAACATGTATTTCCACCAACGAAACGTAAACCACATCTAAATTCATCTGCTAATTTTTAGTGGCCAAAAAGCACCCATTTTATTGTGAATTTTATGTGTTGTGCAAATTAATGTTAATGCCTTCCTTTCATTTGTGCTAGGTATCTGTTCCAAATAATAATACATAGACACCCAATATAATACAAAATCAGTCACTAACAAACTTTTCCACCACCAGGGCCTGAAGCAGTACGAGCAACAAACGTATTCTACTACCTCACCTACGAAGGCGGGGTTCGCCTCGACCAAATCACAGAGCCGGTCACTCGCGCAGCAGTAGAAGACCAAATCCGTTCGTTCGGTCAAACTCCCGCGCAGTTGCTCAGCGAGCCGCACCCCCCGCGCGCCTCGACCATGCACCTCGCGCCGCTGATGTTCGCCGCCGCGCCCGACGACGTCTGTCTGCGGCTGAAGCTGCCGTCCAACGCCGCGGTGGTTCATGTCTCCGCCAACACATATCCACAGTTGGCGATGCCCGCTGCTGTCACTGTAAGTTCTTTGTATTTTTTTAGACAAATTTTAGTAAATTGCAAGACCTAACAAGCTCTGAGCAGCTTTTATAGACACTCCTAGCTCAATAACGTATGACTGTCCAGCACCCCGACCGCCTATCAGTATAGCTAGTGTTATCGCTATAGCTATCAAACTTCAAACTCTCATATAACCCTTCATCGATAGGGTTTTTATCTGATTCCTACATAGTTCTTTTCATCTATTGGATTAAATATTGCATTTTTAGTATGAAAGTGATAGCGTCAGCGAGAGCCCTTGTAGGGGGTTTGAAAAATCGATAGCTATAGCAATACCACAAGCTATACCATTAGGCGGTCGGGGTGCAGCTCACATATTAGTGAAGTGAACAATACAACATCATGCGCTATATCATATCGCGTGATATAGCAATGTTCATTCAGGACTCCAGTGGATTGGGCTTTGATTCGACCTTGCAAGAATATTGTAGCACTCGCATCCGTGGAAAACTATATCCGTCCCTTCTAGCAGACTTACCTATTTAGCGAGTCGCCTCTAATATTATCCACCTCACTCCTCAGAGTTCTTAGCAAGTAAGTAGATTGGTCTCCAAATTACGAATATTGTAGCACTCGCTGCAATGGAAGACCAAACCAGCAGACTCAACTATTTAGTGAGTCGCTAAGTTTATTTTTTTTTTACATTAAGACTTACAAAACCAGGGCTCCCGCACAACTTCTCAGCGAGCAATTTGATTGGTCTTTGATTTGACTTAGCAAAAATATTGTAGCACTCGCAACCTTGACAGAACAAATCCATTCCTTCCGTCGGGTTCGTCCGTCCGTTCCGTCTCTCTCGCGCGTTGTCAAACTTACGAGTTTGAAAGAGACAGTCATTGTTTTGCTTTTGCTACTATAGAGTGAACTTTTTGTTTTTGTCTATTCGTTTATTCTTCTTCTTATCGTACGAGGATCGGTGGCCACCTCTGGTGTCAGAGTTTATAAGCCGCCTAAAAAGCCTCTGACTTGGCTTAAAGACTGTTATCAGATGACAACAGCCAGGACCGAGCGACGGTTTAATGTACCCTCCGAAGCACGGAAGCGCTCAGTTGTAATGCCACTTTAGTGTGAGGACTGATAACGCGCCAGCTTGCGTAGCAGTAAACCTGTAATGTTGGATACTAATTCAAGTTGATGTTCCACAGGTGAGTGCAGCGCGGGCATTCGCGGCGCACCGGTGGGTGGGCGGCGGCTGCGCGCACGCAGCAGCGCGCCACGCCGACCACGCGCCGCCGCCGCCACATCCGCTCCTCATGGACCCTGTGTGGGGTGAGTATAATACATTTGTGTAGTTTTTTTTTAATTAAATAGATTTGTTCTTGCCCCGGAGGCTAAGACAGGATCTACGATGCAGCGAGCTAACCCAGAAAGTCCCTATGCACCCTTGCTTTGAAGGTGGTCGGAAATACAGACGCAGGGAGGGAGCTCCACTACATTGCTGTGCGCAATATAAAAGATGTTTAGTAGCGTTATGTGCGATATTTAGTAATATCAACCAACAAAGGGTGTTCATAGACCAAGGATATCCACGACGATCGGTCCTGCGCTGCCCGTATGCAGCGACTTCCCGCGACCTTTACTAAATCGTACACCTTGTTTGGGCCCCACGGAGCGTCGTCCGGTGCGCGGTCGCCATTCCAAAACCGCCAGAACTTCTGTTAAGCAATCCTTCAAGCCATGTCGGTTACTTAGCTTTCACGCAGGGACACACCGAGCATAGCTCTCTACATTGAACGCTGAATGACCTTGAAATATGTGTTTCTTTGCTTGTTCATTCTTTCATTGAACATTGCCCGTGCAAACATTGTCTGATTGTGTCGTACTGCGGCGGGCGCTAGCGCGGCGGCAACTAGGCGACAACTTCTCGCACGGTCGTCCGACTGCCATACATTCTCGCCGCTCCGCCCGTTCTTAAACCGTGTACATACATACATACAGTGGTGGTCACATAAATAACGACGCTAGCCGATTTTCATACAATCGAGGTAACTTTGGAGGCTTGGTTCTCTTCCAAGAATTGACCGAGGTGTGATCTGGTAATTATGTAATTATGTAATTATGTCTTTTGTCTGACTTGCCGGCGAGTTGGGTTACTCTGTAAGCCGGCATTGTTTAAATGAATAAATGAATAAATGAATAAATGAATGGCCATCCAAGGAGTGAATGGAGGAGATTCAGATTGATTTACACACCCAACTGATCTGAACGACATTCTGAAAGATGTATGAATATGTTTAAAAAAACTTGAAAATATAATATAATGAAATGTTATATACGAGTATAATAGGCATGAAAATATATGTAATTTCTGAAACTGAAAACTTTGATCCTTACATATTTACGAATGTTGATCAGGGGGCTAATTGTCTAATTTTAAATCTATCGCAATCCCTTTCAATTCGTAATTTTAAAGTTGTTCAGGCCGTCACTATTTGCATTTGAAAGGGATTGTGATCGGGACGCGTTTTAAAAGGTATGGAGTAAACGAAATTGAACTGTCTAAGCAATATGACAGACGAAAATATCACAATCACAATATCTCTGAAAGGGATTGTGATATATTTTAAATTAGGCAATTAGGGGGCAGATCAGTTGAGTATGATCAGATCAGTTGAGTATGTATGGTCACCAATCTTTGTCTCTACACGATAATCTCGTGAACTACTGAACGGATTTGGATAAAACTTTTTGTGCTATGTATCCAGTAGGTCGGGCCGTAATAAAGGCTACATTTTTTTTTTAAATCTGGAAAATCTGATGCAGGAAGCTAAGAGACCAGCTAAATAAGAGATATGGAAAAGGCGCCTCAGCAAAAGTCGTTTAGTGTGATGGGCATTATCTGTTGACATATAAAAATCAAGGGTATGGGATTTTTTTTCCATTACATGGTACAAAAATAACACTGGGAGTACGTCCAAGCCACAGACCTATATCGATAAAGACGAAAAGAGCGCTTCAAACCGTATGAGAACCTAGCGTGTCGAATTTTTCGGACCAACGATGTCGTCACGTAACATTTACACATCGCTAAATCTCGCATTTAGCGATGTGTAAATGTTATTGACGAGCTCTTGCAAGAAAGGACTGCCCACTAACCATTTTTCTTTCTGAGTGACTCATGTTTTCATGGCAATGGTCTCAAGCGGACTGACTTACGTCGTAAAATGTTGACCGTGAGTCAAACTTTTGGCACGCAAGGTAGGTACACTGTTACCGTCTATCTCGATATAGGTCTGTGGTCCACGCGGTGAAGACGGTGGCATCGACTAGTTAATAACAAATACAAACCCGTTTTAACGTGGTATCGGATGTGTTACAGCGGCGGGCGGCGCACAGGCGCTGGCGCGGCGGCAACTTGGCGACAACTTCTCTCAACGCGTCCGAGCGAGGAGCAACTGCTTCGTCACCACCGTCGACTCGCGGTTCCTCATCGCGGCCGGCTTCTGGGACAACAGCTTCAGGGTCTTCTCCACGGAGACAGGTCAGTGCAATCGCTGAGAATGTGTTCCTGACAGGTCGTGTCAGTTCTCTGCCATTCTAAAACAACTGCTTCGTCACCATCGTCGACGCGCGCTTCCTCATCGCGGCTTCTGGGACAACAGCATCAGGGTCTCCATGGAGACAGGTCAGTATGTTCTCCTAACAGGTCGTGTCAATTGTAAAGACAATTGTGCAGCAGGTAGGCTTAAACTTCTCGCAGATGTTATTTCTAGGTTGTGAGAATGAAACCCCGCCAATATACGCGCGAATTAATTCTCTACATCTAAATAGAACATTTTTTTTATATCTTACTTTTACGGAAAACCAAAAATGAACTTTACGTAGAAGACTTAACGAACTGACAGGAACCTGTCGGAAACATTAATTATTATTATAAGTACGTTAGATAAACAATCTATCAATTTATATTGATGAATACATGTTAAATCATAAGTTATACTAGCTCATATACTACTAGATCATAGCGCTCATGGCCGCGCTTGACAGACTGATCGTACTTGATAACGTTTGTTAAGCAACATTCGGCCCGGTCAGGTGTCGGATGGGTGACCGTAAAGTGGCATTATAACTGAACGCTTCCATGCTTCCGTCGGACCCGGCTGTTGTCATTTGATTACAGTCGTTAAGCCAAGTCAGAGGCCTTATAGGCGGCTTGATAAACTCTGACACCAGAGGTGGCCACTTATCCTCACTCGATAAGAAGACGAAGAAGAAGTTATACTAGAACATCTATACTCAATACTCAATACTCAATACTCAATTATTTATTGCATTCCATAATGTACACGAAAGATGGTGAACATAAATAGAAGATCATCATGGACCCTGACGGGCACGCAATAGGGTTTAGAAGAGAGGAGGCGCTAATTAACATTAGATAGCAAAGTTTTACATCCAAAAAATAAAAAAAATATAATAATTATTCATCCATCCATTATCAGCCTGTGGACGTCCACTGCTGGACATAGGCCTCTCCTAACTCACGCCTATTGTGGCGTTCATAGGAGGCTATTAGCCTACTGCTACCACGCTGGCCAGACGGGTTGGTAGTTTGTTTCAAGTTTTCCTTTTCTCGCACAGGTTTTCAATGCGTCGAGCCTCTTAGTCGACTCTTACGACATCCCAGGCATGTAAGAGAGTGGTGACACTTGTATTCTTAGGCCGTCACCACACGGCTGATACTAGAACAAACTCATACTTAAGTCATTGGATATGCTAATGATTAAATATTTTTTAATTGTTTTTACAGCTAAAATAGTACAAATAATATTCGGCCACTACGGCGTGGTGACGTGCGTCTCCCGGTCGGAGTGCAACATCACCTCCGACTGCTACATCGCGTCCGGATCCGAAGACTGCACGGTGTTGCTATGGCATTGGTGAGTAAAACGATCTTTAATGTGCGTTGATAAGGTTCAAAGTTGCGATCCGAAGTGGCAAGCATAAAAGATGTATGAAGAGAATTGTCCATGTATGTGAGGCTTAGGAGTTGTGTCAGTCAGGATAAAGTATAGTGGCAGACCATAGTTTCTGGCTTACGAAGAAACCACGCATAACTATTTTATTTTTGCTTTACTGAATTCCAGCAAAGGGGAATGTTTCTTGAATCAAAATTGTGGACTTCTTTAAAAGAGATCTTCTTTAAGATTTTGCTGATGTTTTTCTGAGACAAGATTCAATTTACCATAAAACATTTGCTTACTTAGTTCCTATTTTCGAAGCCATACATATTAACGAGAAATTTATTATTGTGCAGAATAAGATACAAACTACTAATCGCACCCTAGTTCATTCAAATATGACAATTTTCTTTGTACAAGATGGGGTATCTGTTCTATGGTATTATCACGGTATATCTATCTTCTCTTCCATACAGACGTCTGACGGACACGTTTTGATAGAGCAATTTGGGCGGGGATTGCGGGGGGAGACGGAGTGCTAGCGAGACCGAGCTGACATACGCTCACTCGGGACAGTGATAATGTCTTATCAAATATTAAGAAAGTCTTGTCAATTGACTCAAAAGTGCCATTGCGCGACGTTTCAAAGGCGTTGTCCCACGATTAGGCCGCGCTCACATTGGAAACGAATTTGTTTGAACGTATACATATTGATCGTGGTTCGTACGAATTAAGTGTGCACACTGATTTGCTTTTTCCATCAAATAGGTAAGTAGAGTTCCGGTGATATGGCGTTTTACGCACGAGCGTGTTTTAAAATCCCAAGAAGTTCTAATGGTTTTCAGACGTCAGAACTACACGTACGTACACGTACGTGTAGTTCTGTATGGCTCGCACCCAGTATATGCGCTCCCATAGTAAATAATAAATAAATAATTACACACAATCACACCAATTATATAGCCCACGTTAAGTTTCATGAAGAACATGTGTCATGGATAATTTGGTGATAAGGTCTAGGTAACGGATAAACATACTTATATAAATTTTTTTGTAAATACATACATAACATAGATATTAAATACCCAGATCAAGACAAAAAGACATGTTCATGCACACAAATATTTGTCTACAGGGTGTTAAAAGACCCATAATGTAAACGAACACCACGTATTCGCTCCATCGTTACTATCATTTTCTTGTATGGGGCCAAATCTGGATACCTTATAGTTAAGGAGTTATTGAGGATCAAAGTCAATATTTTTTCTTAAAGATTATCGTTTAAAGTTACAAAACCGCAATGTAAACCAATCAAAGAAATTAGATCCCGGCCGCCTACTCGTACCCTATATATACACACGCACACGTTGCTGCACACTTTTGCAAACGTTTTTTTTTGCGTGTTTAAATAACATCCATTTTTAAAAAACGAAAAATAAAAGTCTTTTGGCAAAAAAAAGTCTTCAGCAATTATTTTCACATTTTCTTATTTAGTTTGATGTACACTACGCATATATTATAATGGCAAACATAATTATGTAATTGTTATTATTTTATTGATTAAATTATTAGTTACTCTATTGTATTGGGGTAATCCTGTAATAATAGATGTAAGTGTGGAAATAAATAAATAAAAATAAATAAATATTACGGCTTCGGTATGGGTCTTTTAATACCCTGTATAATACTCAGAAGGTTGGCATCCATCGTTGTTTGTACAATATGTGGGTTTCTGTGAGTAAAATTCGTACGAAAACGCATCCAAAGTGAGCACGGCCTAGTTCCTTAGTTACGCTGTGGTATTATGCTATCTTTACGCAACGGTTGATGATTGCTTGTGTTTAGGTCAGCGCGTGCGGGCGGCATCGTGGGCGAGGGCGAAGCCCCCGCGCCGCGCGTCACTCTCACGGGGCACCTCACGGCCGTCAACGCCGTGCTGGTCTCCGCCGAGCTGGGGCTCGTCATCTCCAGCTCCGTCAGTCAGTATCCGACACACTATATATACACTAGCGTCACTCTCACGGGGCACCTCACGGCCGTCAACGCCGTGCTGGTCTCCGCCGAGCTGGGGCTCGTCATCTCCAGCTCCGTCAGTCAGTATCCGACACACTATATATACACTAGCGTCACTCTCACGGGGCACCTCACGGCCGTCAACGCCGTGCTGGTCTCCGCCGAGCTGGGGCTCGTCATCTCCAGCTCCGTCAGTCAGTATCCGACACACTATATATACACTAGCGTCACTCTCACGGGGCACCTCACGGCCGTCAACGCCGTGCTGGTCTCCGCCGAGCTGGGGCTCGTCATCTCCAGATCCGTCAGTCAGTATCCGACACACTATATATACACTAGCGTCACTCTCACGGGGCACCTCACGGCCGTCAACGCCGTGCTGGTCTCCGCCGAGCTGGGGCTCGTCATCTCCAGATCCGTCAGTCAGTATCCGACACACTATATATACACTAGCGTCACTCTCACGGGGCACCTCACGGCCGTCAACGCCGTGCTGGTCTCCGCCGAGCTGGGGCTCATCATCTCCAGCTCCGTCAGTCAGTATCCGACACACTATATATACTCTAGCGTCACTCTCACGGGGCACCTCACGGCCGTCAACGCCGTGCTGGTCTCCGCCGAGCTGGGGCTCGTCATCTCCAGCTCCGTCAGTCAGTATCCGACACACTATATACACACTAGCGTCACTCTCACGGGGCACCTCACGGCCGTCAACGCCGTGCTGGTCTCTGCCGAGCTGGGCTCGTCATCTCCAGCTCCGTCAGTCAGTATCCGACACACTATATACACACTAGCGTCACTCTCACGGGGCACCTTACGGCCGTCAACGCCGTGCTGGACTCTGCCGAGCTGGGGCTCGTCATCTCCAGCTCCGTCAGTCAGTATCCGACACACTATATACACACTAGCGTCACTCTCACGGGGCACCTTACGGCCGTCAACGCCGTGCTGGACTCTGCCGAGCTGGGGCTCGTCATCTCCAGCTCCGTCAGTCAGTATCCGACACACTATATACACACTAGCGTCACTCTCACGGGGCGCCTCACGGCCGTCAACGCCGTGCTGGTCTCCGCCCAGCTGAGGCTCGTCATCTCCAGCTCCGTCAGTCAGTATTCGACCAAACCCACTTTGTTTTGTGCAACTCATTATTACAACTTTTTGTGTCAAAGCAACTCTGTACCCCTAGTATTAATTTGGCAAACCATCACTCTGTTTCTTACACTCATTGACTGCTATATCCTCATAAGTAGTGCATCCCATACTTTTGACGTTGACTTACAGTGTCTAATTGCAAAAGAACAATTAGATTTTTATTATAACATTTTAATATACGTACATCTTATGTTTTGGCGCGCACTGTTCATTGAAATAAAACAACTTTTACGTCACGGCAGCTGTAAAGGTGCCGAAACATCGGGAAAATCGAAAAACCCCTTAAAAAATCTAAAAATACGGACAATTACAACTTAGTTCGTGGAAATATAGCGCGTTTGATATCCGTAAAAGTTGTTTTATTTCAATAACATTTTAATTTTGCATTTTACAATGCTATTTTTATATGAAAATTGTTAAACAAGAAAATATACTAGAAAAAAGCAATTTGTCACAAGTTGCTTTTTTCTAGTATATTTTCTTGTTTAGTTTATTTTTTATTTTTGTCAATCAATAGATTCTGATGATAGCACTACTTTCATATAAGTAGTTACTTTATTATTACGACGCGGACGGCGATTTTTTGGTTTTAGATATTGAATAATTTTTGCCAATGGAAATCCTTTTTTTGGAGTTACAGAGTAGGCCCAATAGTAAAAGTAGTACGCGTTTATGAGTAGTCCCATCATATAAAATTTGCACACAGAATAAAAATTTACATCGTGTATAACGTTTTTTTGTGGTGTGATCCATCATCTTTTTAGTGAGCTACGGAGTTGGTCTCATAGTAAAAGTTGTTCGTGTTTATACCTACCATGTGAAACTTGCAAACTAAAAAAGCATTTTTACGTGTGTGTTTACAGACGGTCCGGTGCTGATACACACAACCTTCGGCGAAGTACTCCGCGCATTGGACGGTGCAGCCGGCGCTCCGACACAGCTAGCGCTATCCCGCGAAGGGCTGGTGGTAGTAGCGGGAGCTAGAGGGAGACTGGCCGCTTATACCCTCAACGGACGACGATTGAGGACGCATACACATAATGACCACTTCCAGGTGACTTATCACTCATCATCTTCACTATATCAGCCACATGACACATGTTACTGTTGAATACGCAACTAGCTACTTATACTACATTACACTATATCATACGTCACTACTATATAACACTACCTACACCACTATACTACAAGTAGCAGCTAGCGTTGTCTCGAGAAGGGCTGGTGGTAGTAGCGGGAGCTAGAGGAAGACTGGCTGCTTATACCCTCAACGGACGACGATTGAGGACGCATACACATAATGACCACTTCCAGGTGATTTATCACTCATCATCTTAACTATATCAGCCACATGACACATGTTACTGTTGAATACGCAGCTAGCTAGCTATACTACATTACACTATATCATACTACACCACTATATCACACTACCTACACGGCTATACCACAAGTAGCAGCTAGCGTTGCCTCGAGAAGGGCTGGTGGTAGTAGCGGAAGCAAGGGGACGATTAGCTGCTTATGCCTCCTACGGGTGACGTTTAATGAGCACTCCCAGTCTAGACGCGTCGCACGCCACACCTCAATATGCGGCTAATGAAAATTAACAATGAATGGCACATACAAGTACTTCACTTCAATATGCCTATTTAATAATAACTGCGCTGGCGCTCATTTGAGATTGCAAGTTTTCCCAACTCCGTATTTTTTTTATTCTATTATATTGTTTTATTTAATTACACATTTTGGTCTTTACGAATAACACCTGCCATTAGTATTTTAAAAAAATATTTAAAAAAAATGCAATTTCAAAGTTATATAATGACAATGACATGAATGATATGTTAAAACGTTCTTCTTTTCTGTTCTACTCTATATTATCTAGAATCACCTTCATTCTTTGTTCCGTGCTTAACACTCGACTTTGAGACAGCGTTATGAATTAACCTTTCAAGCCCCGGATTATGAGGCGCAATAGATTTTTCATTGAGATAAATATTAAACACGAAAATATACTAGAAAAAAGCAACTAGTCTCATGTCGCCCTGACGGGATTTGAACCCGCATCCTTGGGAATCCGGCCCAATGCACTAACCAATTATGTTACAGAGACCTACGAGGACACGTCGAACTTTTCTAGTATATTCACCGTTCTACGGTGTTGGCCACCGTCGTTTCCTCAATGAAATATCCTCGCATTCGAAAGAAACATCTTTACAAATGTTTGACTATCTACCTAATTATAACTTTTTAATTTTGCATTTTATAATGCTATTTTCATGAGATTTTCCATCGTTCTCTGGACACCGGTGTCGGGTTCGGGTTTGATAAATAAATAAATGAATAAATATTTATTTCCATACAATCACACCAATTATCTAGCCCACGTTAAGTATCATGAAGAACTTATGTTATGGATATTAGATAACGGATAAACATACTTATATACTTTTTTTTTGTAAATACATACATAATATACCATATTAAACACCCAGACCGAGACAAATAGACATGTTCATGCACACAAATATTTGTTTCGTCCGGGGATCGAACCCGGGACCTCTGGCGCAGAAGGTGGGGTTAGTACCCCTGCGCCAAACAGGTCGTCAAAATCGATAAATGAATGCAATGTGTGCAATGCGTCATGCTCGTGAACGGGTGCTGCCAGCGGGATGGGTCTGCTTGTGTTAAAATGTGTAGGGATATTATGTTGTTTTGATTTTATGTTATTTATGATGTTTTGAGTTGAATTGCGTGGCAATGCTTGATCAGAGTAAATAAAGGTAAATAATGTTTTCAATTATTCCAAATATATAAAAGCTTTTTTTTATTTATTTTTTTAACTTTAATTACGATTTGAGATTGTGACCCAGCTGATGCGTCTTCTAGTGACATTGTAGGTTGTGTTGTGTCTTACATTAAGGCACTTTTATCTTTCTTTTTTTGCTGTTGCCATTGTATTTTTTTATATATTTATACAGCTTAACATAAGTACCTGAAGTACGTCATGCTCACTCAAACGTTTCTTCGGCGGTGTCGTGTGAGGCGGGTCGTTACGTTCCCTAAAATATGGTTGAGCGAAGCGATGGCTGGTTCATGCGTCATGCTCGTGAACGGGTGCCGCCAGCGGAAATGGGTCTACATCAGTCTGCTTATGTTAATGCTGTGCTTAAAGCTTAAATATTTTTATCTAAAATAAATTGATACTGACCTGTATGTACCTCACAACTTGCAGTGTAGTAGTCTTGTGGTGCGGGAAATGTTGTAATGTATGATAGACAAGTCTTTCTTTGCCAGTTAAAAATTGTTTACGGTTACAATAACCATAAAATGTAATATTTTAATTAGTATTTTCCTTTTGTGATGGAAATTGACCTTAATGATATGTTAAGGTCACTTTTAAATTTGACGACTCTGTATGAAATAAAACAGGGAGAAAAAAACAGCCCTTGACGAGTTTTTTGCCGGTTCTCCTCGTTACGCGGTCTCCCGCCGGAGGGTTTGTGAACCGATGTCGGAGTTTCTTTGACGTTCATAAGTGCTAACAGCCTAGACTGAATAAATGATATTGAAAGAAAGAAAGAAAGAAAAGTAAGTTTATTTGGGACAAACATAAGACAGTACAATCGAATAAAAACAAAAACACATAAAAGACGAAAAACCGTTTGTCCCAAAACGGTCCCGACTCAGCATAATGCATGGCTTTTGGCCAGCGCTGATCTTCCGTCGGTACCGTTTTGGTGGGACTGCGAGCCAAATTAACAGCGGGTTCAAAAACAAATATAAATGATACACATAGAAATAAAAAACGGGGAACAAAATAAGAAAACACATTACAATGAAAATAGTAAAAAGGAATTAAAATTAAAGACATATAATAATAAAATCAAATCAGACTTGTAAATATAGTCCTGTTGAATCTCTACGGTTATAATACAACAAACTGTCAGATCAGTATGTGGCCGTATCGAGTCGATTGACTAAAGAATGTGTCGTTGCACGGCAGTGCCTGGCGCTGTCCCGCTGCGGCGAGTACCTGGTGTGCGGCGGCGCGGCGGGCGTGCTGGAGGTGTGGCGCGCGTGCTCGCTGGCGCCGCTGTACGCCTTCCCGCCCGCCGGCGCGCCCGTCTGCTCCATCGCGCTCTCGCACGACCAGAAGTAAGGGACCTCTATGTATCGTTGCACGGCAGTGCCTGGCGCTGTCCCGCTGCGGCGAGTACCTGGTGTGCGGCGGCGCGGCGGGCGTGCTGGAGGTGTGGCGCGCGTGCTCGCTGGCGCCGCTGTACGCCTTCCCGCCCGCCGGCGCGCCCGTCTGCTCCATCGCGCTCTCGCACGACCAGAAGTAAGGGACCTCTATGTATCGTTGCACGGCAGTGCCTGGCGCTGTCCCGCTGCGGCGAGTACCTGGTGTGCGGCGGCGCGGCGGGCGTGCTGGAGGTGTGGCGCGCGTGCTCGCTGGCGCCGCTGTACGCCTTCCCGCCCGCCGGCGCGCCCGTCTGCTCCATCGCGCTCTCGCACGACCAGAAGTAAGGGACCTCTATGTATCGTTGCACGGCAGTGCCTGGCGCTGTCCCGCTGCGGCGAGTACCTGGTGTGCGGCGGCGCGGCGGGCGTGCTGGAGGTGTGGCGCGCGTGCTCGCTGGCGCCGCTGTACGCCTTCCCGCCCGCCGGCGCGCCCGTCTGCTCCATCGCGCTCTCGCACGACCAGAAGTAAGGGACCTCTATGTATCGTTGCACGGCAGTGCCTGGCGCTGTCCCGCTGCGGCGAGTACCTGGTGTGCGGCGGCGCGGCGGGCGTGCTGGAGGTGTGGCGCGCGTGCTCGCTGGCGCCGCTGTACGCCTTCCCGCCCGCCGGCGCGCCCGTCTGCTCCATCGCGCTCTCGCACGACCAGAAGTAAGGGACCTCTATGTATCGTTGCACGGCAGTGCCTGGCGCTGTCCCGCTGCGGCGAGTACCTGGTGTGCGGCGGCGCGGCGGGCGTGCTGGAGGTGTGGCGCGCGTGCTCGCTGGCGCCGCTGTACGCCTTCCCGCCCGCCGGCGCGCCCGTCTGCTCCATCGCGCTCTCGCACGACCAGAAGTAAGGGACCGCCATGGCCTGCGCACACGACGGACCTTGAAGGACTTTTTGTCCGCGACACGACCTTCCTACTAACAACATAAAGTTGTAACTTTTTAATTTTGCATTTTACAATGCTATTTTTATGTGCTATTATTATTTAAAAATTATAACATAAAGTTGAATAAATAACGAGGACTATCGCGAACGGATATACGCGGTCTAAGTTGAATCTTATTTGGTTAACGATAAAGACGTGTCGCGGACAAAAAGTCCTCCGTTATCCGTCATCTGCGCTAGCTTTTACTGTCACTATCGGAGAACTTCCCGGTTAATCAGTAGAGTTTTTTTGAGTACTAAGAAATAATTTATTATTCAAATGAAATATTTGTTTACGGTCTTTTATCTATACTAATCTATACTTAATATTATAAAACTGAAGAGTTTGTTTGTTTAAACGCGCTAATCTCAGGAACTACTGGACCGATTTAGAAAATTCTTAGACTATTACAAAGCTAAATTTTTCCCGAGTGACATATGCTATATTTTATCCTGATATTCCCACGGAAACGGGCACCACGCGGATAAAACCGCGAGGATCCGCTAGTAATATTATAAAACTGAAGAGTTTGTTTAAACACGCTAATCTCAGAAACTGCTGGACCGATTTAGAAAATTCTTAAACCATTAGAAAGCTACATTTCTCCCAAGTGACATAGGCTATACTTTATCCCGATATTCCCACGGGAACGGGCACCACGCGGGTAAAACCGCGAGGATCGCTAGTTTGTGGTATAAACGTTTTCTATATATCTTTTAATTTTTTAAATAAAGCTCCTTGATAAAACTCTACTGATCGACCGGGAAGTTCCTCGACTGTACAAAACACAGGTACAGAAGTCAATCTACATACAAAGTGCGCTCGAGCAATACAGATTCACCGCTCACGGACACGATATCTCGGAACGAATATTTTCGTTTATAGTAAATTTTAAATAGAAAAATATTGGAAAAAATTAACTCGGCCACAAGTGCTCAGCTCAGCGGTTAGAGCATTGGACCGGATTTCCAAAGGTCGCGGGTTCGATTCCCGTCTTAGAATTCACTTGTGGCCGAGTTAATTTTTTCCAATATTTTTCTATTTAAAATTTACCATAAGTATAAAAATAGCATTGAAAAATGCAAAAATTACAAAATCATAGAATATTTTCGTTCTTCCTGTTTCATTCTCTTCTCAACAAATCAAACAACTATTGTGCATAAACCAAAGTTGACAATCCTAGTGCAACCGCCGATCGTAGGTATGAAAAGTGAAGTAAATACATCGATTGACTTCTGTACCTTTGTGGTGGTATCCTCAGCTCTACCAATTTAAGTATGCTAGAACGTCGAAACAAGAAGAGTACATTTTTTTTGTACAAAAGTACCTAAGTTAACGTACATTTATTTTCATATATATGAATGTACCACAATAAAATTTAAAAAATGCTCCATGGTCGCGTCAGGAATCACAACACATTTTCTCCAGCCGGTGCGGCAGTATGCTTCATCGCACTCTCATACGACCAGAAGTGAATGAGACGGATGTATAGCCTCAGTAGTCTCAGTACTGGGTGTGCACATGATGAAGATGCATAGCATGTTTGATATCTGTGTTCCACTTCGATGTGGTAACTCTTGTCGATAGAGTCCTTTAAAGTTTTCCTCCTTCATGATAATTTGTGTTCTAAAGTTCTAATGAACCTGTAACATGCAAGGACGTCGCCAAGGGGGCAGCGATTAACCAAGTGTAGCCAACTGCAAAGCAACGAAAGTCCTAAGGCCGTGCTAAATCAATCGCCATAGAGGCAAAGACTCGCTCTACATTCATGTTTTTCTCATCCTCCATAATATCAACTTGACCGACTTTAATAAAATAATGTGGGTTTCATTCGTGCACAATGTCATACACATTGAAACCAAACTCTATACTATCGGTCATTCTCCCTTCCATCTGGTCCTGTAACCGCCTCTGTGGTCTAGTAGTACAACCACCGGTATCAGACCTAGGGGTCCCAGGTTCGATTCCCAGCGGGGGTACTTATCGTATTCGGTTTGGTCGGTGGTAGGACTCGTTGCAAGCTCGCCAGGCTAGCTACCACCATCTTATCTAAGTCTGACGTCATAACAACAATGTTTTCAGCATTGTTGTGTTCCGGCAGTTAGAGATAAGATAGCCAGTTCCTCAGTGATTGGGGATTCCGGGAGACGCTCGCTTCCTTCTTCAGCCCTATCAAACTTAACATCAAGTGTGATGAAGGCTAACCCCCATATTCTAAGTCGTTCCTCCAAAACTTTTTACACTCCACTCAACCTCGTCGTGGGTAAAAATGGTAGTGTGCGCTAGGCCTAACACGGAGTGGCTACGTACTCTTTGGCTCCTCCAGGTCCTTACGGAGTTATGACTTAGAATACCGATTTCGAGGTGTATTTCGAAGAGGTTTTCAATGAGGTTTCGTTAAGTCGAGGACGAGTAAGTTTTGGAGGAACGACTTAGAATATGGGTGTAAGTCTCACCGTCGTCCCTAAAAAAAAATAAAAAAAAACTTGCTCCGGCCGACCCGTGTTCCTCATTCAATATACAGATGGTATCCAACGCTAACTAATTGAAATTGATCGTCCGCCAGGTTCCTCCTAGCCGGGCTCGAGAACGGCTCCCTGGTGGTGTTCCACATAGACTTCAACAGGTGGCACCACGAGTACCAGCAGCGCTACTGAGGCGCCGCCTGCCCGCGCTGCCGCCGCCCGCAGCCCGCAGGTGGCGCTAGCGGCTAAACCATGCTATTTACAAAACCATGAATTCGGCTGTCTCAAAAACTAACACAGAGACAAAATACCTTCTTATACAGTAGAGCCAATAAACAGATTTTTGGCCATTTTACATAATATTGCACCAAAGTAAACATTGTATAATAATAAAGCTTCTTTTTTACTACTTTGCATATTGTAGGGAATTAATGTGTTAGTACCGTGCTGTCATATCTTGATTTTGAGTACCATGTCCGTTGCTGTGTTTATCTTTGGGACAGCCGAATTGCTCCATCTACTGATGAAAAGTGGAACTAAAGCGCGCTTTACATTTGATAAATTTAGTGCACTAAATGGAATAGAATAGAATAGGAATCATTTATTAAAAACAGTATACACAATGAGACAAGTAGGTAAGTACTTGATTAAGAGAAAAAAAACATACATTATAGCTAACTAACTAACTAAACAACAAAAAAATGGCGAATAGAGACAAACAGAAATATATAAGTGTGCCGCTAATTTTATGAGACAGCCCAATGACAGCCGGCCCTGTCTCATAAAAATTAAAATGGGTTGAGAAACTAACAACTTACACCACCACCGCTGGTACCCAAAATATGTTGATTGGTCAAGTACTTGTCAAAATGACAAATGTGTCAAGTTTTGATATGACTCTAACCGATCAACTGATTTTGGCTACCAGCGGTGGCATCATAATTTGTAGTGATACTCCCATTCAGACAGTCTGAATGCCGCAGCCTGAAGGTTGTCACAGACAGCAGCTGTGATGTAAAGATGTTTATTAAAACTCTATAAAGTAAGGATAATATATCTTACAATATATAAGATAATTAAGGAGACTAAACGTGGCAGCTATAGCGTATACCTTTAGATCTCAATAAAATTCAGGAAGAACTTGCTAGTCCTTGTTTAAGTGAACGAACCATCAGCAAGTGCTCTCGAAGAACTTGCTAGGACTTTTGGTTGGTGGTAGGACTTGTTGTAAGTCCGCCTGGCTAGCTATCACCATCTTATCTAAGTGTGACGCCATAACAACAATGTTTTCAGCATTGTTGTTTTCCGACAGTTAGAGATAAGATAGCCAGTTCCTCAGTGGTTGAGGATTCCGGGAGAGGCCCGCTTCCATCTTCAGCCTTACTTAACTTACAAATACAAATACAAATATATTTATTGTTTCATTAGTAGATGTATACATGGTGGTATAGTAAATAATTAGTAACATCATGAACCCCGTTAGGGCACTACAATTTTTATACTTAAGTATTTAAGATGGTGCAAACATTCTGACCAACTTTTACATGAAATAGGTACTTAATTATGAGTTATGTTTACAACTCGCGCATTATAGTTTGGAGGACTTCAGGTGTGATGAAGGCTAAGAGTCTCCCCGCTGTTCATAAAACAGTCTAAACCTAGTTTAACGGTCTGAACGCCTAACTTTACATTTGTCTAACTTCAGTCTTTGTCATTAAGTGCACTAAATTCAGCCAAATATCTATGGCGGATTTAACAACTAACATTTTAAGGGGTAGCTGTAAATTAAAGTTTTGAATGAAATGTTTTTGTAAATAGCATTATTAAAATAATGTTATTATAAGTGTTGACAGTCATCGTTTGTATCGATAGACGGTGTAGTGATCGCGGTAAATGCCGTTTTGATAATTCTTCTGCTCGTTCCGCGGCTTGTACTTAACACTTTAAGTGAAATTTTAACTTATGATTATATGACATTCCATTGTTTTATGTATTATTCAAATGTACCTAGATGAAATTTTATTTATACCGTTAAGTGATTAGTTTACTGTCGTTTTTTTTATTATTTAGTGCCATAAGGGGTAAATATTTACTGTATATCTTAACCCCATAAAGAGCCTTAATTTATTTATAATCTTCTATCGAAAGACGTCCATTTTGTGATTTTAATTGAATTTTCATGGTATGCACTTAATTTTTATATGTATAGTGAGATAATTATGAATATGTGCAATATTTTGCTGACTTTTAAGTCTATTGGCGTAATGTTGATATGTCCTTTCTTCATTTATTAATCGAAATGCTCACTATTATGATTTATACCTCTTTGACGATTACTTCAATCAGTATGATATAAAAGATTTCGAAATTATGTTTTTTAATTTCCATTATTTTATTTTATTGTGGTGACGGGTAGCTGTACTTATTTTTTTATTGTTGTAATTTTGGTTTTATTAAAAGATTATATTGAATTACTTAGTTTTGTTTTTTTTTTCCATTTTGTTACATAATTATTGTATCCGTTATAAAATAACGTGTGGTTAATAGAAATGGTTACGATTCAAGAATTGTCAAAGGGAGCGTTCTAAAGACAAAACTGAGTTACTTACAGCCGCTTCGCAACGCATAAATACGCTTAGGATCCGCCAATCCGCGCGTTGCGGTGCGGCCGCCTCTACTGTGCCATAGTTCATATAAAATGTACGAAAGCGATGAAGGAGGATTTTAGTTATGCGATGCGGTGCGGTGCGGCCCGCCCTAATATACGAAGCCTTTACTGGATTGGATTAGATTACCCTCTAGATTCGACCCTATTGGACCTCATTTTCAAGTCCCATTCGACCCACCTAAAATATTATATTTAAGGTGAACATTCGACCTGGTTGGTTATGCTGCCCTGGTACTGTTGGTTCGATTTTCGTTCAAAATTGATGCTCCCAGAATTGATAATGTCGTTTTTGGAGTATGTGAGTAATAATATTTGAGGTCCTGTTATTAATAGAGGGTCTATTTGGTACTTTTCCGTAGATGAGGTCGAATCTTGAGGGGTCCAGTGGGTACTGGATCAGGGGTGCGATTGCGTAAGGTAATTGTATTCATTTGACAGTTCATATCGCATTCTATCGGCTGCAATTAGTATGGAATGACATTTAATATTATACAATATGAACTGTCAAATGAAAACGATAGACTTTAGGCAATCGCCTAACAGATTAGGTGGTCCGAGTGTATTTGATGGATACCGCGAAAGTGCCAATGACTTAGTCATTTTCGCTAATTAATCGAAGTCAATAAATGTAGGAGTCTAGCTAATGTAACGGTAACGCTGAAGTTGTGTTATTGCTACGGAGTAATAGTTTTTTACGCAATCATCGTGTATAATGTATTTAATGTACAATTTTTATAATCTAGCGGCCGTGTTTATGAAAAGTTATAATGCTTGAAACCTTTTTGCTCACTCCATCTCGCTCTTGCTACGATATCTATGGTACGTGCGAAAGAGGCACTACAAAGAGGCGGTGTCGTTGTCACTTTTTATGCATATGGCAGTATATTTTTGCATCACTCCCGCACGCTCCTTCCGTTCTGTGATCTAGGCTAATGAACGCACCTAGTCATAGTCAAACCCTCATCTATTTCCTATCTCTGTGCCAAAAATAATGTATAAAAACAAGATTACAAACACAATCAGTTTATGCAGATTTTACATAAGTACCTCATAAAGCTTCTAAGTATATTTAAACTGTTCAGCACACTAGCTTATTATAGTTAGAAAGTCGGAATTCTAAAGTTATTTCTAGATAATTCTCTAGGTGATTGTTTTGTTTATAGTACCTACTTCTAGTGAATTGTACAAAACACTTGAACCCTTATTCTCACGTCCCACTGTAGTTTCTATTTAGAACCCAAGTTATACATACATAGTTAATAGTCGATAGATCACTCTATTATGAACCTTACCTCTATAGCTATAAGGCACGGGGTGATCTATAGCGACACTAATTTAGGTAATCAAGGCTTATTCTGGTTAGCAATCGTTCACACTATTTTCATTATTATATTCTTATCCTAATGATTCTTTCACAATTTTTCATCACTACCTACCTTCAATAGAATTCAGACATTAATTTGGTAACAAAGTAAAATATATAAGTCCTCTGTCTCTTCGAAATTCAACTGAGGTAAATAATTTTGTAGATAAGTACCTAATGATTTATTCAAACATCTCTTATCATATCCATAATGAGAAAGCTACATTTGTATCAGCCTAATAGCCACAACTTTCCTAAATGTTTCTAACCATAGGGGAGTGCTTCTGCTTTTTAAATTAAATACTGTAATGATTTAAAAAGCTTAAGGGCCGTTTTCTCCACCGACAGATTTGATAAATTCTTGATAGCTTATCAGGCAGATAACTTGACAGTTGTAATACGGAAGATATTTCAAATTACCAGCCAGAAGCTATCCAGAACTTATTAGTTGGAGGTAAAACCGGCTAAGTAAAATATTGAAAATTACCCCACACTGCGACGCGCTGACATACAAACATGCTACACACGCAATCTGTCCATTAAAATTAAGGTAGTTTATAAGTCGTGAATGTTGACTTAGAATTAATGAAAATTATACCTACGTTTTTAATTACTTACTATTATTTCATAGGGTAAGGTACACCTTGTGTATAATTGTAACAATCACTGTCCATTTAAGTGTAAGCGAAATTCAATTTATAAGCATTATGTACTTAACCGAAAGTATGGTAATGTTAATTCGTGGTTTTTTGTACCATTTTCGTGGCAGTAGCCCTGCATTGTCGCAGTCTTGAAGATAATAAAATGCATCATAAATTCTGCAGATCACATAAAGTTATGCCCATTTCTAGTATCTTGAATATTCAGTCTAATATGGTAAACCAACCACAGTTTGCTTCTCCAATGATCAAGTATACATCTCTATTTTGCATCTTAGTTATTTCATACGCTATTGATAAGTCTTGCATAGCATTTCCATCCTATTCTAACCACGTGTTATAATATTATAATATTAAATAAAATTGCCAGATCTTAACGCAAAAAAAACATAGTTTAGTTACCTTTAAAATGTTGTTGAACGTACGTTTATTATTGTAACAATAAAATAGCATAGTTCTCGTAGACGTAGCCGCAGTAGGTCAATATTCATAATTAGTGATTCGTTAGTATTTTTTTAACATACCAGTGTTGCTGCGTAACATTATTTTAAAGTTGGTGTTTAATTAGGTACTAAAGAAGACTTCTTTCATGACGTGTTTGACCTACTTAAATACAATTAAAATAGACTAACTGAAAATGCGTCGTGAAAGCTAGTTCGTTTAGCAGCACTAGGTCATAGCGCCTGTAGAAATCGATGAGCAAATCTGTCAATGGTATCTTTGCCATTTCTTTTTTAGAAAATTTAATTGTTACCGTTTGAATGAATTTCATTGTTAATCACTATGTTTGATTCCTAATCATAAGCAGTAGGCTAATAAATCAAGTTTCATTAGTATAATTTAGTAATATAGTTTCATAAATATAATTAGATTCGTTCTTATGTGTGTTCGGAAATTGTTGAATCTTAAATAATTATGTGACACCTTACTAATTACTTCCTGCACTCGCTTTCTTTAATGAACTGACTATAAATACCTGCATATGATTTCATGCAAAATATATTTTATGTTACGAACATGTCAACTTTCAAATATTTTAAAGGGCAGAATGTCCTGAATTAATAAATTATTGTTATGCTAAGTATATGGTGCGTTTGTATGTACTTAATGAAAAGATCTTGAGTAATAAATAAATTGCATTGAGTAAATTATTTGTTTCATTTTGCATTTTTTTTTTATCGCTTATTAGTTATCTATCACGGAAAATGTAACACGATGAAAGTCGACAATCTTTAGGGTTGGTGACTTCGTGTCCTTGGTGATGTATCATAATTTGAGAAGAAAACAAATACAATTTTTTGCAAACTAAGTGTGTACAAGTGTTATAATCTAGAAAGAACTTAAAAACTTAGTCGCCCTTTACGGACACAGCTATTTATGAGAGGGCTGCCTATTTTATTAAGTTACAAAGAATAAAACAGAAAATAATAAAAAATAAACAACGATAGAAGTTTACAATTTGGATTGGGTGTTTACAATTTGGATTGATCGTCGTAGGTACTAATATTTAATTAAATGAGGAAATAAAAAGTAGTCTCTTAATTTAGATTATCGTTAATAGAATATACACATTTATCAATTAAATAGTCTTTTAGCTGGATTTGAAAAGCTTTTAGGGTTTTATTATTTTTGGTGGTAATTTATTAAATATTTTGATAGCCATATAATATGGACTGCAGCTCAAAATGTTTATTCTAGACTGAGGTAAGTGAAGCTTGTTTTTGTGTCTGGTGTTAATAGAGTGGATTAAACATTTTTTTTTTAATGTATTATTGTTTTTAGAAACAAATACACAAATGTCGAAGATATATATGGAGGGTAAGGTGAGTATTCTATACCTACTTAATAAAATAAGGTTTACAGCTGTCAGTGTTGTCTATTTGGGCAATTATTCTGATACATCTTTTTTGCAGTATAAATAATTATTCAGCGTCCACACTATTACCCCACAGCAGCACACCGTACCGCAGCCAGGCGTGGACGTAGTAGGCGGATATTGCAGTATCTGTATTTGTGCTGACTTTTATTTGAAATAAAGCCTAGCTGAATTTTGCCAATTTGATTTAACGTGTGCTATATGTTTTGTCCAATTTATATTTGTGTCAATTTTTATTCCAAGGAGATTAAATTCATTCGATGTTTATACCCTGATAGTTGAAATCTATATCTAGAGGGGGAGTATTACATGATTTAAATTGTATGAGTTTTGTTTTTTGAAAATTTACTTCTAAATTGTGGTCGTAAAGCCAACTAGTGATATTCTTTAATATTTGCAGGTAGTTATCATTTTTTTCGCATTTCAGAAGGACTGACAAGTCGTCGGCAAACAGTACTGGCACTGTTGAATTGTCAAAGATTTTGGGAAGGTCATTAATGTATAATAGAAATAATATACAGCCTAAGACGATTCCTTGAGGAATTGACCAATTCAGTGTGGTGTCTTCAGAACGCATAATTTGTATTTTATTTAAGTATTTTTTATTCATAGTGCTCTATTTGTACGATTTGTTTTCTATTGGATAAATAAGATTTGAACCATTCGAAAGTATATCCACGAATTCCTGAACCGTATAATTTTGATAGATATAAGATATAAGAAAGACTTTCATATGCTTTTGTCATATCAAGTAATACACCTATGGCAACTTTTTTATTGTTAATGAGTTTTAGTGCTGCTTGGTCGGTAATGTCGGTAATTGGGCAATTGGTCTATAATTATTAGATTCTGAAGTATCATCTTTCTTATGGATTGGTATTATAATTGCAATTTTTAGTAAGTCTGGAAAGCAACCTTCTTTATAACTCAGCTAGGCGATTGCCTAAAATCGATCGTATTCATTTGACAGTTCATATTGTATCATATTAAATGTCATTCCATACAAATTGCAGCCGATTGAATACGATATGAACTGTCAAATGAATACGATTACCTTACGCAATCGCACCCCTGGGGGGCTATCGCGTAAAAAATCTGGGTATGGATATGGGCTTCATTTGACAGTTGAAGCTCATAAAATTACCATATATGTCATTTAACTGTCAAATGAAGCCCATGTCCATATCCATATTTTTTACGCGATAGCCCCCCTGGTTAATTAAAACTGTTAGAGGTTCGGCCAATTCACGTAACGGAATCAAAACGGATAAAAGCTAATGAAAGGAAATATTGGAAAGATTTACCACTCAGGCGAGCGCAGTAGGCAGGCTATCGGCATTCGGCCCTCGACACTCGGATTCGCCTCTCTCCACTCGACACACTATACTCGTCGACCCTCGACGCTCGACATTTGCCACTCGCCACTAGCCACTACCCACTCGATTCGATAGTGAACGCAGTAGGCAGTCGGAACTTTGTAGTCTATACTCCACGCGGCGTGAGTGACCTAATGGAGGCAACCGATAGTGCAACTCTCTGCAAGTTGCCAGATACTGGGCCAATAAAATATGAAGGAATCATCGACACTAAAAAGAAGAAGACTCGATACTCAACACTCTACCTACACTCGGAACTGGACACTCGACACGTTGACTCGACACTCCAGACAGAATTTACAGCAGAAAAAATACTAATGTTTAAATACATATGATAGGTTAAAATAAAACAACTTTTCGGGATATTAAACGAGCTATATTTTACGAACTAAGATCAAATTGTAATCATAATGCCATCCCGTGATCACTAGGAGTGAGCGTTGCAAAGACGAACCGTTTTGTGTTTCGTTTCAAAACAGTCTTCGTCGCATAACTAGTCCTCGGATAGTCTCACACGAATTTGTACTAGTCTAGATCGCAATGAAACCATCGTGACGACATCGTTCGTTCCGTTCGTTTCAGAGGTCATTATTGTGTAGCTTATTGCGATTGATATAGAGTGCAAGAGGGATCATGCAAAATTCGAGGATTTTTTTCAAATTTGAACTTCGAAATTTTTTCTCATCCAAATTCGAATTATTCGAATACTTCGAAAGTATCAAATATTTTAATTGATTTTGTAAAACTTTATGTAATTTTTTCCTACACGTAGGATTGCACACACGGTGGACGCCTACAATTAGTGGTACAATATTGGAAGAAAATTCATTTTCAAGTGATTTTCCGAATAGATAAACAGGATAAATTTCTAATGATCCAAGTTTTATTAAAACTTCTACAGGGTGGAAAAAATCTATGGGCCCTGGAAGGGAACTACCTTAAATCCTTTAGTTAAC
Organism: Chrysoteuchia culmella; assembly: GCA_910589605.1. NCBI lineage: Eukaryota > Metazoa > Arthropoda > Insecta > Lepidoptera > Crambidae > Chrysoteuchia > Chrysoteuchia culmella. The sequence continues at coordinate 22,490,861 of OU342652.1, read as the reverse complement.
TTATTTCACTGAAAGGAAACATTCCTTTATTATTCAAAAATAAGTAATCCTTCATTCAAGATTTTTGATAAATCACTTGTCTGCCCCGGGAATCAAACCGACTTAAATTATAAAAAATAACATCATGTATTTTTATGGTACCAATCGATAGTCTTGGACCTCAGAGTAGGTACATAGAGATGGCATATCTAGCAAAAAATTGTAACCTACCTAAACATACCGAGAAATAAAAATGGCGCCTTTCCGTAGTGCTGCCCCTGCCCTATTGTACGACATATCGATATATTTATGAGATACATACTTCCACCAAGTATTGTTGTGACTATCCTACTAATATTATAAATGCTCAAGTATTTCAGTTTGTTTCTTCTTCTTCACGCAAAAACTAATGATCGAATTTGCATTGCAGGTACTTCAAGTAGTGGTCTAACCACAGACATAGATGAATGATGAATAAACATAGAATGCCACTGCGTTAGTCCCACAGACATAGATCTATGTCTGTGGGACTAACGCAGTGGCATTTTTATCCCGATATTCCCACCACGCGGGTGAAACCGTGGGCAGCCGCTAGTATTTTATAAAAGCAGTTGCGTAGTCACCTCGATAGTTTGAAACGTAATTATATGTATAGTTTTCTATAATAATAAAACCTTAACTATATACTTAAATTATATTTCTGCACTTAATAATATTATAAATGCGAAAGTATTCAGTTTGTTTGTTCCTCTTTTACGCAAAAACTATTGAACGGATTTGGTGAAATTTGGTATGTAGGTGCATCAAGCAGTGGAGTAACAGATAGTCTACTTTTTATCCCGATATTCTCACAGGAACGGGAACCGCGCGGGTGAAAGCTAGTTTGTAAATAAACTATAGGACCTTAGCTTCAATCTCTAAGTTGAACTTTTATTATATAATGTACTCAGGCGGTTTCGTACGCGAGCGATCTGGATGCGAACGCAAAGCGGCGAGTAAAAAATAAACAGTCGATAGAAGTGTCCTCTGTGACAAAAAGCAGGTTACTATTATAATTAGTTCCGGTAACTTATCATAAGCGCGGCGAAACAAAAGATGCGCAACTACAAAAACCAGTTATGCGCATTTTTTGTCTCGCCGCGCGTATATGAAGATTTTGACGTTCATTTCTGACTTCGCGTTCGCATCTAGTCGCTCACGTAGGAAACAGCGTTAGCGAGCAATGAATTTAATTAAGGTGAGGGCGCCCTGAATTTGGAAACTTGGAAACGTGACATTTAGGTTTTGTCAAAAAGTATTTTGTAATAAATACAAACATTTAATCTAACAGTAACATAACAAATAATTGATCTAACAGTTTCTTCTGTGGCCGCAATTTAGAAAAATATAAATATGGCGGGTAAGTTAACCAAAATCTTAAAACCCCTTTTTGTTTTCTTAGTAGACTCATACGTATACACTTGCGAGACTTACATAGAATTCAAGATTTAAGGTCCGCGAGAATCAGGGGGCTAATTGTCTAGTTTTAAAATCTATCGCAATTCCTATCAATTCGGCATTTGACATAATAGGAATTGAGATTGGGACGCGTTTTGAAAGGTATTGAATGAACGAAATTGAACTGTCTAAGCAAAGTGACAGACGAAAATATCTTTCAAATGTATGGAGAAGTGTCAAATGAAGTGTCATTTAAAACATCATTCGTTCCGAAAGGGATTGCAACTATAAGTTATACAATTCCATAAATCACTATCACTATCACAATACCTTTGAAAGGGATTGTGATCGATTTTAAAATTAGACAATTAGGGGGCAGTTTAAGAAAACAAAAAGTAATACTGAAGAAGATACGATGGGTAAAAGCCCCAAATTAAATAAAGAAGAAAAAAGAAAGTACCTTATTACTTAAATAAAACAAAAATCTTCATATTGCAAAAATATATTATTTTTTGGCAATGATGGGCATGTATTGTTTTTTTTTATATAACACACATTACATAAGAGTTGAAAGGAGAAAGCCCAATAATGATAAAAAATCCAATTCCAATAAAAAAAACTAAAAAAGATTATTATGTGAATCCAAGTGAAATAAAACAAAAGTACTAGACACTGGCTCGCAACCTCAAGGGTGTCGCTGTCATAATCAGTACCAATATTTATTCGCACACAATACGTTTTCTGTTTTGGATCCCAGCAAACAGATTTTCTGATTGACATTTCGTCAAAAATTAATGAGCACACAACGGGCACATCGCTTGTCTGTACTTTTGTTTTTAATGCTTCAAATGCTTCCTGACAAAACCCAGGTTCAGCATCGACACTTTCGTACTATTTTGTTAGTATTTGTTGATGGGGAAGACAAGTATTGATTCACGACGAACAAATTCATTGGCTTTTGGCCACAAAAATTTAGGTTTATGGCTAATTTTCTTAATTCCTCAAGAGTATTTTGTCTGTAGTGGTTCCCCTTTTGCTTTGGCTATTTGTCTCTTTGAGCCCAGCACATTTTTCTAAGACTACAATATTTTCAGCATTCACGAAACACGATTGATTCAAATCTTTTATGATATTAGAGTAATCTACTATTTTCTTCTTTTGTCTTCTGACTTGTTGACTTAACGATCTAATTTTTTTCTGGTAATTTTTACATTTTAGTGTTAATTTTTTTATGGTCATGTTTTCATTGTGTGTATTGTCATTTTGTATTGCACTCGGAATCTGGAAATAAAAATTATTGATAACTTGGGATATCAGCACCAAAACTAGTTGTCAGTTAGCTTCATAAAATAAATGAACAAGAAAATCTACATGACTGAATGATTACATTTTCTGGAAAGCCTACACTGCAATGAATTTCTGAACGAACTTTTACTTAGTTAATAAGTTTTAATTACATTTATTATTTTAGATAAATTATGTCTTGTCATACTTACCGGTAAATTTGAAATACTCTCATTAGAAATACTGGCGATTGGATCCTGACAAATGTATGAACTTACATTTCTAACCTGAAAATTAATAAGGTTTAATTATTTCATTTTATTTAAATTGAAATATTAAATACTTGAGAGAGCTGTATTCTTCTCTTTTTTAAATTAATATAAAGGACCACAAACAGGTTTACAATAAAGTGTATAAGTTTAATATTTATATTATACTAGTTATTTGTAGTAAAAGTAAGAAATATATAGGTATAAATATAATTATTTCAAAAATAAAGTAATGCATAAATAGATAAAAAGAAAAGTAATAAATATATTTACATCATCTGACGCATCACATTTAACTGTAGATGGAGTCTGGTTTAGGTCTTTTTCTTCTAAAGCACTGGATGAACTAGATTGGGATGGTGGCTGAAACATACATGAAGAATAGAACATTTATTTCTCATACAAAACCAATAGACTTTAGAAAGCTGACATTTAAAATAAAATAAATAAAATGATTTATTTGGAATAAACAGATTTACAATTTTAAGCGACAATAATGTCTGCGGTTAGTTATAAAAAAAACTGTGTCGCAGCATTAACGCCCCGCTCCGGAGGGAATACGGTGTAGTTTTTTTAAGGTGTATTTAGTAAATAGGTTTAATTTTGCAAGAAAAGAGTAATGGAAATATATTTTTTCAGGGATGACACCTTTGTAAACTGATTGTTACTATCATTACAAATAGAAAATACTCTGTGACTAAATATCTTAGTGTCACGTTTCATCATTGTAAGCAGTTAAAGTTGCCAAAAAGGTATAAAGCACCACTGACAGAACTAATACAACTTTGACAGTTTATAACTAGGAAACGACATTCTTTAGGAGATTTTGTCACATATTATTTTGTATTTGTATTGACATAAAAAATCGATTTAAAAAGTTTTTACCTGCGGCCGCGATTTTGAAAAAAAACACGAAAACGTAGGTATATCAAAATTTTCTATCTAATGACTTTTACTCCCCTAACAAAAATGAAAGTGGCAAAGTTTGAAAATCTACATGAGCAAAGCTTATGGGACAGGTCAAGTAGAATACTTACTAAAAAAATTCGTGACGGTACGGCATCGTCTCGCAATGTCACGACATTCAATGTTCTATTAAAACACGATTGTTCAAAATGAAGAGAGCAAATAAAAATTGTTTTAGTATGTGACTTTAGATTTAAATTTTCTTTTCTTAAGGTATCCAGCCACATTTTTCGTTTACTGTGACGAGCAGGCAAACTAAAACGAAAGAACCAGTAAAAAAAATATACATTACAATTGACACTTGAAAACATCGATATGAAAAATTCTCTGAAGGGCAACACTATCGCCAAACAAACAGTTTCATATTTTCTTGAAATACACAATCAAACACTCAAAAATAAGTATTTTAAGTTACATTAGGTATAAATTCAAATTAAACTATTCTTAATAAAGTCAAAACTTAAGGCATTTATTGTATTGATTGTTTTTTATTGCAAAATAAATAAATACGTAGGTACCGGTGTAATGTAATATTTGGACAATTTCCACTTTTTTTGATTCCACAACCTATCACACTGCAATTAGGCATGTTCCTTGCTTTTTTTTTTCACTTCGTAATAAATTACACGAAAGTCCCAAATTATAAACAAATCTAAAAAAAAACTATGCAACAACAATTCGCATTGACAGCTCAAATAGGTACCTGACAGCAGTGGTCTCGAACGTCTTAGTACGAAATCGCTAGAGCTGCCCACTAAAATCGGTATTTTCGTACCCAAAATCGGTAGATAAAAAAACAATACCTATTCAATCAAATTCTATATTTTATCAAACAAAAATTAACTAAGAGTCTAGTTTATATTAAACGCATTTAATATATATTTTTTTCCGATCTTTAGGTTAATATATATCAATATTCTTTTCTTTTTCCACTCGCACTTGTACTCGGTTCCTCGTCAGACAACATTTTAACTAAATAATCTTACTTTTACTTATGATATTTTTTGTAAGCACTTCGCTGGAGAAACTTTCTAAACTTTTCGAAGTTAAGAAAATTCCTATTTTTATAGACAAATTAGGTGAATTCCCGTACGGAAAACCCCTAATAACAGTTGTTGGAAATTCCCCAAAATATATGGTACATTCTGTAATAATAACAAACTACTCATACATATTTACTATTGAGGGATTCCCCGTAACATACAACATAAATGAAAAGGGTAGCTAACTAAGAAGTGTAAAATCGGTGGAAAAATCAGGAGAAATTCCATGTATTCTCTAAAATCGAAGAACAATCGTTGCATTTCGGTATTTCGGTAGGACAGAGCCCATATCGGTAGAAATACCGAAAAATCGGTAGGTTCGAGACCACTGCCTGACAGCCTGACAGCAAAACAGTGAGAACTTAGAATGGCGAACGGCTACAATCAGTGTTGCCAGCACATAAATATAAAATGCCCGAAAAAATTATTGAAAAGGGCTGATATTTAGCAGAAAAGGCCGAAAATGAAAAAAAAAACGTTAATAACCGACATAAAAAGGAGGTGGTTCTTAAGTTAAATGTCTGTATTTTTGATGTATGTTTTACCATAGCTTCGTCAGTTGACAACGGATTTCAATAATTCTCCATTTATCTGAAAGAACATACTTCATGTATGGTTCCATAATTTTTTTACAAGAAGTTTTTTTCATAAACCTGAAAAATATCAATTACGTATTGGCAAAAAAATAGGTATTACATAGATGACATATTCTTTTGTTGAGTATGGGCTGATTTTTGGTGTAAGTAAGTTAGTACAGGACATAATGTAACTAAAAAAAGAAGAATAAAGAACTAAAAAAAACAAAAAAAAACTTGGAGTCGGTGCCCGGCAAAGCGAGAAAAATAAATAGGTAAAAGTCGATTTAATTTTTTAATAAAAAGTTTTTTATGCAATATTATATTATAATAATTAAAAGAAGATAAGGGAAAGCAATGAAAAATAGATACCTACACATCCATTCACAGTCAATTTAGGTATCTAAAAAACAACGGGTTGCACTGCCGGCAGAAGTAAAAACCGCTTAAAACGAAAATAATGATCAAAATCCACTATATCTTGACCACAACTTCATAAAAAGTTGATGAAAACTTGATTTGGCAGGTAAATCCATTAAATCTGACCGTGCATCAATATGAAAGTTGGTAGTAATGAGAGATCTTTATATAATGGGTGTTATTAACTAATATACGTAGATCTTTCGAGTGTCAGACTTTATGTAATTTGAAATAGGTCAACGGTAAATGGTCTTACGAATTTTCTTGAAGTGACTTTAACATTTATCCATCACAAAAATTTAAAACTCTGATATGCACAATGCCGGTAAAAGTTTCACTTAAAAAAAAATCTTGAGATGGCTCATTAGTCGTGGCCGTGTCTGTATTAATACAAGTGCGCCTGCCTGTTCTTATTATCGAAGTTACTAAAAACTCGCTCTGATCGCGTTCAAGCACTTTATGCAAATTAAGATATTTGCGTCTTATCGTTAGAGTTTTCAATTGAAAACTGATTTCCAAAATATTTTGCTGGTAAAGTTGTTGTTTTATTTCAATGAACAGTGCGCGCCAAAACATAAGATGTACGTATTTGTTATTTTATTTTAATTTTCCCTAAAGTTATGGCTAAATGGCTATGGTAAATGGCTGCGAAAGGCCGAAATTAGGCCGATGGCTGCCAAAGGCCGACATAGGTTTTGAAAGGCCGATATGGCAACACTGGCTAAAATTGTCCATTGCTATGCTATGACATTTTCTGTTCTGTGACATGGATCATACTATTCTGACTTTATTCCCAGCCCAACTTTTCGCCATAATAATCAGCCTGCCGGTTTCAATTCTGAAATCCTAGATAGACCTGCCCCCTGATTATGTAACTTGTTTCTATCAACGTTTGATTGAAAGTGCAGTCACATTACTGCTTTATTAAAAATCAATGAGACAACTATCTTACTAAAGCAGCAATGTAACTGCACTTTCAATCAAAGTCTGTTAGCAACAGAGTTAGCTGAACCCTGTTTCATAAAAAATATTAGTCTAATATTATTAGTCTTAAGACTAATATTAATAGTTATAATTATTAGAGTCAGTTTCATAAAAGTAGAAACTTAAAAAAATAGTTATTAAGTAGTATAAACGCTAATATTATTAGCTAGTATTATTTGTTTTAATAGTAAACTGTTTCATAAACAATTTATACTAATATTATCAGCTAATACTATGAGTTATAAATCTTTCTAAATAAATTAGTTTAATTAATAAATTTATTAGGTTTCGAAAATACTTTAATATTAGTGATTCAGGGTCAAATGAAGAAGAGAATGTTATTATGAGATGCGCGAAGATATTTATAAGGATGGAGTTTACATACAAATTCAATGAACTATTAGGTCCTTACTACACACTCGAGTGGATGGCGGATGGCGATATGTTTTGTTAGAAGAATAGTCAAAGTTAAAGTCAAAATATTTTTATTTAAATAGATTTAAGTATATATAAGTGCTTTCGAATCGTTAAATTTTTTTTTCCTACCAGTCATTTAGGACATCTTTTAACTGACAAGAAGAACGGCCGCAAGAAACTTATCAGCTTTAACAGAAACAACAACATTTACAAAGAAACATGTTGCAGAAATATATTTATTTACAAACTAAAATTGTGTATTTTCCACCGAGGCGATTATACGTAATCATGATTAGCATCATCACAGCATTTTAATGTTCCCACCCCAGTTCTCCACCAGCCTGTATACAAACAGGCCTTCGGATGGGTAATAAAATAAGAAAGGGGCCCCACCAGACGCTCCCAATGCGGATTGGTAGGTTTTAACGACTGGAAATACAGCCGGGACCTGCCTTCCGAAGCATGGAGGAGGCGGAGATAGTAAATTGTAGGTCATCCTTCCCGTGCTTAACCACTGCGAAAGTTGCTTAGAAGCTACAATCGCAAGACGAGCGCGCGAGCAACTGTGCCATTGTGTTCTATTCGATTCTACATAATGAAGCATGGTATATTGAAGGACAAAATTCCATGCTTGAACCATGTTCAACTTGCAGATACTATTAAATGTCTATTGGTAGTCTAATAATATTACTTACGTCAAAGAACCCATATTATTAGCGTCATCGAAAAGTATATGAAACAGAAAAATGCTTTATGTAATGAAATTATGTTATTAGCCTAATAAAATTAGTTAATAATAAGAAACCGTTAAATATAAAATCTTATACTATAACTACCTATACTAATTTTCTACTAATTTGTAAATAATATTTTGTTAATAATATCAGTAACTTTTATCAGAATTTGCAGGTGTGTTCAAGCTTGCCTAGTCTTAGCGATTTTTGGAATTAGAATTAGAATTAGAATTCATTTATTTGCCTTGAATAGGGTACATTACAGATGGAACATTATTAGATATATGTCGTTCATTGCCTATACAGCTATAACAATAGCATGCAAATGTCAACTGAGAAGAATACAATTTCTACAATGATTTTTAGTCAATGCATTTCTACCATTTCAACAATAAATAATTAATATCACACATCACAATAATATCACAATAACAATAATATTTAATAATCAAAATAATATTTAATAATCAAAATAATAAATTAATTTAAAACATGTCTAAGTAGGATACAAAATTATAATATCATTGCAACAATAATAAATATCAAAATAATAAATGTACTTAACTATAAATAACCTTCAATCCTTATAATTTAAAAACTCGTTAAGACAGTAGAAAGTGTGGTCACTGAGCCATTTATGTAGTGTTTTCTTAAACATATTGAAAGGCAAGTCTCTAATTTGTTGTGGTATCTTGTTATATATTTTAATGCACATAAATGAGCAGTTTTTTTTAAACCTAGCACTTTTTGCGACAACATCAAGGACTAGTCTGTTTTGATTTCTTGTGTTTCTAGAATATACGTCTTGTGCTTGTTTGAAATAATGAGGATATAATTTTACAAATTTTGCTACTTCAAATATATAAAGGCAGGGGAGAGGTAGTATTTTAAGTGATTTGAAGAGAGGTCTACATGATTCATCTGTTGCTAGACCGCATATTGCTCTTATACATTTCTTTTGAGATATGAATACCCTATGTACATCTGTTCCGTTTCCCCAAACTATTAGACCGTAACGAAGAACTGACTGAACGTAGGCAAAGTAGGCAGTTAACGCAGTATTTTTAGTCGATGACTTTGCTAATTTAAATAATGCGTAAGAAAATCTATTAATTTTATTACAAACATTTTCTACATGTTGTTTCCAGTCTAGTTTTTGGTCTATTTCTAATCCTAAGAACCTAACGCTATTTGCATTTCCAAGTTTTAGTCCATGATAATTAATGTCCAATTTATCTATTGAATTATTGAAATTAATAAAGTATGTCTTGTCAATATTTATTTCTAGGTGATTTAGCTTAAGCCAGTTTACTATTGTCAATATTGTATTATTTACTTCTATTTCATGTGTTAATTTAGTGTCTTTAATGTCAGTAGTAACTATCACCGATATGTCATCTGCAAACAATGTTACTTTATGGTGTGTTATATTAACGATGTCGTTTATATAAACAAGGAATAGCAGTGGACCAATCACGCTACCTTGCGGGACGCCAGAGGCGTTGACCTTGAAGCTTGAATAATACTTTTGTTCTACGCTACTAGGGTCCAGTTGAGTAATTGCCACTGATTGTGTTCTGTTTTCCAAGTACGTTTTTATCCAAGCCAAGGCTGTGCCCCTTACTCCACTGTTTTCTAGTTTTTCCAGTAATCGATTATGGCAGACATAATCGAAAGCCTTTGACATGTCAAAGAAAAGAACCGTTACATACCTATTTTTATTTACACAATGTAAGACTTCATTTACTACTTCAAAAGCTGCTGTAGTGGTAGATTTGTTTTTCTGAAATCCATGCTGATTCTTTTTTAAAACATGATATTTATTAAAGAATGATGTTAGCTTCTCAAGCAATATCTTTTCGTAGATCTATTTGAGAAAATTGGGATACATGTAATCGGCCTAAAATTACTGATAATGGTCCTTTTTCCCTTTTTGAAAAGTGGTTTGACGATAGATAATTTAAGACTGTCAGGAAATTGGCCTGTTACCATTGAGAGGTTTATCAAATATGTTAAAACTGACGCGAATTGATTTCTACATAATTTGACTACCTTTGTACATATATTATCATATCCTTCTGTATTTGTATTATTCAATGTCATAATTATTTTATTCACATATTGTTCGTCAACAGGGGTCAGAAATATTGAATTGTTTAATTTGTCAGTAGAAGTATTATTTGCAGCATTTATATAATTTTTATTATCCGAATTTGTTTTGGTCAAATTTATATAGTAGTCATTAAAGCAGTGGGCAATTTTTGAAGGATCAGATATATTTTCACCGTTAACCTCAATCTGATCTATATATGTATTGGATTTTGTGGCGGTACCCGTTTCATTTCCAATTACCTTCCAGGTAGCTTTACATACATTTTTGCTTTTTATCACATAATTATGATTAGTATTTCGTTTTGCTTGGAATATACATTTTTTCAGAAGATGTGAATATTTTTGGTATTTTAATTTATTAAATTTTTTTTTTTCTTATAATAGTTGTACCGTAGCAGTCTGCTTCTAACGCAACTCTTTTTTAAACCTTTAGTGATCCATGATAGTTGTGATCTTGAACCATTTATTCTTCTTATCATGGGAAAGCACAAATTATAAAGTAACCGAAAAAAGTCATAAAATTTGTTAAAAGCTACATTTGGTTCTGTTTCGTTAAAGACCTCCTCAAATGATAAGCACTCTAAATAGCTTTGGAACCTTTGAATATTTTCAAATGAGTAACATCTATTAAATGAGTATGTGGTCTTTGAAACTGATAATTTTCGTCCAACCTTAAAACTTAACAACTGCGCCGTGTCGTGGTCAGACAGGCAAAGTGGAAGCACGGAACCAGTGGCTCCCTTAAGATTGGTATCATTTATATTTTTACTACAGAATTTTGCGAATCCAGAAAATTTCGAATTCCCAATAAAATACCAAATTAGCAGTCTTCTTATTTCTGAACGAAAGAATCGTTAAAAAATATTAATAAATAATCTTGCTTTAGCCGTTTTTTTTATTCTATAAATAAATATAAAAATAAATAACTCATTTCGGCTAAGTACCTATCTATGAATTTAATTTAATATCTGACATAAATTATTGATTCTCAAAATCTATTTTAACTCAAAACTGCAATGCAAGATCTAAACTTTTTTTAATTTTCTTAAGTGTAAAAAAATGGATCAACGTTTTTGAACGCATCTTAACTGACATTGACATTTGACTGTTCTGTTTCCGGTCTTTTCGGTTTTCTCAGCTCCCATTGCAATCATGGCGGTGAACAACATTTCTAAAAAGCGAAAAGTATGTTATATTTTTGCGTTGTTATTACCAAAATATATATCTTAATCCGTTTGAAAACATCTAATAAATCTATCGGTGATTCTTACACCCAAAATTTTACAGTGAATGTTGTGATGTTCATGGATGTATAAGTGGCGAATAACTAGTTGAAAATTGTTCATGTTAATAATTCAATCAAATCGTCTAATTATCTACGATGTGTTAATGCCGTAAAGTGTTTAGTGAGTGGTGATAGTGGTGCACGGTGGCTTGTGTCGATGAAAACATAACCTCAACCTTAACTTTCAGTTCGTTGGAGACGGTGTCTTCAAAGCAGAACTGAATGAGTTCCTCACTCGGGAGCTGGCTGAAGATGGTTACTCCGGCGTTGAGGTGCGAGTCACCCCTACACGCTTGGAAATCATCATTATGGCCACCAGGACACAAAGTGTATTGGGAGAGAAAGGCCGCAGGATTCGTGAGCTGACTTCCGTTGTCCAAAAGAGGTTCAACATTCCTGAACAGTCCGTCGACCTGTACGCAGAGAAGGTGGCCACTCGTGGTCTCTGCGCCATCGCCCAGGCCGAATCTCTAAGATACAAACTTATTGGAGGTTAGTTTAGCTGTCAAACAAACAAATTCATGTTTAATTTCGCAAAGTAATAAGAATATTGCAAAAAAGGTTGCCAACTTCCTCATGCTAAATAAAAACCCCCACTATAATTTGCAACTAAATGTATCAGTATGCATTCCAAAACCTGTCACTGCACTACAGTTCCTTGATGATTGGATTGTTTTTACAATTGTTAAACTTTACTTTTTGAAGTATGCCTATTCACATGCTCACGAATCTATAATGGACTGCTAATTCTCCATTTAGTTTTGATTTGGAACCTAACAAAACAAATGTACATTAGTATCATATGTTACACTGGAATACAATCACATTGCTTGCTGTTACATACATATTTACAACATGTATTTCAGCAAATTGTCCATCTCCGAGTAATTGAAAGTAATAATTTAATTTCTTAGTAGATTTGTTATGAATGAAGATATTCTCATGTTTTCTTATTTTTGTCAAATTTTAGGCTTCTCCAATGATTATTAGTAGTTTAATTAATATTATAATTTCAGGACTTGCTGTCCGTCGTGCGTGTTATGGTGTGCTTCGGTTCATCATGGAATCTGGTGCCCGAGGCTGTGAAGTGGTTGTGTCTGGCAAGCTCCGAGGCCAGCGTGCCAAGTCAATGAAGTTTGTTGATGGACTCATGATCCACTCTGGTGACCCTTGCAATGACTATGTCAACACAGCTACGAGACACGTACTGCTTAGGCAAGGAGTTCTCGGTATTAAGGTATGTATATTTCGAATATTCTTTGTTTTATATAAATGATAACAATCAACCTTGACTGAAATATAATATTTTATTTAGGCATTGCAAAACAATGCTGTATAAACTACAGAAACGGCATGAAGATGCAAAATATTTAATGAACATTACATTATTGACAATTACCTCCTTTCCTTCGTTATTATGTATTTCTGCCTGGCTTATCATATATTATGTATTGGATCCTAGTCTAGCTAGAAGCATCCACAAATCAGGGATTGCAAGTTCTTCAATAGCTTGTGGTCTAATTAATTGTGGAATAGTAATTTAGCAAGTTTGTTGGTGGGTCTGTCTATACAGGCTTGTGTATGGTGCTTGCTATACAATTACTTATGTTCTAAACTTAGTTTAAAATGAAAAGATTTAGTTAAAATATTAGTTAAAAATTAAAATATCCCATTTACTGTCAATCAAGCTCCTTATAAATTGTGACAGATATCTATTTAGTCTATTTACAAAAGGTAAATAGACTAAATAGATATCTGTGTCACTGAAATAGCTGTTGTTCTATAAATAGAAGATACCTTCACACCATATGTTTTTGTGGGGTTGGTTGGTAGAGCATTAATGGTGTTACATGTGGCTTGAGAGACACCTCAATGACATTGGATGGGTTTTACGATGTTGCCTGGAAACCATAGACATGTCACAGCCAACTGGTTAAATCAGCCTTTCTAGGGGAGAGCTAGTCCGTTATTTAACTGCCGGCATTTAATGAAATGGCTAAGGGTCGACTAGCCAAGTCGTTGAATTAAACATTTAACAACTTATTTTGAAGAGACGCCGGCGAAGCTGGATGGGCGATCAGTCACCATAATCAGAACCAATTCACCCAGGTCCCCTAAAACATTTAATGTTTAAGGACTTGGCTGGACGTCATATTTAGCCCTCTCATTAAATGGGATGTCATTATAGGCTCAAACTATTTGAGAATACTTGCAGCTGGTGGAGTAATATCAGGCATATTTTTATCACACATTTTTATTAATTCAATATTGATATTAATAAAACAGTGTAAGTTATGTTGAAACAACAACAAAGCACATAAAATTGCCAGCTGATGTGAGCTATCTGATGGCATATTTGTATTGAGACTACCAGTGCATCAGTGGCAAAAAAATCAACTAAATTTTAATCACGTGGCTGAATTAACGTCATTCATTTTCAAAGGGCTAACTTACAATAAGCCAACTAGTTGTTTGAACTTGCAAGCCAACTAGTTGAACGTTAAGTGATGCTAGTTCAATCAACAATCGGCCTAGGCATTCAACTGAATGCCGGCGTTTAATTAACCAGCTAGCCTTCCAGTCAAATGGCTGATTTAACCAGATGGCTGCAACAGACAGATTACCATCCTACAGTAGTTAATTCACTCTCTCTATTAGATACATAGACATATAATAGATTATCAATCTATTGTATGACTTATGATCTGCACTAGTGGCACAATTTATTCTTCTTTCACTCTCACTTATAATGTTTCTTATAATCTATTTTTGAATGCAGGTAAAGATCATGCTTCCGTGGGACCAACAAGGCAAGAACGGCCCGAAGAAGCTGCAGCCCGACTACATCATGGTGACGGAACCAAAGGACGAGCCAGCTCCGCTAGAGCCCACCAACGAGGTGCGCTCGCTCGCTCCCGCGCCTCTGCCCGCGCCGGTCGCCGCCGTCGCATAGGAATTAAGACTACATTAATAAAAAATGTAAAAACTGTAACAACTCTTTTTATTTGTATTAGCTGAGGGTGGGATTCCACTTATATCTTACATGAAATGTAATCCATCCTTTTGTGTAACTTACATTTATAATTTTGAGCCTACAAATTGACCCACCACCTTCACCCATGACTACTTTGCTAGTAGGCTACTAGAGCCCCCCGCAATTTCACCCGCTTGGTTTAGATCACACAATCATTTTAGGTCAAAAAATATATACCTTATCCTATCAAACTTAATTTATACTTAATCCTACCGTTTGTCTTAATCTTAGTCCTATGGTGCAAAAACCGATTTGGATGAAATTTCGCACACAGATATGATAAGCATTATAATAAAGGCTACTTATTTAACCGATATTACCACGAGAACCTGAAACCGCACGCGGTATATGCCAAAGTAGGTGTGTCCGTTTCGACTGCTCGGCCACAGTGTTCCAGAAAAAAAACGACTACGTCAACTTTACGAAGGAATTTGTAGAAAACTAATAAAGAAAACCGCAAATTTGCAGAACCGATATTCAGATAGTTGTAAGGGCTTAACCGTGGCCGCGCAGTCGAACCGCGCGGCCACGGAGATCTCAGATACGGGAGCTACATAGAGATCTAATTCTTTTTGCTAATCACTGATATGATTTCGCAGAAATTGTAGAAAGTCTTAATAGAGCCTTAAAATAAGTACCTACCTTACGACCTATAGTTCTTTAAAGTCGTGGCCGCGCAGTTGAAACTGTGACAGCCGAGCGAACATAGGGATCTCAGAAACGGAGCTTCTCAGAGGTCCCATTTTTTTTGCTAATCAGAGAACGATTTCGCAGAATTTATAGAACGTTAGAGTTAAGCCCTAAAGTTTGTAGTTCACGACCTGTAGATCTTAAAAGCCAAGGCCGCGCAGTTGAAACGGTTAGAATCGCGCGCCCACGCAGATCTCAGAAACGGAGCGTCGTAAAGGTTTCCAATCTTTTTGCTAATCACTGATACGAATGTTGATAGTATATAAAATGGCTGGCATAAGGACCTACCGCGTAAAAAATATGGACATGGGCTTCATTTGACAGTTAAATCGTCGTTATTCGTCGAAACGTTTTGTGCAAAAAATTACCTGTAAAGCTAGAAGTAGGGTGACCATGATTTGTATTGCGTCAGCTATAGTGTGTAAATATTTCACACACTATAGCTGACCTTATCAACTGTAGTGTTAAAACGGGGCTATACCCAAACAAGTTAAAAGAAGGGTGCGTCAGACCTGTGCATAAGAAAGGTAAACGTAATGAATACACTAATTACAGGCCAATCACATTGCTTCCAACAATAGATAAAATAGTTGAAAAGTATATAAGTGAGCAAATCCACAATTACTATAAAAACATGATATCATAAGCCAATGTCAATTTGGTTTTCAAGCTGGTAAGAGTACAGAGGGCCTTCTGTCAAAATTCACGGACGAGGTAAATAGTCACTTAAATGAGAAAAGACAAGTATTAGCCCTATTTATTGACTTCTCGCGGGCTTTTGACACTCTTAAACATGATCAGCTTGTAGAAAAGTTAAACCAATGTGGAGTTCGAGGCCCACTGCTAGGCTGGTGCGAAAATTACCTCAAAAACAGAAGTTATTCGGTTAAGATAGACAATACCTACAGCAAACAAATAGCAGTAACTGAGGGCACAGCTCAAGGTTCTGTTTTAGGGCCGTTGCACTTCCTCTCCTACGTTAATGACATTAGTAAGTGCATCGTAAGCAGCACATGCTACCAATTTGCTGACGACACTTGCCTGGTTATCGGTGGAAGTAATCTGAACCTCATCTACGATCTTTTACAGGCCGATCTAGATAGATTACAAAAATGGTGTCATGATGCTGGTATGGTATTAAATGCTAATAAAACTAAGCTTCTACTAATTAAATCACCATACATCAAACAGGCCAATGTAATTCAAAAAGGACTGGTTGCCCATACACACGCTTGTTTACATTCAAGTGTCTTGAACAGTTGTCGCTGCCCTCAAATAGAGAAAGTCGATAATCATGTATAACTTGGCTTAACCATAGATAGTAAATTCAATTGGGGTCATCATGTCGAATATGTATGTACGAAATTGAGACAGTTCCTGGCTAATATTACAATTCTAAATAACCGCATTCCCTTCAAGGTCAAACTAATGTTATTTAATGCACTTGCGGAGTCCTACATTCAGTACGGCCTCAGTAGCTACGGTCGGACCTATAAATCTTATCTTGACCACATCAATAATTTAAAAGTTAAAATATTAAAAACTATAGTTTCTCAAAAAGTTAAAAAACAATTTAAAAATGACACTAAAGGACTACTCAAACACTGCAACATCCTTCCAATCGAGTTTCAAGTACAATACGCTATATTAAAAGAAAATTTTTTCGACGATTCCTTTAAAATACCCGTGAAACACACTGTATACACGCGAGCAATTGCCAAGAATCGACTTTGCAAACCGCGCGCTAACAATGCGTACGGCGAGCGAACTTGTAACTACATTGTACCTACTTTTATCAATAAATTGTCACCGGAATTAATTGAAAGTATTAACCATAGCAATATTAAATACAAACTAAAAAAACACCTTCTAAATATGTTATAACACCATTACTTCTATTGTTTATGTATTATTTAGTAATAGACTTTTGTGATTTTATCTACATATACCTACTTAGTTTTTAATTTTCGATAGCTCAGGTATAAACCTCAGTGGTTTTTTGCATGCTACGAATAGATAATATTATATTGTAAAGCTTTTTATATGATAAATAAATAAAAAAAAAAAAAAAAACCTATACTAGTTGCAAAAGTAAGTACTCATTGTCATTAGCAATCTCTGAATCATGAAATAACTATTCTAAAATTATAGGCGTTGTCATGAAACACGCAGTGGTTTATTTAAATTTAATGCAGCCCCCCTATATCGCGTAAAAAATATGGATATGGATATGGGCTTCATTTGACAGTTGAAGCTCATAAAATTACCTTATATGGCCATTTACTGTCAAATGAAGCCCATGTCCATATTTTTTACGCGGTAGGGCCCCAGGTCCTTATGCCAGCCATTTTATATACTATCAACATTCGTATCAGTGATTAGCAAAAAGATTGGAACCTTTACGACGCTCCGTTTCTGTGATCTGCGTGGGCGCGCGGTTCTACCGTTTCAACTGCGCGGCCTTGGCTTTTAAGATCTACAGGTCGTGAACTACAAACTTTAGGGCTTAAGGTAAGTTTTTTAAATAGAAAAATATTGGAAAAAATTAACTCGGCCACAAGTAAATTCTCAGACGGGAATCGAACCCGCGACCTTTGGAAATCCGGTCCAATGCTCTAACCGCTGAGCTACCGAGACTTGCGAACCACCGTCGAAATTCTCCAATACTTTTATATTTTTAATACGCTGTAGGCCAGCGTTGTCACATCAATGCTAGAAAAATCCTTGCATTCGAAAGAAACATCTTTTCAGGTGTTTAACGATCGATTAAGTTGCAACTGCCAATAATTTATGATTTTGTAATTTTTGCATTTTTTTCAATGCTATTTTTATACTTATGGTAAGTTTTTTAAATAGAAAAATATTGGAAAAAATTAACTCGGCCACAAGTGAATTCTCAGACGGGAATCGAACCCGCGACCTTTGGAACTAACTTTTAGGGCTTAACTCTAACTTTCTATAAATTCTGCGAAATCGTTCTCTGATTAGCAAAAAGAATGGGACCTCTGAGAAGCTCCGTTTCTGAGATCCCTATGTTCGCTCGGCTGTCACAGTTTCAACTGCGCGGCCCCTGTGGGGGGTCACTGTGGCCGAGCAGTCGAAACGGACACAAAGTAGGTATGTCAGTTTGTGTATGTTAATCCAATTTTTGACGACCTGTTTGGCACAGGGGTACTATCCCCGCCTTCTGCGCCAGAGGTCCCGGGTTCGATCCCCGGACAAGACAAATATTTGTGTGCATGAACATATCTATTTGTTGTGTGTTTGTGTTAAAATGTATACCAAGTATCTATTTAAAAAAATATATATATAAGTATATTTATCCGTTATCTAGTATCAATAGCACAAGTTCTTCATGAAACTTAACGTGGGCTAGATAATTGGTGTGATTGTATGCAAATACTTATTTATTATTTATAATCTTTCACGCTAAAGCTATTGTGCACCGATGTGGACGAAATTTGGCACACATAGAAAATAGCTTGGATTCAAACATATACCTACTAGCAAATCTTAAGTTTCTTCGCGCACTCATAACTGAAATAAAACAACTTTTGCGGAAATTCGTGCGATTTATTTACCCGAAATATATATTTGGTACTATGATTTTACGGTTTATTTGAGGTTTTTTGATTTCCCGACGTTTCGGCACCTTTTCAGCAGCAGGCGTCTACAAACTGGATCGTGACTGTAGACTCATACATCGGGCAAACAAAGAGAAGCATAGGGACCCGCGTTAGAGAACATGTAGGCTGTAGCTGACGTTAAAAATAGGCGTGATAACAAGTCTGCGTGTGTGAACATGCTTTTGAGGGACTCAACCACTACATCAGGTTTGATAAGCCACATATCCTCGCTAGGGAACAAAAATTCGTCCCCAGAATGCTACGCGAAGCTATTGAAATATCCAAATTTCAATAGAGATCTCAACCCAAATCACACATTGCAAGACCTAAAGATACGGTTAGCTCTTTTTGTGGTTAAATAACATAACATAAAGATGGACGTCGGCCTGCTTTCGAAGTTTTCTTGGCAGTATCTTTCTTCGAAAGTCCTCCCAATTTGTGAACTGCCAGTAGAATCATTAGTTTTTTCCTTTGTTAATAATAAATAATATAAATAGTAAACAAATCAAAATATTAAACTCAATATTTGTTGCCATACATAGTAAAAATTATTAACTTTTTAATAAGTAATTATCTAACCGTTTCCGAACGCAATAATAAATCAATTTTGTGAAGGTAAACTTATAAGTAGCTAGTCAACCCGTGACCACGGCAACTGAAAAGGTGCCGAAACGTCGGGAAACCAAAAAACCTCAAATAAACCGAAAAATCATAGTACCAAATATATATTTCGGGTAAATAAATCGCACAAAATTTCTGCAAAAGTTGTTTTATTTCATACACCTACTACTTTTAATCCTGATATTCCCACGGGATTGGGAACCAGGCGGGTAAACCGCGGGCGGCCGGTAGTTTGACATAAATACGGAAGTTTGTGAGGATGGATGGACTCTTACTACGCAAAAACTACTTACTGCACGGATTTGTCAAAGACATAGCATATAGCCTGGTTTCAAATATATGATAATTTTTATCCTGATTTTACTTACTAATAAAACAATACCGTGACTGACAGACAACACACAACCCAAACGACTGAACCGATTAAGCTGAAATTTGTATACAGGATCCTTTAACGATGTAGACGAGCACTAAAAATGTTTTTTATTTTATATTCCCATGGGAACGGGAACCATGCGTGTGAAACTAAGCCGCTAAGCTAGTATTAAATAATAAACAAGTGATAATATTTAACATTTTATTTAAAAAAACATGACTACATACAATCACCCCAAACCAAGTGCATTATTGTTGCAATGTATACAGTGCCATCAGCATACCATCAGATAATCGTCCTAATCCACAAATATAAAAATACATTATCGTGATTTAAACAAAAGGTTCAAACATACAGTCGGCGTAATAACTAACAAACCTAAATATTCTTTCTACAAAGTAAGTTTATTTTAAAGTCATTCTGCTTTAAAACCGATGCTACTCTGTTAATGTAAAACTTCTCTTCTTACCTAGAATTGAAAATCTTAAAAACTTCTTATGAAATCTAACATAAACAATCTTAACATAAATTGGACCAAAATTCTTCCTAACATTAAACTTAATACCGTAGTTATCCCGTATAAAGATATAAGAAATGCAAGCGATACAGTGTATATTTTCAAGGTGCACATTGGTGGTTTTAACATATAGATAGTTTTGTACTGAAAGATATTAGAAAAGTTTATATTTTAATTAAAAAAATAAACACAACTTGTTTGATTAATACTGCCCATCAAAACATCTTTTGTCTTTTGTTTTTTTCTTAGCATAAATAAAATCGACTTTAAGCATAAATCAGTATGGAATTTGAATTTACACAATAGAGTTTAGAATCGCGTGGCGCGTAAAGTCGAGCGCGGTCACCGGAGACCGCTTAGTAGTAATTGGGTTAATAAAAAAATTAAACAACTTGTTCGATTAATACTGCGCATTGGGTCAAAATATATAACGTAATTAAAGTTTAAATAGATGAAACTCAAAGAAAATATATTAATTATGTAGAATAGAATAATGTATGTACAGTCAATAGTACGTCAGTCTTTTCACTTGACCAAAACCGTCGTTATTGCGAGAGTCATATGGTCTCTTTTTAGTGCAAATCCAGGTGTGCTGCTGACTGTACGTAGAGGTAGACTCCCTGAAGAGATTGGCTGCCAGAGTAGAGAAGGGACCCGCGTCTCTGGCTCTCAATAAAGTGGTGCGGAGGCTGTTTCACCATGTAAATTTTGATTCTGAGCGTTATCTGAAAAGGAAACACATGAGTTATATTAAACAGGTGTTGCAGTATAGTATAGAGCTCATTTTAATGTTTTTGCATTTTAATACTTATGACAATTTTTTTATAGAAAAATATTGGAAGAAATCAACTCGGTCAAAAGTTATTCTCAGACATATATTATTATCATTATTATTATTCTCAGACAGGATATGTAAGGTCTTGTCTGGTAATTACTTGTCGAATCGATTTCTTCCAATATATTTCTATTAAAAAATTACCATTAGAGCTCATTTTTAGACGATGGAGGCGACTCTATGATGTGGCTTCAGCTTTCGAAATGCAAAATGTTTCTGTTAATACAACTTAATATTAACATGTTGGAGTGCCATAAGGTAGTTTAGAATTTAGCATAGTATGTTGCTGGCATAAAAGTAAAAGTTTACTGTATATTGACTACTGAGATAATTTTCCTCTTATATTGAAATTTGATTTATTTATTTTTTAAGAAACATGTTGCCAGACACAAATGTAC
This sequence comes from Chrysoteuchia culmella, assembly GCA_910589605.1. Taxonomy (NCBI): domain Eukaryota; kingdom Metazoa; phylum Arthropoda; class Insecta; order Lepidoptera; family Crambidae; genus Chrysoteuchia; species Chrysoteuchia culmella. The sequence goes on along the minus strand of OU342652.1, from coordinate 22,469,259 downwards.
AGTCGTACATTTGTGTCTGGCAAAAACGTTTCTTTGTAAATGTTGTTGTTTCTGTTAAAGCTGATAAATTTCTTGCGGCCGTTGTTCTTGTTAGAAGTAGACAGTAGACAGCAGTTATCTATAAGTCTATTTGTTTTTTTTTTAAATACTGTATAGTGATTGTTGGGCGGGCTCAGTAGGCGGGGCCACACGGCTTACCTGACCGGCGCGGGCAGCGCAATACGTTTCAATATTAACTACTTACTGACTGTTGTGCGAGCGACCCTAACTGTTCCTCGACCATAAGTTGGGTCATATTGGAGTTACGTTGTCAGAAAACATGTAAACGTATAATGCAATCACTGAGATAATGCATTATTTGACAGCCCCTATCGAGAGCCATCGGACATCCTCTACGCGGCCGCACTATATTTTACAACATGTTTTCTTGTAAATGTTTGGCGGTGGAAACGGGAGGTTGGATATACCGACCGAAGCGCAGGATCCGTAGGTGGTGTGATAAGGCCCATACGGCAAGTTTCGAGCTTAGCACAACTCCCACAACTCCATATTACAGCGCAGTCGCTGAGATAATACGTTAAGATTTTTAATAATAATTATTTGCTAGAAATTGGTTAAAAGTAGTAAATATCGTGCTGTCACTGTCACTGTAACAAACGTTTGGTATACTTACTGTTGCGCAGGCTCATTGGGCGGGGTAATAAGACGACCTGTATTTGACCTGGACTGTTTTGATCAACCATAAGTCGGCTAATATATCTTGGATTCAAGTTGGATAGTGTTGGACCTAGACGGTTAGACGACAGTATAGTACTGGACTACTGGTAAAAAAAACGTTTGGTATACTTACTGTTGCGCAGGCTCATTGGGCGGGGTAATAAGACGAGCTGTAACTGACCTGGACTGTTTTGATCAACCATAAGTCGGCTAATATATCTTGGAGTCAAGTTGGATAGTGTTGGACCTAGACGGTTAGACGACAGTATAGTACTAGACTACTGGTAAAAAAAACGTTTGGTATACTGATTGTTGGGTGGCCTCAGTGAGCGGGGCCATAACCCAAGTTGCAAGCGACCATGACTGCTTTGAATCATAACTTGAGACACACAACTTTGACTGCTTATCGACCATAAGTTGAGTCATATTGGAGTCATGTTGAAGAGTGCTAAAAGAGGAAATAGGGTAAAAGGTATACTCACTGTTGCGCAGGCTCAGTGGGCGGCGCCATACGACAAACTAACTGCACGGCTGCTAATAACCCTGATTTCACCGGCGCGGGCAGCGCGGGTTTGGCTTAAATATTGCCCAATACAACTAGGATTTACTATCAAAGTAGATCAGTCTTTCTCAAAGTGGGCGATAACGCCCCCTTATGGGCGCAGGCGGCCTAGAGGGGCCCAGAAAAATGGTGGTTTTTAAAGATTTGGTAAAGTAGAAAGAAATTGGGAAGCGCTGAAAAATAAATAAATTTCAGAAACATTGAAGTAGATACTCACTGTTGCGCAGGCTCAGTGGGCGGCGCCATACGACATGCTAACTGCACGGCTGCTAATAACCCTGATTTCACCGGCGCGGGCAGCGCGGGTTTGGCTTAAATATTGCCCAATACAACTAGGATTTACTATCAAAGTAGATCAGTCTTTCTCAAAGTGGGCGATAACGCCCCCTTATAGGCGCTGGCGGCCTAGAGGGGCCCAGAAAAATTGTGGTTTTTAAAGATTTGGTAAAGTAGAAAGAAATTGGGAAGCGCTGAAAAATAAATAAATTTCAGAAACACTGAAGCAGATACTCACTGTTGCGCTGGCTCAGTGGGCGGCGCCATACGACAAACTAACTGCACGGCTGCTAATAACCCTGATTTCACCGGCGCGGGCAGCGCGGGTTTCTCAGCCGCGCGCTCGGCGACGGCGCGGAGTTCGCGGAATGTGTTCCGAGTGTACGGGTTACGGCGCGACGCGTAACGCCACGTCACGAAGTAGTAGTACACGAACGGGGTTAAAAGGCTGCAGTAGCCGCTGTACGGGAAACGAAACACAATGTTAGGGCTATAAATTAAAAGAACGGGACCAAAACGCGATATTAGTTATACTAAGTAATCACAGATCTATATCGGGATAGACGGTAAAATGTGTAAACCTTGCGTGCTAAAAATTTGATCCACGGTCAATTTACGACCTAAGTCAGTCCGCTTGAGACCATTGCCATGAAAACACGCGTCACTCAGAAACGAAAATGGTTAATTGTGCAGTGCTTTCTTGCTGCTAGTCAATAACATTTCCACATCACTAAATCTCGCTGGTGATGTCATCATAGGTACGAAAAATTCGACACGCTAAGTTCTCATGCAGTTTAAAGCGCTCTTTACGTCTATCTCGATATCGGTCTGTGTAAGTAATATTATAAATGCGAAAGTTTGTGTGGTTGTTTGGTTGTTCGTTACTCTTTCACGCAAAAACTACTGAACGGATTTTGTTAAAATTTGGCACTCAGATAGTATATACCCTGGATTAAAACAAGGATACTTTTTATCCCGATATTCTCACGGGAACAGGCAGGTGAAACCGCGGGCGGCCGCTAGTGAAGTACCTACATATATCAGTCTGCTTGTGGCAGCTGCAGCATAGCCTAAACGTCAAGCTGTAAGTACATAACCGTCATCTCGTTGACGTGACATCCTGCAGGCCGATAATTTAAAAATTTGTGACAGATCGCGGTTCCTGAAATATTTCGATATTTCAGGAACACTGGTCTCACACTGGTCTGGTATTATGTATAATACGGACGCTAATTAATCAAGTCTCTCGTTGCTACGGAAACATGTCATGGTGATTAAATGGTCTTTGAATATTTCTGTAGAAACTAGCGCCACTGGGAACGAGTAAACAGAATTTTCATAGAGTTTTGTCATCTTTTGGTCGCAGAGTATATTTTGTACATAAACATAAAAAAAACATGGAAAAGTATTATGTGGCCAGAACGTTTTAGTTCTTTAGTTGTTCATGAGAGGCAGTACTACCATATTTGACATAAATCGTGTTTGACAGCAAACTTTTCCATAATTATGACTGGTCGCGAGTTAGACAACCAGACAGCTGGTGACGACGGCGGTGATCAAAGGGCGAAAGCGTCTCAACGTTGTTTATAAAATAAAATGGCGTCTTATACTCACAAGAATGCCATCAGCACTACAAGGGGGAACAGGACGATCTCCGCGAGCGCCGCCGCTCGAAGAATGTTGCGCGACTGGAACTCCACGAGGGAGATCAGCAGTCGCGCCACCCATAGGGAGTTCTGGCCCAGGGTCTGTGGAACACGGAAAAAAAACATAATATTAATAAATAACAAACAACACCACTTCAAAGGAGATTAAAATTAAAGCTACTATTTAATTGATCAATCTGACCTAACCTTCAAAAAAAGTGATTGCACCATAGATTTATAATTGCTACAACTAGATACCGCCCTTATATATTTAGCTCGTGACCGTTTTACTTTGCCAAAAATGGCACAGGCTACTGTGAATCTCCATAGCAACCGAGACGGTTGGTTAAAGAAAAACGTCAAAATTTGTAGTCACATTTTAGACCCGTTATTTGTATAAAGCGCGGTATCAAAGCGGAGACCAATCATAAATCTATGGATTGAACATTTTAAAACAATACTGAAATACGGTTGAGTTAAGATAACTCAAATTTTTTACAATATTATGACGGTTGCAAGAATAAAATCGAAGGCGAGGTCACAAGTGTCACGATTCCTTAAACTTTTTGTCAGAACACATGATTTACTTTGTCTGTTTTGATTACTTTTCTTAAATCACTAATTTGTCTGACAGTACATCTTGTCCTCTCTCATTCCGAAGTGAAACCCCTAATATCAAATCAAAACATTTATTCGGTACATAGTAATTACAAAAAAATATAATCTTACGTCTAGTATATAATATATAAAGTGCCGTGTGGTGACGGCCGAAGAATACAAGAGTCACCACTCCCTTACATGCGCCTGGGATGTCGTAAGAGTCGACTAAGAGGCTCGACGCATTGAACACCTGTGCGAGAGAAGGAAAACTTGAAACAAACCCTCTACCAACCCGTCTGGCCAGCGTGGTAGCAGTAGGCTAATAGCCTCCTATGAACGTTACAATAAGCGTGAGCTAGGAGAGGCTTATGTCCCGCAGTGGACGTCCACAGGCTGATGATGGATGATATCTAGTATATAATATGACTGGACTAAGAAAATTAAATGACTTTAACAAAATTAAAGTGCTTTGTCTAGCGTTCTTGCCACTCTTCTCAGTATTATTAAAATTTAATTATTCCCTGTGTTTAGTATCTCTCCTTAATGCCCGATATATCTATAAGAGATTAGTTTTTCAAGGAAGGATAGCAAGCAAAACCTAGTGAATGGATGGATGTATACATTTTTCGATAGAAAAATCGGGAAAAGGTTTCTGTATTAATCTTTACTAGGGCGGTTACAACCCGATACTCGGGTTCGTCGATCGACGAAAAATTCCAAATTTTGCGAAAATAATGACACTTTTTAATTGCAGTTTGTGATCATCACGTTTAACATTTTGTATATTTTATAGTTTTCGGAACAAATAGACTCGAGTACCTTTAATTTGATACCTTACTCGGCCGCGTACTACGCGCCAAAGTCCCTATCGAGTCGTCACAAATTTTGCGAACCTGAATTTAAGTATATAGATTCCAAAAAGTCTGTACTACACGACCGAAACAATTAGGCGCATGACAGGAATGCGGTTTTGGATTTTCAAAGCCCGCACCCCGCCTTATCTCTAACTGCCAGAACACAACAATGTTGAAAACATTGTTGTTATGGCGTCAGACTTAGATAAGCAGGTGGTAGGCGGACGTACGAGTCCTACCGCCAACCAAACCGAATACAATATGTACCCCTGCTGGGAATCGAACCCGGGACCCCTGGGTCTGATACCGGGGTTGTACCACTAGACCACAGAGGCGGTTGAAATTTTCATAGCTGTCATGCGCCTAATTGTTTGGACGTGTAGGCAAGTTACTATTATCCATATACCGTATCAAGAGGCGGTTCATCGTACCGATACCGTCATGCTCGCTTTCTCTGGACCTTTCGCGTCGACTTTGTGGTGTGTTCTCAATTACTTTTATGTGAGTAACTGCCGTAAAACGCCGTGTTGAATTTTATTATTTTGTAACTGACTTAACCGAACAAGAAACATCTATGCCATAACGCCATTGTTACGACCACATAATTAAAAAATGTGATACAAAAGTTAAATACATACTGCGTGTAAACTTTTTTATAATTTTTGTAAAATAACATTATTCATCTGAGACGAACCTTTTCAATCTATGTAGGTTTACCAATTTTATTTAATCAGTAGTTTGTAATGTAGTAAGTACTGTGTCAGCTTTTCAAAAATCATTCTTACATACTTTATTAACGATTTTTTTTATCAGTACTTTTATAATTTCTATAATATTTTCTTCATTCTTTTATGCACCCACTACCTTAATATTCTATTTATTTCTTTCCTTATTTCGCCCAAGGTTGCCTGGAAGTGAATGCTATATAGCAATAAGGCTGCTTATTGTGTGTATTCATTGTTATAATTTTCTGTATCTGTTTTTCGAATCGTGTGCAATATTTTTTATTGTTATTTATAAATATTATTAAATAAAATCTTTTCCCGGTCTCCCTCGAATAATACAATGAAATTAAAACTTCTTTATCTAATTACTGTTACATTAATGACTAAAATCGTATACTCCTGCGTCAAAACTGATAGTTAATATGCTGCTATGTTATCTAATTATTTTCTAAACTAATAGTATAAAGAAAAAAGATTTCTATTTTTCATTGTTTGTAACGATTAAACTTAACAACTACTGGAGGGATTTAATAATAATAAAATCTTTATTGCACACGCTTTGAAGACAAATACAGAGATTACAGAAAAAAGAGAAACACACAATAGGCGGCCTTATTGCTACGTTGCGATCTCTTCCAGGCAACCAAGGGTGAGAAAAATAACAGATAATTAGGATAAATGGGGATTGGGTGCATAAATAGAAAGGGGATTTCCATGGGCACATAGGATACATTTTATCCCAATATTCCCAAGGGAACAGGAATCACGCGGGTGGGACCGAAGGACCGCAGGCAGTCGCTAGTCTTTATTTAACATGAGTTTGAGAATAAAATGTCTCGCATGACGTTTCGTGATGTCATACCGCGACGCGACATTACCGGTTGGTAACCTTGACCCCACAATCGCTAGCAAATAATGATGATCTGTTTGTACACAGCTTACGTAGCTATCTAAACATACTTACTACTGTAATCATTAAGTAAAGTTGGCCGTTAGGACTTATACTTTGACCAGTGTATAGGATCTTTTGTATTAGGTTCTGAGATCAGTAGACCTCACTTGCCAAGTTAGGGCGTATATATGGTTAAAGAACTTTATTTCTCATAAGAATTACATATAATTCACTTACTGAGAAACTTATAAACAAAATTCAAAATTTAGCATTGTCAATGAGCGTACTTAAACAAATATAACAAAAAGTCACCATGTCGTAGGTAGTTGCATTTAATATGGTTGCGACTACCACCGATTACAAAAATATTCAACTAGTAACTTCAGACGGACGGAACACAGATGTAAGTTGTGTCAAAACTAGTCTACGCTACTAGATGTGGCATTGAGTATCGGCACTTTAGGATAAATTAATTAGATTCTGAAATTATTTTTATATGTCTTAATGTTGTTGTTTATGGTAATTTTTTTATATTATATTATAGCTTTATTTTTACGTTTCTCCCTCCCAACACAGGTTATACTTAACTTAAAGGGAGGAGTCCACTGTATTATTCAAAGTCTGTGTTTGTCAATAAAGATTATTGTTTATTGTTTATTGTTAGATTTAATTTTATTAACTGTTTTTTTTTTGTTGAGTACTAAATACTAAATATCCATAGTTATAATTTACGTTTTTGGCTTATAATAAACGATTTTAATGATTTTTGAAACTATCGTTTGTTTTAATATTTCTTATATGGTTAGGCAATTTATTGTAAAGTTGAGCACCTTCGTATTATATATTCTTTTTATATGCAATTTTTTAATGCAAATTTTAATCTGTACTAATATTCTAAGAGGAAAGATTTGTTTGTTTGTTTCTTTGCAACGAATATACTCGAAAAGTACTGAATGGATTTGGATGAAATTTGGTACACAGATAGTATCCTATGTTCATAACCAGGCTATCGGTTATGAACATAGGATACTTTTTATCCCGATATTCCTACGGCAACGGGAGCCACGCGGGTAAAACCGCGAGCAGCCGCTAGTACCTATTTAAGTAATTTGCGCAGCAAAAGTAACGAAGAAATTCCAGTGTTATCTTACATAAATTAGGAAACATGTGTGCCAAAATTCATCAAAATCGGTTGAAAAATGCGGCCTGTAGGCGAGAACAGACAGACTGACAGACAGCCAAAAGCATTTTTGGCCAATCTCGAAACTGAGACCAGTCATCACTCATTGACTGAGTGAGCGAAGCGTCTCAAACTTAGGTACCTACCTATATCTTTCTATATTGGTGGTTCTCATGCTTGACTGAGGATCTTGGTGGTAAAGACGAATAGACTCTTCTACTCGTCTTTACCACCAAGATCCTCAGTTTTACTCTCACTTTTAGTTGGGAGCACATAATCAAAATTACTTTATTTGATAGCATAAATAAAGTGAATTTAAGATGCCTGTTGATGATGACGACTTCTTTCACGACATGAACGGTTGATAGAATCATTAAACGTATGTTTTCTTTCCGGTTGACTAATAAAAGAATCTAAATTCGAAGAAGAAGATTGAATTGAGTGCATTCAGTGGAACGCAGAGTCAGGAAACTCGTTGGGGATGATAAACTAGTGAATACTAAGATCCAGTCTCCCTCATCGTCGAAGAGTTGCCTCACTGTCGGTTTTCTACAGATTGTACTTCGGAGAGTGTGTTATTGAGTTAAGTACATGAGCTCATCTCGCCAGCTCCGTTCTACCACCGGGAGTTCATACGTACTTCAAGCTATACCCTAACTGGTTGATATTCCTAGTCCGCGTACAAAGCTTTTCTCCTCATCTTTTATTATGTGCACAGCCAGGTATTGGAACTCCCTGCCTGCGTCTGTATTCCCGGGAGCTTATAGCCCTGGTATATTTAAAGCTCGAGTGAATAGGCTATTTCTAGACAAGCTCGCTCCATCTTCGGCTTCTTCTTAAATCTAACGATTAAGAATGAGGCCAAGAGCAAGCCTATTAAATGTAACAAAATGTGTGCAATAAAGAATTGATAAATAGATAAAATGAATTGTTATAAGTAAGTATACTTAATTAATATGTTCTTGGTATTTTCTTGCTAAGTTAACAATTATGACAATTAAGTATGATTGTGTAACAGACGGCAATCACTTAAGACTGTCATGATACAGTGTTTGAGCAATCACCATATAAGAGCATGTAAAGAATTCCATCATCAGCCATTTTTTTATGTCCCCACTGCTGGGGCTCTGGCCTTCCTTATGGATGGATAAGGAGAACGGGCCATGACCCACCACGCGGGCCCAATGCGGTTTGGTGGGTTTTAACAACTGCAAATGCGGCCGGGACCAACGGCTTAAAGTGCCTTCCGAAGCACGGAGGAGCTCGAGATAGTAAATTTTGGGTCACCCATCCCGTGATCGAGTATTGCGAAAGTTGCCTAACCTTAACAATCGCAGGCTGAGACATTAAAATATTATTTATTAGGGAATCTAACTAAAATAATATATACAGTTGGTGGTCACATAATTAACGACACTCGTCGATTTTCATATAAACGAGGCAACTTTGGAGCGTTGGTTCTCTGCCAAAGATTGACCGAGCTGTGATCTGATAATGGACATCCAGGGAGTGAATGGAAGAGATCCAGATTGCTTGCCGTTTCAAGATTTCAGCTTGAAAAATGCAGTCGCTCTTTTTTGGGGAAAGGCATAGCCTTTTTTAATAAAGTTCCACAACAAGTGATTGAGCTGCCTTTGTATAAATTTAAGAAAGAAAGAAAGAAAAAACATTTAAAATATATGTTAAAAAAACGCTCTTAAGCAAAGTTATTACAAGGTATCTTGTAATAACCTTTGCTTAAGAGCGTTTTTTTGATTATTTGAAAGACCAAAATGCATGGAAGTGATACTAACATAAAACATGACTATTGTAATTGTATAAAAGGAAAATATTCTAATAACTGAGTATAAGAAAATTTTCCTCTTATATTAAATATGTTTCAAGATTGTAGATTTGTGTTTGGCAACGACATGTTCCTTTGTAAATGTTGTTGCTTCTGTTAAAGCTGATAAGTTTCTTGCGGCCGTCCTTCTTATCAGTTAAATGTCCAGAATGGCTGGTAGGGAAAAAAGACGATTCGAAAGCACTTATCTATAAGTCTATTTGAATAAAAATATTTGACTTTGAGTATACACATCCAACATCCGCTGGAACGGTCGAACCGGCCGGTGGAACAAAATTGAAAAATGAATGTTTATTGCAACAAATATCCTAGTTTTACAGATATGTTAAAACCCCGACTAAGGTAAGTAAACTTGTGATTTAGAAGTCAGTACCTTCCCAAGTTGACACAGTAAATTAGATATTGTTGAAATAGGTATACAAGTTCTAATATGGGGTCCGTTTCTACGCAGTAAAGTAGATTGAAGGGGGGCTATTCTAACTCCTTTTCAGTTGCGCGCTATATCTTCAGGTTGGGGTATTACCCCATGAGAAGCTGCCCGGGAAATGAGCTCTGGCTCGAACCCGTACCGTACCGGTAATATAAAAAATTGTTATAATACTAAAAAAAAGTTTTTTTTTTTAAATAAAACACTTTTACATACGTTTCACTCTGTGGCTAATTTAAGTATGTGTATGTGTATGTGTGCATTTAAAAAAGTTGAATATTCTCTCAATATTCAACTTTTTAAAATGCAGCGCGATCCTTTTAACAACTTTTTGTCGGAATTATTTACGCGTTTGACGTCGCTCACACGACCAATGCTAAAAAGTTATTAATATACTTTTCTCTCTCAATCTGCACCATTGATACTTTGCAAACCTCGTAAGGGATTTAGCGAGTGTATATAACGGCCTGATAGCACAGCTCTGATCACACCTACTGATAAAGGTTAGAAACGGCCTACCTTCCGCTTTACTTTTCACAGGATCGCATTAAGATCGAGATTGAATCAATATCAAATGTCAGCAATTATGACTTAAAATAAGTAATACCTATAACTAAAAATGAATACTCGAAATTAGTAAATGAAATAATTTTGCACTCTAATAATCGATTCAAGCAGCAATGAAAATCTAGTCAAAAATCGGTAATAGCTAATTATTGACATTCAATGTCGATTTCAACGCGATCCCGTCAAGACCTAGGGGCTAATTGTCTAATTTTAAAATCTATCGCAATCCTTTTCAATTCTTGATTTGAAAGATATTCACATACTTCAGGCCGTCAATATTTGACATTTGATAGGGATAGTGATCGGGACGCGTTTTGAAAGGTATTGAATGAACGAAATTGAACTGTCTAAGCAAAGTGACTCACGAAAACATCTTTCAAATGTATGGAGAAATGTCAAATGAAGTGTCATTTAAATCATCATTCGTTCCGAAAGGGATTGCGACTATAAATTACATAATTCCATTAATCACAATCACAATACCTTTGAAAGGGTCCCGTCAGGGCGACATGAGACAAGTTGCTTTTTTCTAGTATATTTACTTGATTAAAAATTATCACCTTTGAAAGGGATTGCGATAGATTTTGAAATTAGACAATTAGGGGGCGTTTCCGATTCCGAGTTAAAAAGCATAAAATAAGTAACAAATACTTACATCTAAAATAGTCAGCGAGTAGGACGCAGCGTGAAGAAGCGCGAACAAAAATATCGGCGTCAAAATCACTGTAGTACAGATTAAGGAATGTATTTTAGAGTACCTACACAACAAACTCAACTATATAGCTAAATTGAAATAAAACAACTTTTACGGATATCAAACGCGCTATATTTCCACGAACCAAGTTGTAATTGTCCGTATTTATAGGTTTTTTGATTTTCCCGACGTTTCGGCACCTTTACAGCCAATAAATACGGACAATTACAACTTAGTTCGTGGAAATATAGCGCGTTTGATATCCGTAAAAGTTGTTTTATTTCAATGAACAGTGCGCGCCAAAACATAACATGTACGTAAGCCTATGTTACTTTCCGTTCTTTCTACTCTATTCTCTATTCCTCTAAACTATAACTCTATTCCATAAATCATGTCGATATTGGTTGCTTAGTTAGGGCGTGGGTGACATGGTTCCGATTAGGAAGACTGATCACCCGTCCGGAATAGGCTATTTGACAATGCGAAAAATAAAGTGTCAATTACTGTTATCGGTATAAATTATGAGTTTAAAAATGGTTTTTTATTAACGTAAGTTGAAAATAATTATAAATTTATTTAAAAATCCGTAAATAAAAATGCATTTTTTAAACGTTTTGTCACGTGACACAAAACGCTCCTGATTCGTCGAGTTGCCTGCTTGTAAACCTCGTTTGACTACGTATGTGGATTTTAATGCAGAATACAGGCAAATGACGTCACCGAACCCATTGCAGCGCCATATTGTCAAAGTAGCGTTTTGGCGCGCTATTTAAATATTGAATTTTTAATTTGATATTATTCAGCAAATATGTACTAGAATAAAAAAAAAACAACTTTTACTGGGTTCCTTAAACTCCACAACATAATATAAAATGGAATTTCAAAACCTGTCAAATAGCCTATTGCTGGTGTCCCCCCTCCAAATAATAATAGGACGTGTAGCAATGACAAACAAACACAATTTCGCATTTATAATATTAGTTAGGATATGAGATGTAAAATTACAAGCGTATTTGTTCACAAAAATACTTTAGTAAATTTTAGACTAACATGCTTTACGTTATTAATATTGAACATTATAATTTCCAAGGTAAGGTTGCGCAAAGGTGTTAAAGGTGACTTTGTAAACAAACTCAGACAAATATATTAGCATACTTTTTTCTGTGTTTACTTTCAGAATAAATGTCAAAGCAAGTTATCAAAATCAAAAGACAAGGAGCCCAAATCTGCTAATGTTTACTCATAATTGTAAGTCAAGCTAAGAAGCTTGATGAGCAAAAGATAAAAAAAAACTTATGACCAGAACATTTAGTCATAAGTGTTTTTTTATCTTTTACACAGTTCTTTTTACTACAGTGCACAGTGTCGTAAAAGTCCTTTAAATAGGACACATCCTTTTTATGTCAGAAGGTAATAGATTAAGCTATTTAAAATGCTAGACTCCCAAGTAAGTCGCAGAGACCAGGGAGTCCAGAATTTAAAATATCTTAATCTATTAGCTTCTGACATAAAAAGGACGTGTCCGATTTTAGGGACTTTTACGACACTGTGCATGTGCACTGTAGTAAAAAGAACTGTGTAAAAGATCACTACCACTACCAACTGAAACAAGATTGAAACACGAATATGACTATGGTAAATTTTAAATAGAAAAATATTGGAAAAAATTATCTCGGCCACAAGTGAATTCTCAGACGGGAATCGAACCCGCGACCTTTGGAAATGTATTATGCTCAGAGCATTGGACCGGATTTCCAAAGGGCGTAGGTTCGATTCCCGTCTGAGAATTCACTTGTGGCCGAGTTAATTTTTTCCAATATTTTTCTATTTCAAATTTACCATAAGTATAAAAATAGCATTGAAAAATGCAAAAATTACAAAATCACGAATATGACTAAACTAGCGGCCGCAAGCGGTTTCACCCGCGTGGTTTCCGTTCCCATGGGAATATCGCGATAAAAAGTAGCCTAAGTGTTAGTCCACTACTACTTAGGCTACTTATTGTAACACTACTTGAAGTCCCTATATACCAAATTTTATCCAAATCAGGGGGTTAATTGTCTAATTTTAAATCTATCGCAATCCCTTTCAATTCGTAACTTGAAAGATATTCAGGCCGTCACTATTTGACATTTGAAAGGGATTGTGATCGGGACGCGTTTTAAAAGGAAGGGATTGTGATAGATTTTAAATTAGACAATTAGGGGGCTGTTCAGTAGTTTTGGCGAGACAGAATAACAAACAAACCGACATATTTCGCATTTATTATATTAGTAGGATATTACTTACAATGACATACTCGTAACATGGCAGCACAAATATCAATATTTCTACCACGAATTCATCATACAAACATTTGTTTCAAATCAACTTTTTATACCAATATCCCCCATGGTAGACAATAAATGGGGGACAACCAGGGATAAAACAAAGATTTGCTCCTACCGGGATTCGAACCAGGACCTCCCGAGAAGGCGACACTTTGAAAATTTGTGTATATCTCTCGTTATGTAAAAAGAACACTGAGAAATAGAGACAGATGATGTGTTATCCATGTGAAACATAAATCCTCCATCTCTATCGTTCCGCATTCTTCCTACTTCATACTAAATCAAATCAATATCATTTATTCAGTCTAGGCTGTTACAAGCACTTATGAACGTCAAAGAAGCTACGCCATCGGTTCACAAACCCTACGGCGGGAGACCTTGTAACGAGAAGAACCGGCAAGAAACTCGTCAAGGGCTATTTTCTTCTCCCTGTTTTATTTCATACAGAGTCGTCAACTATCCTATCCTACTAATATTATAAATGTAAATGTATGTTTATTTGTTACTCTTTCACGTACAAACTTCTGAACGTACTTGGATGGAATTCGGTATGTACGGACTGCAAATAGTGGACTTAACACATAGGCTTCGTTTTATCCCGATATTATCACGTGAACGGGAAACACGCGGTTAAAACCGCATGCGGCCGCTAGTATTATAAATGCAAAAGTATGTCAGTTCGTTTGTTCCTCTTTCACGCAAAAACTACTGAACGAATTTGGATGAAATTTGGTATGTAGCTTAAAGTAGTGAATTAACACATACTTTTTATCCTGATATTTCCACGGGAACAGGAACCACGCGGGTGAAACAGCGGGCACACGAAATTTGTATAATTTACTTCTAATTATTCTCAATTCCCATTTGTAAAGGATACATAAATTAGGCGCCACATTCATGAATATGAGCGAGTAGAACAGGTAGTGTGCGCTGTCCTCAAGGAAGAATCGCGCCAGGAACTCCCTGGAGAGCGAGATCTCCCGCGCCGGGATGCGCTGGTGCAACCGCAGCGCTGACGTCGCCGCGTTGCCGAGCAAAGCTTTGTAGAACGCAGACACTGGACTGGGGAGAACAGAGATATTAGTACAGTACAGCCTCGCTAATCCTGACCCCCAGTACTTTGTAGAATGCAGACACTAGACTGGGGAGAACAGAGATATTAGTATAGTAGAGCCTCGCTAATCCGGACCCCCAGTACTTTGTAGAACGCAGACACTGGACTCGGGAGAACAGAGATATTAGTATAGTAGAGCCTCGCTAATCCGGAACCCCCCCTAAAACATGTAGACGCAGACACTGGACTGCGGAGAACAGAGATATTAGTATAGTAGAGCCTCGCTAATCCGGACCCCCAGTACTTTGTAGAACGCAGTCACTGGACTGGGGAGAACAGAGATATTAGTATAGTACAGCCTCGTTAATCCGGATCACCGGTTGTTTGTAAAACACGTACACTGGACTGGGGAGAACAGAGATATTAGTACAGTAGAGCTTCGCTAATCTGAACCTCCGCTAGTTTTTAGAATGTAAACACTGGACTGGGGAGAGCAGAGATTTTAACCACCTCTGTTGTTAAGTGGAAACAACCACCAGTATCAGACCCAGGGGTCCCGGGTTAGATTCCCAGTGGAGGTATCGATATTGAATTTGGTTTGGTTGATGGTAGGAGTTGTTGTAAGTCCGCCTAGCTAGCTAACACTATCTTATCTCAGTCTGATGCCATAACAACAATGTTTTCAGCATTGTTGTGTTCCAGCAGTTAGAGATAAGATAGCCAGTCCCTCAGTAGTTGAGGGTTTCGGGAGAGGCTCACTTCCACCTTCAGCCTTAAATGTTTGCTATGGTTTACTTAATCAATATTTAAATGTTCGACTATTCGAAAGTACTTATCTATAAGTCTATTTGAATAAAAATATTTGACTTTGACTTTGACTATGTTTTACTTATTACTTGAATATTTCTTATCCTAGTGTAAGGAATCAAACACTGTTTGTAATCTTGCAACAAGACACACATTTGGATCCATTTTTTATTCTAAATATCATCTTAGTAAAATTTAGAGTATTATAGTTAGCAGTGACTAAGGGTCCATACATGTTGATTCCCAACAGCTTCCCTTTTAGAAATCAACCCACCAAGCGACCATACAGTTAGGAAAATATTTGGTGAAATTTTTGGTCCGGTTTACCTTCACCATATTTCAACCCCTCACCACTGCTTGTTAGTAAAAATACTGACAAGAAAGGAAATAATAAAAAACAATACTTACTTATTAAATACAGGTAAAACATATCCTATTGTACAAACTACTGTGAGTAGCCTGATGCCCCACAGGGCCACGTCAATTTTGTTAGCGACCACATGAGCCTTCAGCGCCGGAATTCCTTTGGGTGGGCCCGTGTCTCCGGCTTGTGGGTTTTGATCTGCCATTTTCTACACAAATAATAAAACATTCACTGGTATTTAAAGGCACTAAAAAAGACAGACAAATTCAAAATTCTACATTTTATAAGCTATATAATTAAAGGACTTTTGAAGGTGAATAAGTTTAGTTTTTTTGTAAAACAAGTCCATAAAAATCGTGAAAACATACAGTAACGTTAAGAAATGTAAGAATTCCCCTTGTATTAGTTATCTCTTGATAATGGCACTGATAACAACATTCATTTACATGTAACCCAATGATTACATTATAGTACAGTAGAATTTCTAAAGATAAACTTTTTCTCTATCTTTACACGTAAACCCAAAATATGAAAGAAGTAGAAAGTTGAATGTCACAAAGTGGATCATTGGGTCACAAAAAAAGAAACAAAGTTACAAACTATGTTCATTCAAATCAAAATAAGTACTAAACGAGAACTTCACCGAACGAATATAAAAATTTACATAACATGAAAATCAAGGACTTACGACTTTACAAGGAAAACTTGTTTTAATGACCAATTAAAAATCTATCTCTCTAATGGCGAGAAAATCATGAAGCGAAGAAATGGTGGTGCTCAATATATCCAAACATAGATAATTTATACTCACGTTATATAGTGTGGTAGATTATTGTAAAAGCCGGAATAAATATGAGTTAATAAAATAAATTCGACAAAATTAATCTCGCAACGCAATCGACTCGTAATCGACGAACATGCATGATTTGCTAAATGTCATCTACACTGACTTTTTACTTTTTTTTTCTTTCTTCAGTTCACATTCTTTGCTAGGCAAAGCGTACTAACCCTGCGTTTGCATTGCAACTTTGAGAAAAACTTACAAGAAAACATGTAAAAAAATTACTTGGTTTTCTGTCGGTGTAATGTATGTAATAAAATTCAAAAGGAATTTTCTTTAAAGAAAGTTTAGATGCCGCTGTATGGTGGAAGCAAAGAATACTTTTTGTAAATTCCTCCAACTAATGCCCTTTCACACCTCCGGCTCCGGCTCCGTCGCGGCAAGCGAAACCGAAGCCGTAGCGGAACTGCTCTCTCTCTAACTTAAGCTTTCTTCTTGAATAAGTTAGAGTGGTTTAAGAGTTAAAGCAGTTCCGCTACCGATGCGGTTCCGCTTGCCGCGGCGCCGGCGGCGGTGAAGTGTAAAACTGAAAAGGGCGTAGGACATATCCTAACGCGCCAGTAATCTTAATTTATATTTATAGAGCAGGGCTCCATTACGTGTGTTTACAAATAATATTTTTAAACTTTGAAATTAAAAGAAATGATTCGGCCCTTTTGAAATTAGCCCTTTTAAAGTTACAGAGTGAGCAGTTCCGCCTACCGCTGCGGTTCCGTTTGCCGCAGCAAGGTGGTGTGAAAAGGGCGTCTTAATCGATCTTTAAACATCTGAAAAGATGTTTCTTTCGAATGCAAGGATATTCCTAGCATTGATGTGACAACGCTGGCCTACAGTGTATTAAAAATATAAAAGTATTGGAGAATTTCGACGGTGGTTCGCAAGTCTCGGTAGCTCAGCGGTTAGAGCATTGGACCGGATTTCCAAAGTTCATGGGTTCGATTCCCATCTGAGAATTCACTTGTGGCCGAGTTAATTTTTTTTCCAATAATTTTCTATTTAAAATTTATCATAAGTATAAAAAATAGCATTGGCAAATGCAAAAATTTAAAAATCATAAACTGTGTATGAAATAAAACAGGAAGAAAAAATAGCCCTTGACGAGTTTCTTTCCGGTTCTTCTCGTTAGAAGGTCTCCCGCCGTAGCGTTTGTGAACCGATGGCGTAGCTTCTTTGACGTTCATAAGTGTTTGTAACAGCCTAGACTGAATAAATGATATTGAATTTTGAATATTTTTGAATTTTGTTTACAATTTTTTTATGAATTTATTAATGAGTCCTGTAGACGACGCGATGCTCTTACTTATAGCCTAATTTCCCTGAATTGTCATACTTACCTTTTTTCATTCATTTTTCATGTTTATTTAAATAATAATATATTATTGAAATAATCATTCATAACAAAATAATCACTATAACCTATTAATAACCTGCGACCTTTGGAAATCCGCGGGGCTATCGCGTAAAAAAAATGAATATGGACATGGGCTTCATTTGACAGTTAAATGATCATTTTAAGGTAATTTTATGAGCTTCAACTGTCAAATGAAGCCCATATCCATACCCAGATTTTTTACGCGTTCCAATGCTTTCCCCGGTCCAATGCTTTTGAAAAGCATGGAAGAGCATTGGACTGGATTTCCAAAGGTCGCGGGTTCGATTCTCGTCTGAGAATTCACTTGTGGCCGAATTATTTTTTTCCAATATTCTTCAGTCCCTATTCCAGATTCAACTACTCATCTTAATATCTCTGTTCCACCGTCAGATATTATTTCTCTTTTAAAGACAAGATCAATAGGTGTATGGTCAAGACACTGGAATCACAAAGTTCAAGTAGAAAACAATGGGTTATGGTATGCTACATTCAATGTCCCCATAGGTTCTGTCCGATACTTATAAACGCAGGCATTAGCCACACAATTTTAGTCTCAATAAAATCATCACTGAGTAAACACGTTATTTAATTTCGCTCCGTCCTGTCAAACAAAATTGAACCTTATTATCGAATACATATGTTCCATCGAGCCGGACACTAATTACCAAGGACGGGAGTCGCCCGAATACAATAGATGAATAGAAGACGGCACAGGTGTTCTATTGTTCGAGTTGTTTACGACTTGGATGCAGTTTTTTCTATATGGAATTCACAAAAACAAGATAAGAAATTGCCACGAAGTGCATGCGTGCTAATTAAATAATACGAATATTTTGTTGATCGAAATTTTTAACTAACTACGTAAACATGACAACGCCTACTGCAGAACAAAGTGTTTACTTAAATACATTAGAAGATGTGGCTAATATGTTAACAAAAACACAATGAAATATAAAGAAGTGCCCGAAACAGAGACTAACAACAGGTTATGTGAAAACAAGACTTAAAACTATTGAAGACTATTGGCATGATTTTAAACTCGCGCATGAGAAACTTATCAAATGTACACCACGGGAACAAAGGGGTTCGATGCCGTATTTCCTTCGAGAAGAATATTTTACATACGAAGAATTATTTATCAATCTTCAATCTGATTTGACCGATTTGTTATTGACACTGGAAAGACCAACAACAAGGAACGAAGACCAATCCAGTGTTTCAAATGCATCCCCCCGAAAGTCAGTTTTCTTTCGCTCGACTACCAAGAATACAATTACCTACTTTTTCGGGAAGATATGAAGATTGGCCCACGTATCAAGATTTGTTCACGGCGCTCGTTCACAACACTTCTATAAGCAATGTACAGAAATTGCATTATCTGAAAACAAGTATTTCTGGAGAAGCTGAGATGTTATTACGACACATACAAATAACGGAAGACAATTACACACAAGCTTGGGAATTACTAAAGGACCGTTTCGGCAGCAAAAAAATGATTGTTAACTCAGTTATGAAAAAAATATTTAATAAAAAAAAAGTGAATAATCCAACATCTAGTCAAATCAAGTCATTAGTGGACATAACAACAGAATGTATTCACAGTTTAAATAATTTGAAAATTTCTACAGACTCTTGGGATCCCATAATAATATTTCTGGTCGGACAGAAGTTGGACTCGGAGTCATTAAAGGACTGGGAAGAAAATGCCTCCAAAAACAAAAGCGATGTAATGCCGACATGGAGTGAAATGAAGCAATTCCTTGAAACCAAGTTTCGTACATTGGAATTAATCTCATCTTTGTCAACTTCGTCACCACGAGAAAAACCTCAAGCTCAAGTCATTTTACGGCTCAACCAATGAAAATGAAGATCATATGCAAATTGCAGCGCATGCCAGTTTTAAGTCACAGCCTTTATGTACATATTGTAAAGGTGAACACTATAATTTTAATTGCAAGGAATTTGGGAAATTAACGTTAGAACAAAGACATGCACATGTAAAGGAAAATCGTTTGTGCTATAACTGTTTGATACCTAATCACAGCGTATACAACTGTAAACAAAAGAAAACATGTCGTATTTGTAGGCGTAGACACCACTCACTTTTACATAAAGACAGAACAATAAAACAAGAAGGAGTAAGAAGTGAAGAGAGTGAAGTGAAAAAGGACAACAATCTACAACTACAAATACAACCAGAGCATAAGGTAACAACTGCGCATATTTCAAGAGAACAACTTGGTCATGAGGTGTTATTGGCTACAGCACAAGTAGAAGTCAAGTCGAGTGATGGTCAAACATATCTGCTTCGTGCCCTCATTGACCAGGGGTCTGAGGCTTCATTTGTTTCTGCGAGAGTAGTGGATCTGTTAGGTCTGAAACGAATCAATATCAGCGGTGAAGTCTCTGGGATAGGAGGTGAAAATCATAACAAAATACCAATCAAACACTTAGTCGATATGTCAGTGTCGTCACGATTTCATTCAAGTACGCCCATAATAGTGAAGGCCTATGTTTTAAAATCAATTTCAACTAGAGTACCTTCTAAACAAGTCGTGATGAAAGAGACGCAACTACAAACAATAAATTTAGCTGATACTAACTATCACATCCCAGGAAATATAGACATTTTACTTGGTGCCGACGTGTACGGTAAAATAATAGAAGATGGTTTGATAAAAATGACTGATGGAATAATAGCACAAAAAACCGTTTTTGGGTGGATACTTTCTGGGCAAAGAGAAGAAACAAATAAAAACAACCACAAGTTAATTACATTACATGTAACCAGTATGGTCGCAGAAGACAATGATTTACTAAGGAAGTTTTGGGAAATAGAAACAGAACTATACAGAAAGAAGAAGTGGTTAACAGAGGATGAGAAAAAATGTGAACAAATATACAAAGAGACAACTACAAGAGACGATACTGGAAGATACATAGTACACTTACCTTTAAAACAATCTGTGGATGAAACAATTAAAATGTGTGGTGATACAAAGGAACAAGCAATCAGAAGATTTCAAAACTTAGAAAAGAAGTTTCAAAACTGTCCGTCATTCAAATCCAACTATACAAAGGTTATACATGAGTACAAGGAAATGGGGCACATGAAGTTATCCGACGAGTCAGAAGACAATAAAGTAATTTACTTACCCCATCACGCAGTGGTACGCGAAGATAAAGAAACCAGTAAACTGCGCGTAGTCTTTGATGCGTCTGCAAAGGGTTCTGGATCTCACTCTCTTAATGATACAATGCTAGTTGGCCCAGTTCTACAACCTGATCTTCGAAGTTTAATAGTAAAATGGAGGACGTATGAAGTTTGTGTAGTTGGAGACATAGTAAAAATGTATAGAATGATTCGTATGACGAAAGAACACTCTAGTTTACAAAGAATCGTGTGGCGGGACAGTCCCGATCAGAAGCTTGAAAGCTACGACTTAACAACTGTTACTTTTGGAACAGCTGCAGCTCCTTATTTGGCAGTACGAACTTTAAACCAGTTGGCTGATGACGAAGCACGTAGTTATCCAAACACAGCACCTGTAATAAAACAATCATTCTTTATGGATGATCTTATGGTAGGGAATAATGATGGTATCGAAGAAACAAAAGAATGTGTGATGAAATGAACGAAATTTTGAAAAGGGGAGGATTTCAAATGCAAAAATGGTCAAGTAACTCAGAAGAAGTTTTACAGCATTTACAAAAGGGAAACTATACAGAAGAAAGAATGGAAATAAAATTGAATAAAGTGATAAAGATTCTAGGATTAACATAGGATAGGAAAGAAGATGTATTTTTGACAACAGTGAACTTACCTGAAATGACATATCCCATCACAAAATGATCTGTTCTTTCTGATGTGGCTCGCTTGTATGACCCATTTGGATGGTTGTCACCAGTCGTCACCCGTGCAAAGGTATTAATACAAAAATTATGGCTCCTTAGCTTGGAATGGGATGATGAACTACCTCTAGAAATACGTGAGGAATGGATAAGCTTTAGGAATGACCTGACACATCTGCAAAATATAAAGATACCGCGATGGATTAAAACCATGAAGCTATAGAGAATACTGGAGGCCAAACTCCTCATACCTACTTGAAGCAAAAAAAAATGACCTTGACTGCATTCTATCTCGCTCCATAGGTCCCCCTCCTCTCTTTCTAAATAGGGTGTCCATACAACTACAAAGTAAAGGAGACAATTAAAGATTAAAACTCGTAATATAGGTAAAAACGTATCAATATCTGTGTAGGTATGCATGTGTACAGTTTACAAAATTATAATAATAGGTCTATCTCGTCTCTTGGTCTAAATATGAAATTGTCATTATGTTTCAGAATTATCAGTTCAAATTAATGTCTATATACCCTAGTTTATGCTATTATTATATAGTTTATGCTAAAAGTAACGGTATAGACGAAAGGTATTATCGGAATTAGGTATTAAGGGAAAAATCGCGGTGGCTAAATGTGAATTAATTTTGCTTTTTTTAAATAAATTCATTAAATTCTTAACATTAAATTAAAAACCTAATTTAATTAAATTAGTTCAATGCAATTAAAAAAAATAGTACCTACATACAAGCTATTTTCAAATCATTCAAAAACTTAGTACTTAGTATGAAAATTCGAATTAGCCTAAAATTCTTCATACAATACGGAAATTTCATACCTACTTTAAGACCTAATATTTTTAAATGCAGAATAGAATAACGTTTTGATAGCAAGAAACGTCGTATTATTAATCGCAACTTTCGAGTCGACAAAATTAGAAATTGACATCCGCCATATTGATTGATTGACCACAAATTATTGATTGACATAGACACATACGGTGTTACCATTGTATGAGGATGCCGGTTACCACAATAATGAGGATATTCAGAAAAAATAATTGAGATGATTTAATTTATGGAAATTGCTTAATTTTAATGAAATATAATTTAACAAATTACAGATTGAATTACAACTCGGGAATATTGAATAATGAAATTGAAATGACTGCGTCAAAAGTTACGAATTGCTACGCCTATAGCATAATTAATTTTTGCGTATAATTTTTACTAAAGGTTTTATCTAATTTTAGCGGTTGCAAAGTAGTTTAAGTTTTTCATATTGGCTTCGATTCCATAAGCTTTCAGGTCTAATGATATTAATGACGTCAAAGAGATATCATGTCAAAAAGTTTATAAACAGAAAAATGCTTACTAATATTATTATGAGTCTAATAATATTAGCAATTAATATCATTAACTATTATGAAACAGGCTCCGGGCAAATTTAGATTTATGAGATAGCCACACTGGAGTCCAACGAAAGGTCAATTGTTCAACTTTAAGAACTGAGTTTGGCCTCCAGTATTCTCTATAGCTTCATGCGTCTGACTGAAACTGAACCATAGAGATACAACAGAACTTTACAAGTCAATGGACTGAACACAGACAGAACACATTTTTTTAATATATATATTCGTTCCTAAGAACAGGCTAGGGTCATAGACCGTACTCCCTCGTCATTAGTAGGTATCTTTTCTTGAGTGAAGTTTTATAATAATATAATAAATATAAATTCATTCGTTTTTATTAGAAAATCCAAGAAAGTATTGGTCAATCCAGAAAGTCATAAATTTCAGTATTTTTTGTCATAGTTAAAGATTTAAAATATTTAATTCATTAGTTTACGTAATGTTCATATTTAAAGGTCAATCAAGTTTTTCAAAGTCAATCCAAGAAGTCGTAAAAGACAAACCAACTCAAATATACTCTATTCTCTATATACTCTAACTCTATAGCTTCATGGTCAGACGTGATTCAGCCAGACCACTGAGCAAGTAATCACCACGTTGAGCCAGACATTGTTCTGTTCTGTGATTCACACAGTGCCAAATAAATAACCTGTAAATAACTATTTAATTTGTGAATAATCGTACTTAAAATGTTAGGATTTCGATACGTTACAAGATTTAAATTTACTAACAGTTTCACGCGACATAAAAGTATCAGTGCGATTACATCAATAATGGAGAAGCCGAACATAGGAGAAGTGGCCGAGGTTAAGGTTTGTAAAAATGCCACTACAGTTAGTTTTTAGTTAAATTTTGTAGTAGTTTACATTTGAATGTACAAGTGTATATTACAGGGTTGGGTGAAAAATTTGAGAGTACAAAAGGAGCTTATTTTTGCAGATGTTATCGATGGCTCGTGTGCAAAAAAGTTACAGGTAGTGATACCTAAACATCTCAAATGCGACGCGTTGACTTACGGCAGTTCAGTGCATATTGCCGGGCAACTATCAAAAAGTCCTAGGGGTCAACTGGAACTGGTCGCCGAGAGCTTGAAAGTCTTGGGAAGTTGTGTTGTACTGGAAGGATACCCATTCAACCCTCGCACGACTCATCCACCCGATTACATTCGCCAATATTTACATTTGCGCTCAAGAACAAACTATATTTCAGCTATTTTGAGGGTCAGAAATGCAGCTACGAAGCATATTCATGACTTTTTTCATTCTAGAAACTACATAAATATACATACACCCATATTGACTTCAAATGACTGTGAGGGTGCTGGCGAAGTCTTTAAAGTACAGCCTGACAATGAAGATACAGTCAAAGCAATGATGCAAGAAGGTAGAGATAAAGACTCGGTGTATTTTGGATCTAAAACTTATTTAACTGTTTCTGGCCAATTGCATTTAGAGGCAATGTGTAGAGGTATGGGTAATGTGTACACTTTGGGGCCTACGTTTAGAGCTGAAAATTCTAGATCTCGACTGCATTTGTCTGAGTTTTATATGTTGGAAGCAGAGTTAGCATTTTGTGATAGTTTAGAAGAGTTGCAATTAGTAATAGAATGTTTATTAAAGTATGTGTTTATGAAGACTAGGGATACACATGAAGCTGATTTATGTTTAATAGAAAAAGGCAATAAGACGTTACCTCTGTGGATTAGTAAACCTTTTATTAACATGAGTTATGATGAAGCAAGAAGTATTTTGAAGAAAAAAGGGTTAAATACTACTGAAGAAGGGATAAATAAGGAGCAAGAGCTAGCACTCGTGGACCACTGTGGTGGTGTACCTGTATTTATTGTTAGGTGGCCAAAGGAAATGAAGTCCTTTTATATGAAGGAGTGTCAGGATGACAATATGAAGGTATGAGATGAAAAACTGCATACATTATTTTTCTAACTAGCTTCCGCCCGTGGTTTTACCTGCCCGTTCTGATAAAAAGTAGAAATATAAATATATTTATAGCCTATGTTACTCTCCGTACCTTCAACTAACTCACTTCTTGCCCGTAGTACAGGTCCAGTTAACTGGACCATTGTTGAACTTTCACAGTATTTGTTTTTGTGGTACGTATCAGAGTTCTGGTACTGTGGCAAAATTTATTTATTCCGTGGTACAATTAACTGTATCAGGGAAAAAAATAATTAAGGAAGGAGTAATCCGACCGAGCATTGGACCGGATTTCCAAAGGTCATGGTTCGATTCCCATTTGAGAATTCACTTGTGGCCGAGTTAATTTTTTCCAATATTTTTCTAAAAATTTACCATAAGAATGGGAGGCTCTTAGCCTTCATCATACCTGATGTTGTATTGATAAGGCTTAAGATGGAAGCGAGCCTCTCCTGGAATCCTCAATCACTGAGGAACATATTAATATATTATATTCATATGTAAATAGATTTGTAGAAATGAATCGGGTACAATGTTTGTAGTTATTATACAAACTTGCCCCTACCAGGATTCAAGCCCAGGACCTCAGAGTAGGCGACACCACAGTCTAAACATAAGCAATTGTTGCACTCGGCCGATATGAGGCGCTCACACACACACACACACACACGCGGCGCTCGTTATCGCTACACGGCCGGCCCCTCGATAACACTGGTTTTCACTGGTAAAGCAGTAGCACGCGTGTAGCGGCGCCTATGCAATAACAATTTTAACAATAACAATTTATTTTAATAACATTTTTTTTCGTATAGTGACTGGAGTAACCTTTTTTAAGCAAAAAATGCCTGTGTCAGGTGGCTCCGCTCTTCCATAACTACTTAGTTATAAACATTAGAAGCTAGCGTTACGAATAATTAAAATAAAATTATGGAAAATTAAAGAAAAAAAAACAAATAATAATAAATAATAAGATGATGTGTGTATGCGTGTGTGTGCGTGAGTGTGTGTGTGTGTGTGTGTGTGTGTGTGTGTGTGTGTGTGTGTGTGTGTGCGTGCGTGTGCGTGTGTGTGTTGTGTGTAGAGCGTCATTTCGGCTGTATGTAGGCAGTGCAAAGACTGTTTAGACTGGCGACATACACCTTGAAACCGGTTTACATACCTACCAGTCAACCATGGAGGTTGTGAAATTGTTAATTTACTCGTTTTATTTATTTTCAGGTTGATGCATTAGATCTTCTGACACCAATCACAGGAGAAGTGGTTGGTGGTAGTTTAAGAGAGGATGATTTTGACAAGTTGAAAGCAAAATTACCATCAGAGAAGTTAAATTGGTACCTAGAATTGAGAAAATTTGGAAATATACCCACTGGAGGGTTTGGTTTGGGTTTTGAGAGGTTATTACAAGTTCTGTGTGGAGTCAGTAATATAAAAGACACTATGCCATTCCCCAGATGGCCTCATAATTGTGATATGTGAACTTCCAAGTAGTCTGTGATGTGATGTTCTTAAGTCATCATTATTGATAATATAGAACTTAAGTTGCACTAGGTAATAAAATAATTTCGCTAGTGTAATTGACACAAGATGATTTAATTTTATTGTTCTCCATTTTCTGGTGCAATTTTGCCCTCCATCCACTTGGATCCACTGTCAGGATCCACCAGTGGATCGATGGGTACAATTTTCTCCTTTTCAATCCAACAATGAGTGGATCCAAATATAATAGCATTTTATATGCCACTTAAACCCACCAACCAGTGGATCCAAATATAATAACAATGTTATATCGACAAGAAGAAGCAAATACTCCTATCTTACAACAGACTTAACTTTACAGGAGGAGGAAAAACTGAATAACTTTTTTGTTTATAATTTTAGCGCGACCTCATGTTTTGAAGGTAGTTTTGTTATTTTAATTGCATTTTTTTTAAACTAATGTTAAATTAGTAGGTATAGAGGATTCAAAGTTAGTGTAAGATAGAAGCTATTGATTTCTGTGTTGTTTTGAAAGTTTTGACGTTAGACGGTTTTTCCACTTGTAAATATTTCTTCAAATTCGTATTAATTGCTTTATTTCTCTTTGTAAACTATTCTCTGTAGCATCAGAAACCTATTATTAATTTAGAAAAAAACAATAAGTACTGAATAACATAAATTAAACATGATTTTGTAAGATAGGAGGTAGGTATTGCTTTTAACGAATTTCAAATTAAGTTCAAGTTAGGAGATATTATAAAGGAATGGGGCAAGATTTTGTTGGTAAAAACTGAAAACTATACAAAACATGCAATAAATTAACATAAAATCATATTTTTTAAGAAAAAAATAAAATTATGTATATTATTTAAATAATCAACATTTTTGCATTAACAAATTCTTAATCCAACAATAAAGTAGGTATACCTAATAAATTTTTTTTTACAATAAGTCAGAATATATATTTTTTTAAATAATTACTGAGATCAATGAGTACTACTTTTAGTTGCTGCAAGTTATTAAATTTTGACAATTTTAAAGGGATTTTTTCAAAACGTAGCAGGTTGTACGTTGGCGATATTCGTCTCGGTCGTTGAGCCAAAGCGGTCCACTCATCATCAAAATGAAGTTTCACTTTAATGTCCCCGTTCGGTTCGTACAATATGGCTCTGATATTGGTGACTTGAGGATCGCCTGCTCTCTTTCCAGGACGAATGCTTTTATTGTATAAGTTTGTATCCTTACAAAAGTCTTTGAAGAAATCATAATCCACCAGAACTGTTTCATACGGTTTAGTTCGTCGTGCTTCTTTTGTAATGGGGATGTAGTCCGATGGAAGGTGGATTTCGCGATTTTTGAGTCTTCTTTCAATGGTTGCATGAACAGAATTACACTCCATGTGGGTGTGACCAGGTTCTAAATACCATAGGTGGCCAAATTGTTAGGGACAGTAGTGAGATTTTTAATATTTCTAGTTTAATTTCTGTAACAAATTATTGTTTGAATGTCTCTTATGTATTTTTTAATTGTTTTTGTATTTACAAATTATTATTGATAGACATAAATAATAAAGTAAGTTTTAATATTTTGTAATGCCGCTTTTTGCAATAAGTGCTTTTATGCGCCGCGGCATACTCTCAATGCACATTTTTGCATTTTCCTGCAGCGTGGGGTTGTTATTCCATTCTTGGATGAGAGTTTCTATTAACTGCCGCTTGGTGAAAATTAGTTCTTCGCCACCACCCGTTTGGTGATTTCCCACATGTTCTCAATGGGGTTCATATCTGGCGAATTTCCAGGCCAAGACAAAACAGAGACATTTCTATCATCCAAAAATGCAGTCACACTTCTGGCTTTGTGGCACGGTGCAGACTGCAGAGTCATGCATAAAGATGTAGTTATTGTCGGGGAACTATTTAACCCTTAAATGCATACTGTTGCCAATTGTAGTCGTACCACTTTTTGCCTTTTTTTTTAAACCGTTTTACGCATATGTATCCGAACGCATTTGAATATCATAGGCAATAAAATAACAAACTGTCAAAATGAAACAAAAAAATATATTGGCGGTAAATGTTGAAAGTATCTGCGATTCTGTATGATATGACAAAGGCTTTTGATTTTGTCAATCATGAAATACTTCTTGCAAAACTTGAGTTGTACGGTGTACGTGGACCTGCCTATGATTGGTTTAAGGTTTATCTGAGTAACAGAAAACAGTTTGTGGAGATTTCGAAAATAAATGATGAATTACAAAATAAGGCATATAGATCCGAGGATAAGATAAATGCATTGGGTGTTCCTCAGGGGAGTATATTAGGTCCATTGCTTTTCATACTGTATATTAACGATCTCCCTAAATGTACTAAATATCCGGTTACTCTTTTTGCTGATGACATATCTGTAACTATTCATAAAAATAATAATATTGACTATGAGAATGAAATTAATAATGAAATAGCAAAAATATCGAATTGGTTAGAGCATAATAATTTAAATATAAATATAGCAAAAACAAAATATATACAATTTTGTAATAAAAACGGCAAGCCCCTACAGTTATCAATACACCATCGAAATCAGCCCATTACAGAAAGTACATCTGCTACTTTTCTCGGCATTGTGATAGACGCAAAACTAACTTGGCAACAACATGTCGACATAGTATGTCAAAGAATAAATAGGTTTGTTTACGCACTTTATCGTCTCACGCAATTGGCGAGCCAAAGGACAGCTTTAATGGCATATCACGGTCATGTAGGGTCCATACTAAGATATGGGTTGATCATGTGGGGAAACTCAACAAACATCAATCGGGCTTTCATATTGCAAAAAAAATGTGTAAGATCTATTTGCGGCGTTGGACAGTTGGAATCCTGTAGGCCTCTTTTTAAGAAATTAAACATTCTTGCTTTACCATCGCTGTATATTTTCGAAATTTTGGTATTTGTTAAGAAGAACGCCAATCTATTTCCAATGAAACAAGAAAAATGCAATTTCCCAACACGTTATCCATTCCGGTTAGCTATACCACCATCAGCTACAACTTGTTTTACGAGGAATAGTTACAGCATGTGCATTAAACTATACAATTTACTTCCGAATCGCATTCAAAATCTTCCATTTGTAATTTTCAAACGCATAGTTTTTAAAATCCTCGTTGAAAATTGTTTTTATGACACTGAGGAATTCATAAAGTTTTGCCGTGATGGGCACATTAAGAAAATTGCGAATGATTTATGACTGCTTATGCTTCTTATGCTTATTTTTCTTTTTTCTTTTTTTTTATTTATGTATATTATTGACATCTTAAATTTTGACATCTTAAATTTTGACATGTAATTTCTGACATCCGATACATCAATAATGGACATAATATTGTTGTGTGTATTGACATGCTGAGAGATGAGATTTGTGTTGTTTCTTGTATGTACTTGGTTATTGATATTTAAATATTGAACTGTAGTAGGTAGTGTTTTTTTTTAATATAATTTGATTTAATTTAATGTATGGAGAACATTACATAGTATTTTAGAGCATGACGAGATTACAATTTTGCTTATCGATATGTCGGTAAAACACGCATGTACGTACTTGAATTTTAAGAACTGAATTGTACCGTGTTTTATGCAAATAAATATTACTTACTTACTTACTTACTTACTTTGACATTTTAATATTGCGGTCGACAAAGTATGTGAAGTAGCAAGGATCGTCTCCGTAATTTCCGATTTCTCATTATAAGAGTTCTATTTGAGAGTGAAAAAAAAATATTTTCTCAATCCTTATAAGGTAAGCTATTGATATTTCATGTTTTACTTATAATTTTATGGAATTTATGATAAGATACGATCGTAAAACTGTATGTTGCCAAATGTATACATCATGCGTTTGTGGCTTATTCTGCTCATATGAATTTTTTGCTTGTGTTTAGAGTTTCAGCTATTTCGCTCTGTATTTCAGGATGGCTAGACGTTTAGAAGAACGAGATATTGAGTGTATTTTATCAGCTCTCGAAAATAGAGATATTTTTCTGAAGACGAAGAGTGTATAGGAGATGAAAATGAAATAAGTAGATTACTACCCTAATGTGCGAGATTTGATACAGAAGTTAGAAGATGTACAAGAAGAAGAACAAAACGATGCAGATCCTGGTTCAGTCGTTGAAGAACATAGTCCACCAAATGAATTTCCAGTTAAACACAGGATATTCAGAACCTACCTGATGAATCTGACCTTGGGGTAGGTGGTAATACCGTCATTAGACTGTGTCGTTCACCACGAGGATCGTACGAGGAACTTGTGACAGACTATGAAGGAGTGGATTTTTCTGTGACTTGCTGGAAGGATTATAAACTTGTGTCGTTGGCATCTACTTATGTTGTATCTGAGAAAGCTGAAACTGTCAGCACATTTGATACAAAACAGAAAAAGAAAGTCTCCATTGCCTGCCCAAAAATTGCAAAAGAATACAATGCCCACATGGGCGGAGTTGATTTGATGGACAGATTTTGGGCAGGTACAAAATTAGGACCAAAAGTAGAAAGTGGTACATCCAATTATTTTACCACATGATTGACATGGCAGTGATAAACTCATGGGTGCTATATAGAAAAAAAACATCTAAACATATCTCTAGGGGATTTCAGATCAGACCTTGCGGAGACTTTGTGCAATTACAAGAAATATACTGATCCCAAAAGGGGAAGGCCTTCAAGCAGTAATTTAGAGAAGGATATAGAAGCAAAAAGACACAGAGGGCCAATGAAACCCGTTCCTCTAAAAGACGTGCGGACTGATGGTATAGGCCACGACGAAAAACGATGTTCTACAAAGAATAGTTGCATACTTCCTGGTTGTAAAGGTTTTTCGCGAACTGAGTGTACAAAATGTATGGGTGCATTATGTATTTCATACTAATGATCGCAAATGTTTTACGCCATTTCGTTCAAAATAATTTTATTTTGGTTTTATATTTGATTGTATGAACAGGTAACCCCCAATAAATGTATATCTTACTCATGTATTGGAGGTCATATTAATTTTAAGTCTTAACGCATGGTGTAGCCAAATGTCAACATACTTGTTTTTCCAAAATATATATCTATTTTCTTATACTAGATTTTTTTAAATATTTTTTACGTTATCAGTACCTAAATACCTGTCCGAAAACATTTTTCCGCTCTGAAAGAAAAAATCATGCATTTAAGGGTTAAAGATCTGCGGCAGTATGTGAGTTTTTATGATTTGCTTGTACTGGTCTTTGTTTATGTCCCTTCAACAATGTATAGGCGCCCTATGCCTTTGGCTGAGATGACAGACCACACTATGACACTAAACGGGTGTTTAACCCTCTTCACAAGGCAATCTGAGTTGAATTTTTCCCCAGGGCGTCGTCTCACGAAAGAACTTTTGTCAACCAAAAACGCACACCTGAAAAATAATAGAATTTATAGTAGAAAATCGAACAAAAAAATTACTTACCATTAACAATATCGAACAAAATAAACTTTAAAAAATCAACATAATTTATAGAAACTTATAGTAGAAACTATAAATTAGATAAATATGAGCACTGTCCCTAATAATTTATCCACCTACTGTATTTCTGTGTAATAGTAATTCCGTGGCTCATGCTCAGGTTGAGTAGTACATTACTTAGAATAGAATTTCTGTTCTGGTAAGTGCAACAATCTGAGAATACAATAATAGGCAGGTTCCGTGGTATGCATTTTCTTTCCAAATAGTCCACGAGGAAAGAAGTGAAGGTGTTCGCTGTAAGGTCAGTGGCAGTCTCATCAAACCAGTAACAGCAGCAATCATGAGTGGTCAAATCATAAACAGTGTAATTGTGGCAAAATATAAAGCGCTTGCAGTAAGTTACGGACAAACTTTTACAGCCTCTAAATCACCCTGTGAGCACTATGAGGTCTTTAGATTCTGCAGCTTTCTTGTCGTTTTCTTTTTCTTGTCTAGCTCTGTCCTTTTTTGCAATATGCGCTTGATAGTTGATTTAATTTATCTTTTTTAAGCGTATACAGAGAGAGGTTTTTCTTATGAAACATTTTCTCGAAGGCGTATCTACTCACTTGTGGTTCGTCGTCTTTGCAATAAGCTTTATAATCGTTGAAAAGTTGTCTGAGATTGTGGTATGACGGCTCAAGAAAAAGTTTTGTAGTTTCCTTCCGTGTATAATGAGAAGGCAGTTTCGGGATGTTGTCCAGAAAATTATTTGCCGTCAAGGCTTTCTTATCAACATCTACTCTACGTTCTCTAAGTCAAGTTAAGTCATTGTTGGTGACCATTCCATAGGCTACTTCTTTAGTCCAGGATTGAACGGTAAAGGAACCCAATGATAATGTTATCAAAACCATCTCACGACAAACTTAAATACTTTCATTACCGTCTCGTGTGAGAGGTAAAAAATAAAACAGTGTTTCACCACGTCTAGAATCTGCCAATGATTTACTTTTACGGCCAGTGTTTGTGCGTTTTACATAATTTGCTACATAGGGGGAGTCCGGGATACTTGAACCCTCTTTTAAATTATGTCTCTTATTTTTATATCTATTACATAATGCACTTTTATTCATCGACGAATCGATAGCTCATGGAAATAGTCACATTTTACCATTAACAAGGTTTTGAAAAGTGTAATAATTTTAGCTTAATTTAACTTTTTTTTTTTATGTGGAAAGTGGTTCAAGTATCCCTACCTTACGGGATAGTTGACCATAGGGGGTGAGGATATATGACCATAGGCGGGAGACTTGACCACACTCTTTTTGTAAGGACAATAATAATGAAAATCCTCTTAAAAAGACAAAAAGGTTTAATATATATAATCTCTATCAAAAGTTAAGATACTTAGCGACTGTTATCAAACAAAAAAACGAACATCAATAATAAACATTTAACCAAAACACAAATAAACATTATTCATATAATAATCAGTGCAAAAGAGATCAACAAGTTTTTTTTCAGTCTTAACTGAATAAGGAACATGCAAAATCACAATGAAACATAGGTACTACTTATTAATTTTACTTAACCCGAAATCTATGATCAAATTGATCAAGACGCATAGACTTATAAACTAACTAGTCTCAAAAACTAAGTAAGATCTGTTATCAGTCTTAATTGAATAAGGCACATGCAAAATCACAATGAAAAATATTAATTTGACTTAATCTCTAAATATATGATCAAAATTGAGCAATAAAGATAAAACTATCTTTCGCATTCAGGACATGTGAAAGCTTCAGTATCTTTACTGGTTAATCCCACACAAATTTCATGAACATATCTTTTACATGATATGTATATTCGCATGTCGATCAGTTCTTCAGTTGCACATATAAAACAATACCAGCGGTTATCAAGTTCTGGTACACCTTCCCAGTTATTGTCATCGGAACTATCAGCATACGGAATCGCAACGTCATTTTCACTTTCAGTAAAATCTTTGCAAATATTTTTAGATCGTTTTGTGGTCTTAATTTTTTCGAGTTTTGCTTTTTTTGGTCTTTTTTTATTTGTTTTTTTAGTCATCAACTTTCTTTTCTTTGGTCGTATAGAGTCAGTCTCGCAGTCTGTTTCATTCTCACTGTCTTGCAAGATTTTCTTTTTAGCCCTGTCCGTTTCTATCTTCTTTTTTGTTTGTGGTTTTTTTTTCTGTTTTTCAGAAACCAATGCCTTTTCAGAGTTGTGCGTCATTTTTTCTTTCTTTTTTAAATTCTTATTTTTATCTTTTTTCGGTGTATTTTTGGGTTCCATTTCAAATAAGCCTATTTCAGGAGTTTTAGTTAAAATTTTAGTCTTACCAGGTTGTCGTCCACGCCGTGTTGTTTTTCTTGGTCCAGCCTTAGGATAAGGTTGTACCATCTCTGGTGTTACAATGGGCATTGTTACCGGGTCCTGAACGTTCAAAACATCTAAATCTTGTAGAAGATTGGGTGAACCCGGAGAGTCTTGTCGAATAAGAATATCAGAAGTTCCAGACGGGAGAACTATTGGAGAGGTTTGTGATATAATGCAGCTTGTATTTTGTTTAGAAGGTTCAACGCCATTAAACACTTCCATAGCTAACAAGGATAACCTTTTTACAGTTTCATTTACTGGGGAGGTTAGAAACGTAGATGGAGTGTCGTCAAACATTTCTTGAGAATTGGATGGATTTTCTTGAGCTTCATTAAAGACGACTTGAAGTTGAAGCCGTGCTGAACTGTTCGGGAGTAAATCGTCGTTGTTGGTGTTAGCCAAATCCCTATCCGTAACAGCAGAGCACATAAAATCGTCTTCCGTGAATATTTCCGAATTGAGCAGATGTATACCCGAGTTTCTGAATCCACTTAAGATATTTGCTCTACAGAATGCTTCAGACATTATTGCGTTGACAAAGGCAGGAATATGATAAATTGTCACTGTTCTTCCTGGATTGGACAGCATCCAGTTACTCATTTCAGAATTGTACTTGGCTTTAAATGAAGAATAAACAGCCATATCTAGTGGCTGTAATTTGTTACTGCAATGTGGTGGAAGGGTCAGTAAAGTGATACCATTATCTCTAGCACACTGGATCACTTGTGCATTTACATGACTCTCATGGTTGTCTAGAATTAGTAGGACAGGATTCTCTTTAGATGCTTTGGAATGCTTTTTAAAGTGTTTCATGAATTTTAAAAATGATTTCGTAGTCATCCAGCCAGTGTGGTATGCATCCCCATCAGCTCCATCAGGTCCAGAAACAATAAAGTCATTTCGGTACTTTACCCGTGGAAATATAAAAAAAGGTGGCATAACATTACCGATAGCATTCACAGTGAAACGCACTGTTACAAGTGTTCCCCTTTCAGCGGAAGTTACCTGACCAACTTGTTTACTCTTTTTACTAGCGATTACTTTAGGACAGTCCTGGACAGTAGTACAAGCAGTTTCATCGCAGTTATATATGTTTTGTGCTTCGAACTTATACTTGTCTCGCACAAACTTTAAATTTTCGAAAAAATCGCTGACATTCTTTTTGTTGAAGCTTGTCGCTCTCGATAAACTGGTTGCTTCCGGAGTCCTTAGACTAATTTCAGGGTTTCGTGCTAGTAAACCACGGAACCAGTCCTTGCCAGCAGAACTGTTAACAGTGCAATTCTTAGGCACTTTCTTGGAATTGACTATAGCATAATCAACCGCTAACTTCATCGCCTGTTTTCTTGTAAGACCATAATGCATTTTGCTGCATTGTAATAAATAATTCACAAGACTTTTTTCCTCGGCGATTGTAAAAATCTGTTTGCATTTATATTGATTTCCTTTGTCTTCCAGTTTTTTAAATTTTTCGTATCCACTTTTACAATATCTCCTCAATGTTGATCGGTCAATGTTATATTTAATTGATGTTTTTCGAAGGGAAGCACCTTCCTGTACTTCCTCTACAGCGTTTAGCATCTCTTGTTTTGAAAAAGGTTTGCGGCATTTAGTGGCAGCTTTTGGCTTATATTTAAACGGCATTTTGACTCTGAAACAAACAAACAAATATAGTGTGAGTACCATAGGGATACTTGAACACCGGTCTGGTTCATGTATCCCACACCCTACCCTAGCTAATTTATTTTTGATTTCTTCAAATTATCCCTTTACAGGAATACACCGCATGCATACATGTTGACATACATATTAACATGATTATCACGCAAGACAATGACAAAAGTTTCTAAATCATAATGCCAAAGGGATACTTGAACATCTGTCCTCATCCTACCCACCTCTTATTTATTTGTGATTTCATCAAATTGACATTTCACAGGATTATACCACTATACAAATATTCTAACATGATAACCACGTAACACAGTAACAAAGGTTACAATATCGTACCATCAAAAATGCTAAAGTAATGAACAAAAACGTAAAATTAAAATTATTTACCTCGGAACGCTGATTTCACACTGTTAGCACTAACAGTCGCGAGCGTCTGTTTTTGCCCAAGATAGCTGCTTGCACGTGATTGGATGGCGCTCGGTGACCGTAAACGCTGTATTAACCGTCACTAGCGCCAAAATTCAAAATTATATTAGAAGTGGTTCAAGTATCCCATACCAGGTTTGTCA
Organism: Chrysoteuchia culmella; assembly: GCA_910589605.1. NCBI lineage: Eukaryota > Metazoa > Arthropoda > Insecta > Lepidoptera > Crambidae > Chrysoteuchia > Chrysoteuchia culmella. The sequence continues at coordinate 22,432,739 of OU342652.1, read as the reverse complement.
ATACACATTTCACAATGCCACGGAGTCTTTGCGTTTTTTCTGATTTTTGAGCATAATCGGCACATTTTGCGCTTGACAAATCCATTAGTTTTAGTATTTCTCTCCGTTATTTTACTAATTTTGTGTAAAACTACTTCACTGGTTCTTGATCTACTAACAGCACTAGAACCCGCTATTCCTGAAGTGTTTCTCTCCGGTAACAGTTCATTTATTACAGATAGTCTGTAATAGTAAAGTGATATTTTTGGTTGGCCGGATTTTTTTTTTATATAATGTGTACGAGTTTATAAACAAAAGTTGAAAAGTATGTATGGCTAGCTTGAGGTACCAGCGATGGATAAAATGCGAGCAGCTGGTCCTGCCTATAAACTCCCGACATAAAATCATTGTATCTTGCGATTGCTTCGGGTTTTTCTTTGACCTGGCCTCGTTTATTGGTAACTGGCACCCTCCTGTCTGCATATTGTGTAGTGATGTACATCACCGTTTATCTTTCCATTTTCCAATGTGAACGCCTTCTTGAAAACGCGATATACTTATTTTTATCTTTCTTCAATGATTTTTGAGCCACTTCCATCGGGTTTTCTTTCAAGTTTTTTCGTAACGTGCCAGAACAATATATATTGTTATCCAAAAGAGTTTCGCTAAGGTGAAGCTATGGTAATAATTGTCCATATTCAATAAGTGACCGTTAAGAAGATATTTCTGCATCAATTGTATTACCATTATCTCCGCGTGCCCTTTTCCTGCCACATCTTTATCTTGGCTATTACCTACATATACTCGAAACTAGAGTACCTTTAAGACCGTCTGTCTGGTTCAGTCAGCATATACCTACAGTTTTATGCCGTATTTGTGGCGTTTATTTTTAATATATTGCCTGAATCTTACAGAGGGTCCGGGTCATTCTCTATATCGGAACTGAAGTGAAGACACCTCATTATAAGCAAATATCTATTTCTACTCATGTTGGCCAAAAATAGGTATAGCGAGTAATCTATTCGTTTTCCAATAATCTTGTAGTGCCCCAATTGAATGAAACCCATGCGAAATAGTAAGCCTAAGAAAACTCTTAGCTCCGGAACAATAAACTCTTTCCAAGAAGTTATTCTTGAATTTTACGTTACCGCAAAATAACTTCACAGCTTGGGCATTAGTTTTTTCGCAAATCATTGTAAGAAAATCATCTTCAAAAAAATGTTGAAAAATGATATCGGGGCTGCCAAAAACTCATTCTGTTTATTAAATTCAATGTGTCTTAGCTCACCAGACGTGCACCAAGCACTGGTAGATATTTCTGCAGCTGATGTGGTCCCTTCAGATGCTTGTGACGATTCGGATGAAGTCTGAGATTGCAATAACGGTACTAGAAAGAAAGAAAGAAAAAACATTTATTTTGACACTGCACGACAATCGACAACATACTAATTAAAAACAGCAATATACATAGAACAAAGACGTGTAGTGTCAAAACTGTGCTCAGCTCAGCATACGCAGCAAACGGTTGGGCCTGCTGCACTGATATTCTGCCGAGCACAGTGGTGACATCAGGCACACGATAAACAAAAAACAAACAAAGAAAGATAACAAACAAAAGCACGTTTATGGCTAGCGCAGACGACGGATAAAGGAGGACTTTTTGTCCGCGACACGTCTTTATTGTTAACCAAATAAGGTTGAACTTGGATCGCGTATATCCATAAAAAGTACGCGATAGTCTTCTATATATATATATTTAACTTTATGTTCTTAGTAATAAGGTCGTGTCGCGGACAAAAAGTCCTCCAATGTCCGTCGTCTGTGCAGGCCTTAAACAACACTCAAAAACACTAATAAAATATAAAAAATCTAATACCAAGCAATGCAAAACAAGCACTGGCGAAATCCAAAAGGGCATTGCCATTGACATAACCAAAAATGAAATAAAAAATAGTTTAAATCTGTGACAGTCACACATGTCATGTCACTTTCTTTGACGTGGCAAAGCGTGTTAAGCACATGGCAAATAGCAAAATCAAAGAAAAATATCACAATGTTTATACGAAGAATAACAAAACACGTAACACAATTAATACAGGATTGATCACAAAAATAAAAAAAATAACGATACTGTTTAAAACTTACAATCAAGGACGGCACAAGCATGTATAATACACGTCTGGTATAGCAATCAAGCAACCCCCATGTTAAGCATGTAGAAAAATTGAGTAAGTTGGTTTTATATACCATTAGTGAATTGAGTCTGTAATAAATGTTTCTTTAAGGCTTTTCTAAAGCTAATGCGTGATTTCAGCGTGCGAATGGGAATCTACTAAATCCAATGCCGCATTATCGGTAAAGTCTTCAGCCTCCTCATCTGATGATATATCGCAGTCCTCAGGATCAAAATTATCATCACTGCTATCACCCCAGTCAAGATGATCTTCAATATCGCTGTCCGTCAACCCATAATTCAACTACCGTCTCGTTCGTTTAGGTCTTGATGGCCCCGATTCTTCATCCATATTTGACCCTTAATAATCTTAACATAAGAGTCAAATTCCAAAACCACAAATTGTACCGAAAATCTACAACATTCAAGCGCAGTGCCAGCCTAAAGACGTGTCGCCAAGCGCAGAGCCAGACGCGTATTGACCCCCGCCCACCCCGCACATCTGCGGGGTTGGCAACAAACCTGTTATGTATTTCCAGTCTGGTCTCCTCAGTCAGTCTATCGCATCCTCTCAATTTATTTCTTCTTCAAAAATCTGAATTGCATCTTTCTCCCATCTCTCTGGCTGGTCTTATAACATTCTCTTCCATTTTGCTGTTTGCCGGTTTGCTGTATGTAGCCTAGATATTCCTCTCCCAACGTTTGCTGTCTTTTGGCAGTATCAGGCAGATACTTTAATATCATATTTTTGTGAATAATATCTTTATTTGAGTTATTGACATCCTCTAAACAATCGACACTTTCTTGAAATTCATCGTTAACTTCCGTAGATGAATTTGACTCACTCGGCTTAGAGAAGATTTTGTAATGCTCGAAAAGTGTGCGATCACAATCATAAGCAGTAGGGTAAACCGACAGTCATTGGACACTTAAGCAACCAACAAATATTTTTTTTAAGAACTAAAATAATAGTAACTTATTTAAATATATTACTATATTTTTCAGAAGCTAAACAATATTAACTATCACTACAACATCTTAAAATATTCAATTATTAGGGCATTTTTTGTATAACCATAGTTTAAAAAAAAATAGACTAAAATCATAGTCATTGGACAGAATTTACAATTATTGGACAGCCAATAAATAGTTATTGGACAGTCTATAGAAATACTTTAACATGCTGTATTATATCAGCACAGTACAGTAGTGAATCAAGAAAAAGAATTAAATAAGTACCCATGGTTTATGGGTAATTTTTATTTTTATTTTACAGCAAACAACAAAGGAATAAGAAATTAACAAAAGATATTTTTCTAAATACTATTCAGTCTCAATCATTGCAGATCAGTCTAAAATCAAACATTACTTATTTAGGTACTTATTTGTTGAATTGGTTTATATGAAAAAACCAATAAAAAAACTTCTTGCCTCTTTAAGAATAATACACATATTTTAAAATCGTTGATTTTTTTGTTGTTTAAACATTTCAAATAACATGTTAGCCTCTGAATCTTCGTCATCGATGTCATTCTCAATTTCAGTATCCTCTAAGTCCATAACACTATCTTCATTGTTATCTTCTATATAACAAACATGGCAAACAAAGAGATCGCTTATTATGTCTTCGGGGACATGTTGTTGATGTTTGGAAGGTACCTTCCAAACATCAACAACATGTCCCCGAAGACAGTTGGCCTCCACTCGGTCGGTCGGTGGTTTCGTCGTAGGTCTAACTATTACAACGTGGTCGAACGTGAGGCCCTGCGCTTCGTGGATGGTCAACAGACGAGAGTTACGTCCAGCACCGTACCCCTGGCTCTGAAGGGCCTGTTTGTCACCCTGGGTGTGCACGAGGTAGAGTGTATTTTGCTCACTCGATGACACCCTCGAACCCGAGTACCTCTTCTGCGTCAGAGAGTGAAGTTTAGAACTTGAAGAGTAAATGCCGTTATACACCTGCCGGAGCGCGAAGGCAACATCCTGAGGGTTTCGGTGAGTACATAGCAGTTCGCGAGTGATGTTAGCGACAGTGTCAGGTCTTTGATAACGCAGTTCGAAGAGCTGTTGACGGTCAATGTAAGGAATTTGATTGACGTCTCCGATCAACACAACCTTGGCAGCACACGTTGTCCACGCCACGGCCACAACCGCTCCAAAGTGGTTCATCAGAGCCTCGTCGAAAAGTAAACGCTTGATCTGCGCATCGCCCTCCTCGATATCGTGTTCCAGAGATCGACCCACACCGTTAACCAAGATGGACGCGCACGTGCGAACTCGCTCGCGGACACCAACAGCGCCGGCTGCCTGTGTCACTCTCGTTCTAACGTCTTTCGCGGCCTCCAACGTGGTGGTAACAATTATGTCCTCCTCGACGTTAAAATGTTCCACGATCCAAGTGGTTTTTCCGCACCCCGGGACTCCATTGACCCATTCAATCTCCGGTGCAGCGCGTGAGTCGACATCGAGTTTCTTCAAGTGATTCACGACGGTTGCATCCAGAAAGATTTTAGTTTTATTAGTTACGACGCATAATTGATCAGGTCCGGGAACATCGTACCTACCCGTGTCTTCATCCCTAGGCGCGAAACCTTGACTCAGGTTATATGCGACCATGTGAGGTTCCAGCGGAGCGCCTAACAAGACCTTCCCCGTGGTGTTGTCGAATATAGACGCGCCTTCGCCCAGCAGTAAACCCTTTAGAGTATTAACATTGTTCGTTTTGTAGGCAGTCAACAGATCACGGCAGCTCTTCTCAGCCATAACGGCCGTAGCGTTCGCAAGGGCCAAAAACTCATCTAGAGCACATGTCGCAACTCAAACGATTACTTGTTTTTGTTACCTTTGAACACATTTTGCAGGTATTTGTGGAAGCCTTTGATTCGGAAGATTTTTAGTAACATTTGGCTTTGATTTCTTTTTTTTATCAATGTCTTTTTTTAGTTTCACTTCCTCCCTTACTTTTTTCCTTTCTTCCTTGATCTTCAACTGCGAGTCCTTTTTCTCGTTTTGTTCTTTAAACATGTTTCTGTATTTCTCTGATGTTATTGCGTAGGGAAATCGAACGGTATTTCTTTTACCCTTTCGTTCGGGTGTTTTAGGCATAGCCAAAAAAGGTGCGAAGTTGCTATTCGAAATTATTTTAAAAGCAGGGCTCTTTTCAATTGAGCATGTCTCTGTGACATTTGTTTTGTCGAATGTCTGTGATGTCTCTTTTGCCGGCGTTACATCTGTTGGGAAATAGAGCTCTTGTGTCGTTGTTTCCGTTATTAACTTATTGTTATATGTCTCTGTGACATTTGTTTTGTCCACTGTCTGTGATGTCTCTTTTACCGGCGTCACATCTGTTGGGAAATAGAGCTCTTGTGTAGTTGTTTCTGTTGTCAAACTATTTGGAAATTGTCATCATTATTCTCGATATCCTTGAAAGCATCCAGTTCCGTAAGCTTTGATGGTCCGACTATTTCTTTAAATTGTGAAAATGTTAAGACATTTGGTGGTTTTTGTTTAATTTCAACTTGAGCGTTGTTAATACTTCCCAAACATTTATCGTAATCAATTGCATCAGGATTGAATGGTACCAAACCACAGGTTCTGAATCCGTTTATCAAAGTTTCTGGTTTAATGGACTTTTCTAATGCTTCTTCAAGTATGCCCGCGAAATTAACCTTTGTAATCGTCTCTCCTGGATTATTCATGAGCCAAGTTCTAGCTGCATCTTTCCAGGCTGCCTTAACCGGTCTAAAAACAGCCACGTCGGCTGACTGAAGAATCCGTGTAGCATTTGGATATAATGCTATCACTTCAATGCTTAACTCCTTGCATAATTTGCTAACATCATATGTGAGATGCGTTTTGTGTCCGTCAAGGAAATATGTAACTGGTAGTGTTATACCTTTCTGTAGTAAATATGGGTGAAATACGTTGGCCACGTATTCAAAAAAAAGTTGTGAAGTCATCCACCCATTGTCACTTCGACCTATACCCCATTCTTTTGGTATTCCGTCTGCGACTTTTTGGGGAATTCTTTGGTAATTATAGACAACCATAGGTGGGCAGGCTTCTCCAGAAGCTGAGAAAGTAAACATGACTGTTATGGACTCTTTCGAATTATTAGAATCTATGTTGTATACATTTTTCGTACCTTTGACGGCCAGTACTTTGCCTGTTTTTGGACAAAGTTGGAAGCCACTTTCGTCCCCGTTAAACACTCGAGATGGTTCAGCCATCACATCTAGAAGATTGCTTTCTGCAAGATACTGGCGTATCTCGGTAAACCACTTGCGAATGTCATTTTCGGAGACGCAAGCACTCGATTGTGTTACACCCTCACTTGTCCGTGGAACAATATCCGGGTGTCTTCAGAAATGCTTTAACCCATCCACCTCCAGGATAATTATCCTTAAAGGGATTTGGTCGGGGATTTTGCAATAGAAATTTAGAGACACTCTGCTGTAAGTTCTCAATTTTTAACGGGAAACCCTTCCGCGTTAACCGTTTTATCCATATTACCAAAACAGACTCCTCTTCTTCTGTTAATACAGGCCGTGGTCCGAATGAAGTTTTGTGTTCGGGATTCTTAATTCTGAAGTGTAATGTCGACTTCGGCACGTTGTATTTTCGTGCAATCTCACGAATTTTAGGCTTATCGGATGCTTGCACTTCCCTGAGTGCTAAATCCAAGTTGACAGGATCATAATCCTTCTTCTTTCCCTTAGGCATATTTTCTAAAGATCTGTAGCAATAGTAAACAATCATTGGACATACTGACTGACACTCATTGGATAGCTGTCCAATAACTGATAGAATAACCCGTGAAAGAAAAAAATCAAAATAGACCATATTAACCAAATGACATAGAAGCGTAAAAATAGTTAATACTCAGTTATTAAATTCAAACACAATTATTGGACACTGTCCAATAACAGAATTTCTCTATATTAATGCATACAGATATTGGACGGGTCAACATAACCTCAAATAAAGGCATGTTTTCATTGAAAGTTGATAAAAACGTAGCTAAAGCAATATGTTACCTCTCCGCAAACAGACGAAAGCATAAAGTTTATCACCACACCTATGTCACCAAAATACTTTTTTTTTTTTTTTCATTTATTTTTTTCATTTATTCTGGCAACAAACAGTCATACAAATATACATTACATATAGTTTACAATGTAGATATAAGTTAGAAAACACTTTAAAGTGCCAATAAAGAACAGAAGTATTATGCACATAACATAATACAAAAAGAATAGACTATATTGTTGTTAATTTTGGAACAAACGTTATCATTAAAAGCAAAACTGATGTGTAGACGTTACAATTCTACGACAAAAGCATTTTAATTAAAATTTGCTTCAAAGTGTTAAGAGATACATTAAATAAATCTAAATCGATAACATTAAATTGCTTATTATACGTGTTGGTGGAACGAAAAATGAAGGTGTTTCTAGTGTAGTTTTTACACAGTCTTGGGGGTACGAATAGAGAACTAGTGCGTGAGGAGCGCAAAGGAAGCCGCACACGACTAAGGAAAGATACCTTGGAGAGCAGAGTTGGGGAATCTACAATATGGTTTAAAATTTTAAATAGAAAGACTATGTCAAACATTTTGCGCCTATTAAAGAGAGTTAGTAAATTGTGAGCCTTAAGGGACTCATCATAAGATTCTTTAATATTACTTGTTGTCTTTAATATTAATTGTTTTAACGAACTTTTTTGCACTTTTTCTTTTCTGTCGATGTGAATTTTATAACTAGGACTCCAAACAGTACTACAAAAATCTAAATGTGATCTAACAAAGGTGTAATAAAAGAATTTTTAGGGTATGGATATGTTTAAATGATTTACTTATTCGAAAGATGAAGCCTAATCTTCTGAATGCCACAGCCAATATGTGATCAATGTGTTCATTGAAATTTAATTTTGAGTCCATAATTATACCCAAATCACGTATACTGTTTACTCTGGCAAGGGTTCTGCTGTTTAGTTGGTACTTATAGGTGATGGGGTTTCTTTTTCGGGTGTACGATATAACCTTACATTTATCGATATTGAGAAATAACTGATTGCTAGCACAGTACTGCTTAAGAGAGAGAAGATCATCTTGCAATGTTTCACAATCTGAAACAGTGGAGATGATCCTAAAAAATTTTGCGTCATCGGCGTACAGCAGATGACAACTATTCCTAAATGCAAGTCCTATGTCGTTGATATATATGTTGAAGAGGAGAGGCCCAATATGCGAACCTTGCGGTACGCCTGAAGGGACAGGCAAGAACTGTGATTTGTATCCTTTAAGGCAGACCGCTTGACTCCTATTTGTGATGTAGGATTGGATCCATCTGAGGAGGCTGCCGTGCACACCGGCTCTCAAAGTTTGCTTATGAGTAAATCGTGATAAATTTTATCAAACGCCTTAGAAAAGTCAGTGTACACGACATCCACCTGCAGGTTTTCATCCAAAGCACGCGTTAAGCGCGTTTACGTTTACGCGTTGTGACTACCTCACCTCTCGGTCCTATCGCGTACGGGTGGGTGAAGCATACAGCGACACCCGGGAAGTGAGTTGCGGCGTACCGCAGGGCTCAGGCTGCGCGCCTACATGCTACCTGATGCATGTAAACAGCCTGTGCGGAGTGCTGCGCCACTGCTCCGGGTACATGTACGCGGATGACCTGTGTATTCTTCTTGCGGGTACCGACTTCACGGAAACCTGTCGCCTCGTGCAACAGGATGTGGACGCGGTGGTCAGATGGTCTCATGACAATGGGATATTGCTGAATACTGACAAAACCAAACTTTTAGTAATACACTCACCTTATTTATGCCCTCCCGATACACCTCATTCGATTGTCTGCCATAGTTATGATTGTCATCACAACAGCTTTAATAATTGTGCTTGCATACCAGTTGAAAGGGTCAACAATGTAACTTACCTTGGGATGAAAATTGACAAATCATTTTCATGGTCAGATCATATAGATTATATATGTACTAAATTGAGGGTGCTATTATCAAAGTTTTATCACTTAAGCCACAGAATCCCACTGAACACCTTAAAATGCCTTTATATGGCTTTGGTAGACTCCATCTTGAGTTACGCTCTCGACTCCTATGGACTCACTTTTAAAACTAATTTGGACAAGTTAGAAGCACTACAAATTCGATTTCTAAAATTGCTTGTAAATAAAAAAACTAAGGACAAATGTGATGGAGACTACAAACAATTATTTAAAATATGTAAAATTCTTCCCGTGAGCCTAAAACACAAATACTTGCTTGCTGTTAACAACCATGGTAGACGAGAGTGTCACTCGCTGGTTGTGCATAGACATAACACAAGGTCCATATCAGCGGGCAAGTATTTCGTGCCCAAAGTTTCAAACTACTTTGGTGATAGAACCCTCAATAAGAGAATACCTTTTATATTAAATAGTTTGCCTCAAAATATTAGACTTGAGAATAACTTAAAGAAATTTAGTTCCTTACTTAAGAGTTATTTATTGGATTCATACAAATAGTTTTTAACATAAGTATTTGATTGTCTTCACCTTTAAATTTAAATAATATATATATACATAATAGTACGATAAAGAACCTGTGAGACTGTACCCACAGTCAAACTACATATGTGGTTTTGTGGGACCCTACTTGTAATGTACGATATTTAAACTGAAATAAATAATAATTCATTCAAAAATAATTCATTCAAGTAGTCAGTAAATGTCAACATGTTTGTGTCAACACTTCGGTGTTTCATAAACCCATGTTGGTTCTCTGATATAAAGGCACGAGTCGCAAGAGCCAATTGCGACGTAACCAGTTTCTCCAGAATTTTACCCATTATGCACAATTTGGAAATGGGTCTGTATTCATTTATTTGATCTTTTAGTCTATTCTTAGGAACAGGAGTTATCAATGATTTTTTCCAAACACTAGGAAAAACACCAGAACTAATTGAGGCACGGTAGATAATGGTTAGCGGTATTGCGAGTTCCTTAGCACACTCGGAGATAAAAATCGGATGAATGTCGTCTGAGCCAGAACCTTTATTTGGATTGACCTTTAATAATTCTTTGAGTACTAAATCTTCGTCAATATATACGGAACTCATATCAACAATAGAAGCAGAAATTGGTTCTAAGTCAGTCATTACTGTTTGATTATTTTGTGGAACAAAGGTGGAATGAAAGTAATTATTAAAGGCATCACATATTTCATTTCCAGAAGACAATATTTGACCATTGTATGTCATTCTTTCAGGGATGCTATTTGAGTCCTGCTTAGATTTAACAAATGACCAAAAATATTTAGGGTTAGATTTAATCTTTTCTTCCGATGTTTCAATAAATGTATTATAATTTTGCCGTTCTATTTTTTTTAGCCGTTTTCTTAACATAGAGTATGTGTGATAATCACTCGAGTTACCGTAAACCTTCCATTTTTTATGATGTTTATTTTTCTCCTTTGCTAACTTAATTGTAGAACGATTATACCATGGAGGATAATTATGATTAGGCTTTAACTTGCACACGGGTACATATTTATCAATTAAATTGTTAAGAATGTCATATAATTTGCTGGTCATTAAATCAACATCTGTTGTTATACTGAAAATATCATGCCACTGAATGGATTTCAGTTCCTCCTTTATAGATATGTAATCAGCTTTATGAAAAAGTTTTTTTGTAGAATTAGCATTTTGAATTTGGTATTGAAAATTTAAACAAAGGTCTATTACTAATGACTTATGATGTGAGTCTTCAGGTACCAACGGATTTTTACAGTGATTTGTGGTACAATGCACATTACAAAATACAAGGTCAAGGAGTCTGTTTTTGTTATTGAAGTGCTTGTTATATTGCAATAGTAATGACTCGTTCATAAAATCAGCGGTTAGAGAAGCTAACAATTTATTATTAGTTTGTATATCCATACAATCTGCATCTGCATTATAAGTCCATTGTGCGTGACTGATATTAAAATCACCAAGGATTAAATAAATATCGTTGGGATTGGAAACCGAAAACTCACTCACCATTTCATAGAACGATTCTAGAAGAGATTCGTGGCTACTGCTGTGTGGTATATACGCTATAATTATATGAAGGTTATTGGGGTTTCGGCCACGTGAGGAGGTAGATGAGGTCGCCAAATGCACGGTAGTCCTTATGGCTTCGACATCAATAGACAAAGATATATCCCTGCGACTATAAGGACAAAGTTCTTGTTTAATGGCTATTACGACACCGCCACCGCGTTGTAAACTACTTACCTTTGAGTCGCGATCATACCGAAACACCTCGTAACGGTCGTCGAAGTATTCTCGATCATAAAAATCACTTCAACTAAGATTCTGTTACACAAATAATATCGTAATCCCAGCTCAAAACACCCCTAAGGAAATCGTGTGACTTTGTTCTAAGACCCCTCACGTTTTGATAATAAATACTTATTTTATTACTATCGTATTTTATGATTTACTATAATAATGTTTTTGTTTTCAAGTAGTTTTTTAAGTAGTAAAGTTCCACCAACATGTACGTTACATATAAATATACTCCACAACACTAGACATTCACCATTGAACAAGACTATGTTAAACAGATCGGTTTCCATGGACAAGGATGAACATAGAAAAAAGCATAAGCATAATCGGGTTGCGCAGTAATAACTACAAAAGCATGACGGTATTTAAAAAAATAGAATAATAAAATTTATACATTTATTATAAAATTCAGAACCATTTTGTTCTGTTGATAACACCATGCAATTTACATAAGAAGACAATGTATAAAAATAGATAAAGGTTAATACGAGTCATTTTATTTTATCAAGATCACTTTCACGGGATACGAGCCAAACCTTAGAGGTATCACTTTTACGCACAAAGATCTTGCACTCAGATAACCATACATATTTGAAGTTAAGTTCTTTCGCTCGCGAACGTGTTTTCTTGTATAATAATTTATTTTCAGGTGTGAGATGATCACTGATGTAAATAGGCCTAGACTGCCCGTCCAGGCCTGCATCCACGGTGGTTAGTCCTCGTCGCGCACGTACAGCCGCAATAATTTCATTTTTTCGCTGTCTTTGCGTAAATTTCACTATAATGTTTGGAATCGACGAAATTTCCCGGGAAGTGGTTGAGTCATCTTTTTCTTGTTTTGAATTAAACCGGCGGACTCGATGAACATAGTCGATATCTGTGGCTGACAAAGGAAAAGCGATCTTTTTTGCGATGTTATGTATAATATTCAGTAAATTCTCACTTTTAAGCATAGGTATTCCTGTAATTTCAATATTATTACACCTTCCCTGTTGTTCTTTCAGCTTGTAGTTTTCGGACAGATGATCAAGTTTAGATTGCAATTTAACGTTTTCCTTCATTAAAGATTGTAATTTCTGTACCGATTGTTCATTATGGGACTGCAACGAACAAACTTCAGTCTTGATTACCGATTGTTCCGAAGAAAGATCCTGGATAGAAGTTTTGACGTCATTCATTTGCAGTTTAAAGTTTCCAATATCTTCCCGCAATGAATTTAAGGTACATTTTATATCTTCATGTTGAGACTCGAAGGTAGCTTTTAATGACGATGTTATTTGGCTGTGGAATTCTTTTAATATTTCCTGCATATCGCAGTGACAGTCAGGTGTTTTCCTCTTCCTTTGGGTGACACTTGGTGACGAATCTTCACGAATGTTAGGTTGTGATCCGGTGCTTTTAGTAGGGCTTCTTTTCACACTCATAGTTGTAAAGGAATAATTTGTTTTGTTTACACGTATTATTTGAATACCTGCGTAGCGTAGGTCAGGTGGGATGACGCTTATTGCAACGTTATATACCTTTCCCTGTCACACTCGGGAGCCCGTCTCACTCGTCCAGGTTACCGAGGCACAATCGAGGTTCAACGATAACTAACGAGTCACTGTTAACACGGGACGACACAAAGCGAGTGCAGAAAAATTCCGAGATGGTGGATATAGAAAATAAACCGTATTCTTACTGTCAAAAGATCGATATCACAATGAGGCGATTCGGAAAAATACGCGAGCAAGGTGACACACGTCTGTCCACAAAACAACTCTGCGACGGATTGACTCACAGCCAAAACTTATTAAATATTTAATTTTAGCGACAAATTTCACTGACCACGCATGACTGTCTAAAAAATATTTTTTGCCACTTTACACTGCCATCTATCTAAACTTGATGTATTAACATTAGCGACTAATTAACAAAATAGTTTGCTACAAACCATAGATGTCGTTTTTAAACAGTAGAAATCTTATTATTTGCGTTTGAATCGAAACTGTCCAATAACTATTCGGTGTCCAATGACTGTCGGTCTACCCTATTTTCGTCAAATAAAGATAACGATTGCCATCTTTTAGCAGAAGTAACTCGACCTATAGCATGGTATGGTATGGAAAGAGACTTGTGTCTGCTGATATTAGAAGTTGATTCTGTGTTTTCTTTGGATACATCACAAAAATTATATACTGTGCTTAAAGTTGGTTCAGATTGACTTTTTGATACCTTACTTTTTAAAGTACAGTCGCATTGAGTTAGATCAGATAACGATAAACATTCTCCCTTTTTATTATTTCAACTGATATTGCAGACAATATTGCAATGGAAAAATGGAGGTGTTTTTTTTCTTTAGAATCTGGACCTTTCATCATTTCTCGACATTCAGCCACAGTAAAGTAGTCTTCAGTAGTAGTCTGCATGAAGCTGGCACTAGTGAACTTCGTTTCTTATTCGAAGACCAAGGAGCATAAATCGTCAAATCAGAGAGTGACATACATTTGTGGCCATCAGAATTCTTAAGAGGGATCAATTTAATCAGACTTAAGTCCTCCATCGAACAGCAGCGAGTATTAATATAACTTGTGCTTACAATAGATCTCGCAGACGATCGTTTTACATTATAAGACTTTCTTTATACACTTTATACACTTTCCTTATCTTTCTAATACCAGCAGCCCGAGTAGAAAGTGTGTTTTGTACTGATTCCGTTTGTTGTCTTAAAATAATATTGAACAAAGTTCCATAGCAGTCATAATTAGTAGGTACTGGGTACAATAATTGCATCTCATTAATTGGGCCACTATGTACTACAAGTATAGTGATTATAAAACGTAAAGTTATTGTTGAATAAATAGACGATAGACTAACGTTTAGGATAAATAGGTCCTGTGTCACCATGTTTAAAAAATCGGCCAAGTGCGAGTCGAACTCGCACATGAAGGGTTTCGCCTCTCACCCAAGGTTGCCTGGAAGAGACTGCTACGTAACTATAAGGCCGCCTATTTTGTGTACCTCTTTTTTGACATTTTCTCTGTATGTGTTTGTTTTTGTATCGTGTGCAATAAAGTTTCTGTTATTATTATTGCCAAAATGCCATTATAATTTTTCGTCTGCAAAAATAAGTTTGTTTTTCATAGTGTTTGTATGAATGACAAAGTTATATTTGTGGTTTTGGAAAATGTGCTATTGCTCTGAAACTACTAAATAAATTTCGTTCAAACCAATTTTCGTTAAAAGTTTTTATAAAGATCTACATCATATTTTTTTTTTCACTTTCTTATTTTAAAAGTTAAAGGGGGGGGGGGGGGGGGGGGACACATTTTTCCACTTTGGAATTGTACATCTTTCAAACAGTTGACTTTGAGAAAAAATCGTTTTAGAAACCTCAATGCAATTTTATTGATACCCCAAACGTATAGGTTTGATGAAAAAAAAAAAAATCAATGTCAGTTCCATGTATGGGGAGCCCCCCCTTAATTCATATATTTTTTATTTTTGTGTAAAAACCGTAAAGCGGTTTACAGAATACATCTACCTACCAAGTTTCAACTGTGTAATCCTCATAGTTTTGGAATAAAAAGGGTGTGACATACATCGGTTTGGCCGAATCTATAAGGGTTTCGTTTTTTGCCTTTAAGCTACGAAACCCTAAAAAGTTGTCTCCTAAATGATTCCGATGGTTTTCCTAAAAACAAAAATTCGACCAGAGTAATTTAGTAAGCTAACATAAATAATACATTAAGGTATGATAAAAAACACAACGTACGTTTTAAACCAGGGTATCGGTGTTAGCATGTGAACTTGAAGGTTTTGGAGATGCTGATTCTGTTTGTTTTTTTGAAAAATATGAACGGGACTATTAACTTACCATGAAAGGAACATACATTCAAGTAGTCATGAGCTACAGAATCACAATTGTCTGGTCGAATGTTAATGTTTATATCTCCTATTAATATTATATTTTGATGTGTTAATTTTTGCAAAGAAGAGTTTAAAGACTCGATAAAAATATTTACATTTTTAAAGTGAGGCCTATAAATAGCTAAAATAGCAGTATCTGTGCCAATACTTATTAGGATTCGATTGCAGTTGACTATATTTGGTTCTTCTACGGATACATTTAAATTTAAACTATTCTTAACATAAATAACAATACCGTCGTTTTGGTTATAATTAATCACGCTTTTGTATATTTTATAACCCGGTAAATGTTGCAATTAGTACTTAACCAACACTCGGTCAATACAAAAATGTCGCAATTTATGTCTAATCTTTGCAAAAATACACAAAAACTATCATTTTTTTTAAATACTACGTATATTTTGCGTTTGTACTATTAATGAGTTAGTGCAAAACGGTAGATAGTGTTTGCACCTTTCTACCGCACAAGTCCTCGACTCAGACGCAGAGAAATTATCTAAATCAGAAATAATATTATTAGACATAATTAATCCAATTATAATTCTAAAATATATAACAAATAAAGGGCGCTCTTAGGCGCCTACATAATCAATACTGTTGATATACCTTTTCTCTGCGATTTTCCTTGCTGGGCACTCAGCATCTCCAGTCTTATGGTCGCAGGGCTTCTTAAAGCGTAAACACATTGCACACTTTGACTGCTCAGATGACTTCGTGCACTCTTTTATGGCGTGACCTACTATGCCACAGTGACCGCATGTGTTCACCTCCTCCCGACACGTTTTGGCGGCATGGCCATACTGCTGACACTTGTAACATCTCGTTACTAAAGTAAAGCACGCACAGGGCATGATGACCAGTTAATAAACACTCTGTCATTAGTAATTAAGGCCTTCCGAATGTCTGCAGGGACTTCGATAACATAGTTACAGGTCTCAGCATCTTTTTTTCCCGACTTATGGCTAAGTTTAATAGAGGTCAAAAAGCTCTCAGGTGTCATACCCTGTATCATGCCAGCTAAATTCTGATGGTATATGCAGTTGAAAACGTCCCTATCTTGCATACAAGTCGGAATACCAATTACTACAATTCTCGGCTTTCGTTTGTATGGTTAATCAACTGTAAATTGTGCAGACTGCTTCAGTTTCTCAATGTCGTCCTTGGTGTCAGTGCTGATGATCACGCCTCCGTTCCTAGTTTTATGTAGAGCCCTTACGTGCCGGTTTGATATTTTTTGCACCAGAGTTTTGCTCTCATCACTCGACTTAATTTTATCAGTAGGGTATATGGCTACGGAGTTAATAATGTTGGGCTTTATGAAGTTGTTAGAGCTTTTCTTCACCATATCAGCGAAAGATCAAAGAAAGATTAAATCTTTTACTATTACAATTTTTCCTTTACCCACAGGATTGCATTGTGTATATATAAAAGTAAATACATATATATATATATTTATAAGTTTCTAGCAGACTGTATTTCGCATGCCGTGGTAGCCTTTAATTAAGGTGACACTATTCCAAGATTACGCTGATATTGTATCTTATCCATGTATATTAGTGGTTACCTTGTTGGCTGTCCTTCAATAAATGAAAAAAAAAAAAAAGAGGTTGTACTTGCGACCGGCTTAGATGACTCTTTTATGCTCTTTTGGAGTTCTTGAAGTCGCTGGGAGAGGTCAATTTGATCTTTCAGTGCGTTAAGTGAACGATGGTCTTGGATAGCTCTTTGCTTCAGCGACTGGTAATGGACGGCCATCTGCGATGTGCCATTGCTGATTTTACGACACAGATTGTTAATACGGAGTTTTTGTTCCGGATTTAATTTTCCATCGCCTGATATACTGCACACTTCATTCAAGCACTGCTCTATGGTCTTCATCCAATCCTGGATTTCCGGCGTGGACACAACTTCGGGAGGCTCATCTTCCTGCAGGGCGCGGGCGGGCAACTGGGGAGTGGGCGTGGGTGGAGGGCTGCGACGCGTAAGTGCAACTGGGGAGTGGGCGTGGGTGGAGGGCTGCGACGCGTAAGCGCACTCCGATTAAATGGACTATCCATTTTCTATATTACTAAATTCCACTTAACATTATAAACAACACCTAAAATTTTTTTTTTTTTTTTTTAAACCAAAAGTTACCACCTATGTAATGTAGTTACATTAAGCCAATACATGATTTATCAATATTCTAATAGAATTCATTGGAGTATATTTACAATGACAACCACAAGCGACGCTTATAATTAGGTAAACCTATATAGATAGTCCTTATAATCTAACTCATATACACCGTATAGACGTAGTTACTAGTATTTAGAGACACGCTTAGGTAGTTTAATTTGTCCACACTCAGATGTACTAGTTGCTGCAACACTGTCTTCAATGGGGTGGACATAGGGGACATCAATAGTAGCGTCATGATATATTCTAGGATACATTGAAGGTGCTGAAGCATCCGGCTTATTGTCATCTTGTTGGTCATTAGACTTAGTAACTTGCACCTCTGTATATTTAGGAGGCGTTTCTTGACCCTGGGTTTGTTGATACTTCCAGACTCGTGTTGGAGATAATAGATAAGTTGTGGCTGCATCCCATACTCCCACAATAATCTTCCATCCGAATCCGTATACTTCGTATAAACCTCTAGCATTTACTATAGTATCAAACAATATCTTAACTATCTTGAAGATCAGCATAATTCCAAACACACCAGAGAAGAATGACCCTATTGATACAAAATGTGCCCAGGTTGTACCAAAGAAGTCCTTAACTGAGCTCTTGAGAACCTCTGGAGTTATTAAATTCTTGAACATTGTTGCATCAGTTACTACAGAGTCTTCATTTGTCGCAGCAGATATGAGCTGGGTTATAGCTTTACGTTCAGCTGGGTACATTATCTGGCTTCTTAGTCTAGTCACTAAACTAATAAGAGTCTTGAACTGACACAGATATGTATATCTTCCGTGTTATGTAGAACTAGGTCACAGATTTGCAATAGATTGATTAATTTATTACATTTATTTAATAACACGTCCGATCGCTTCTACTATTCGGTAGTATGTTTTGATTAAAAGATTAAAAAAAACACTGTCTCTTATTATAATCAGTCATTTCATTTTGTTAGGAACATAATCAATAGTTTTAATTATCACTATCATTTTCTTGTCTATATAAATTCTTGAAAAATGCATTTTTGGCCTTATACTCTTCAATTTGTTAAAGCCTCTCGCTTCTTCTTCTCTCGGATACCTTCTTTTTTTTTAGTTTTTCTTCTCTTGTTAATGGCATTTCAGGTCTAAAATGTTAATAATCCGTTATAATTTTTTTAAACAATAATATAAGTAGCTAATATAAAGCTATTTTTATTTGCGTTATTAATTTATGCACAATTAATGTACAAATGCGAACTTAATGGCATACGGCATTATCTGCCAATCATCTATTTCTATGTTGTATTTTTATCATTATTAGGTACTTGTAAAGTCAGAAACCCATCCCATGTGACATTTTAACTTTGATTTAAACGAATTTACAATTATAAATCATCCATCTAGTACAAAACTAAAAGATATTTCTTTTGCGTAGGTCAAAACTACTACGTAAACCACGCAAATCACGACCACGAAAATCAAAATAAATCCTTTATGCTAAAAATACACATAAAACCTTTTAAGCAAATAAACCGTGTTTTGAATATAAGTTACAATACTTTTTATTTGTTCGCTACAACATTTAATTAATTAAAGAAAGAAAAGTTGTACCACGAAAATCAAAGTTTTAAGGAACCAAACCCACGCAAAGAGGTTCTTACCTTTATTTTTCGTAAACTCGACACACCATCACATAAGCACTCTGCCCGGCCGACAGAGCGTTCTATTTACAGCTTTATTGACTACATAATACAGTTCAGTTCAGTATAATATTTACAGTTCTTACTTATAGTAACTTATTACCGTCACCCTTACTTATTCTATTATATTACCCTTCACCATTTTTCTTATTCTACTTATATTACCCTTCACCATTTTTAATCTAAACTTATGTCTATTCTACATTATTGCTGTATATCTTCCAGAATTCTTCCCATATAAAGGGGTTTAATTTAAAATGTCTAGTTTGCTTCGAAAAATGGAACGTAATTGTTCTTGTTTCCACTGCGTCATTTGCTTCAATTACATTTACATATGCACAAATCGGATAATTACTTGCGGTGTATAATACACATTGCTTTATTTCTTGTCTGTTTTTGTATTTGACGTCTGTTGACATTGGTTGTCTTGCCGCAAGTAATTTCCACTGTTCAAACTGATTATCAGTTAACTTGCACTCATCCATAAAACATGCATTTGTATGGATTAAACTCGCGAAGTTAAATGATGAGTTCGGCGTCAATCCCGTTAATCTTGTAATGTTGTAGTGCATATTCACTAGGCTTTCCATGATCATGGTTTTGCCGCTGCTTGGTGGCCCATAGAAAAACAAATTGTTTTTTTTATCTGTTAATCCATAGAAATGGTTTTTCGTATTCATTGCAAAATAATATGGGCATATTCCATTGTTTTGTAATAATTCGTAACAGTAACGTCGGGAATAGACAACTTGGTGGAACCAAGTTGTCTATTCCCGACGTTACTGTTGCCTCTTCGTTTGCTGTTGGATTCTGGTCTAATTCATATGCCTTTGCGCTTTGGAGTCTTTGTTCATGCGATTCTTGAAATACCAGTGTCCTGGCGATTCGTAGTGCTGTTGCAAGTCGTTCGCCGAAGTTTCGGTTGAATTGAATTGAAATCCCCTCAGGTGTTGTGCATAATAATCGTGTAGCCTCCCCTTCGTCAAAAGCATTGTTTTTACATAAGTAAAGCACAAGCTCTTGATTTTCTCGGACAAGCTTTGCACGTCTGTTGTTATTGTTGATTCCTGTTTCGATTGGAACGGCACTCTGTTCACCTCTAGGGTCATTGCTGGGGCCTGGACACTGATTAAACTGTTGTTCATGATCATCGGCACTCGCAGATAGCATTTCATTGGCATCAATAACGTCGAAATCCACTCGTCGCTGAACTGGGCCTGGTTCTGTGCTTTCATTTCGAAATATACTATTTCTCCCTTCGGCACCTGAAGTGTTATTTTGGTTTTGTTTAGGATCAAGTCCCAGTGAATGGAGCGACGCATCTTGCAATTTTTTTATCACTTTCGCTGAGAATTTGCCTAAGTGTTGTACGATTAGGGCCGGAAGTAATATACTCAAGCAAGCACTGAACATATGCAACTTGAGAACATTTGTGCTCTTTGCTTCTAATAGTTTTTCCAAGGCGTGAGTTGTGCCCCCAGTTCTTTGCGGTGGAGATATAAATGATGTGGTAATGGTCCCTTCTTGTTCCTGTATGGCGAGCGACGACTTTCCAAGGAGACAATTGACTTCTGTTTGTGTAAGGTTGTCTTTGTTCCATTGAACAATCCAAGGTATCAGTTTCGCTTTCTCTTTCTTGATTTTCTTCTCTTCTTCTTGTCTCTCCATTTTCGTCATCTGTAGCTGTCTCTTGTTCTGTGCTTGGGGTAAGCTCCAAGATCCTGTGCGCTTCTTGGGTGCCGTCGTAGGTTGCTCTGGTGGAACTTGGTTCTCCTCTGGGCTCTTCCTCCTATCGCTGCCATCCTGCACTTCTTCGTTCTCCGTCAAGCACTGATCGTTCCCGGTATAGTCTTTCTCTTCCAATGGGAGTGTGTAGCTATCGTTCCACTCGGCTTCGTCGATTACTTCCACGATAACTTCCTCTTAGTCGCTGGTTTGGCTCATCTTGTGGAGGTAATAAGTCCCGGACTTCAACGGATGTGATGATGTGGTAAGCCCAGTACATACTGAATGTTTAGTCCTAGAGTTTCCCCTATTATATACCCATCCCACCACCTTGCGGCCGTTATCCCTTCCCATCTAATTTATTCCTAACCGTTACTCATTAACCTTTAAGTTTTTACACATTGCAATATGTTGACATTTAACTGTCAAAGGTCATTGACCTATTAATTATCTAACGGTTCCTGACCTTTCACCGCCCCAGGGTCATGTAGGTGTGTAGTTAGTTGTTTTGTGTAGGTGTTTGTGTCTGTTACGACATGTTACGACTTGTTTCGTCATGTCTTTGTGTAGTAGGTGTAGTAGCCTAACCTAACCCAACCTAACCCCTTCGGTTTTCGCGCAATAAATTTTTTCGACCCCTGTGAAATTATTTCAGGCAATGTGTCATACAATTTTTTTATTCTTTTTTTGTGTTCTATACGTTCCCTTACTTTTGTCCCAAACAAAAAATAAACAAAAAACCTAATATTGCCTGGTCTTGGAAAGACCTTTCACCGACCATGAGCATCTAAAGATGCTTTTTTTTATTTTTTATTTCGCCCATGTCACTGACGTACATCACGAATCCGGCGTTAGAATTGCTCTAACTCTGCTCTAACACACTATTTGACGGCTCCGCCCGTCTCGTGGGCCCCCTACCACAGCCTATTAATAACACCTACACACCAACCTAACTTAACCTGACCATTTTGACTAGTTGTATTTTGAATTATGATGACGCAACATCGGGCCGCGAATTTAGGGATGTGCTAGTGAATTTATAATGATCCACGCAAATCAGCAACTACCTCAGGACAGTTACATTTTCTTTTTTTTTAGGAAATGTAGTTCTTTTAGAAGTATGTCTAATTTTTCATAGCATTGTAAACTTAGGACATAGTGTTTTTTTTGGTAAGCATGTAGCGTTTAGTTTAAAAAATATAATTTACTAAGTGACTAGATCGGGACTTGGGACACTCCACGAAAATCAAAGAATAGAAAGGGGGTATTTTATTTTTTTAATGATATTAATTATAAAGATAATTGAATAATAATTAGTAACCCAGTTAACAGAGGTTTTAAGCTTTGCGTGGAAACAAAAACGGCTTGCTAACTTTTCGTTTTCTATTATTTTTAAGTAAAGCTGCTTGAAAAACGTTTTCAAAAGTACCCATTTACACTATTGCCCCCTTTCTTGTTATCATTTTTAATCAATGTATTGCACAGGGAATTTATTCAAATCAGGAAATAGAGAAGACCCAAGTAATTATAGACCAATATCTATATTACCCGTATTAAGCAAAATTTTTGAGAAAATCATGTTGGAACAGTTATTGGCACATTTTACCTTAAATAATCTCTTGCATAATAAACAGCTCGGTTTTACGAAGAGACGGTCTACAAATGATGCTGGGGTTGCACTTTTAAAACATGTTTTTGAAGCCTGGGAGAAGTCGCAGAATGTACTTGGCGTATTCTGCGATTTTGATTGTGACCAAGGCTTTTGATTGTGTGGATCATCAGACGCTGTTGTTGAAACTAAATCATTACGGTGTAAAAGGTGATGCCCAAAAGTTAATACTGTCGTATCTCAGTTCCAGAACTCAGACCATTGATATTAATGGAGTGAAATCTGCCGGCTCAAATATAAAACTAGGCATGCCCCAAGTCTCTATTTTAGACTCTTTTCTGTTTTTAGTATATATTAATGACTTGCCTTTTTTTGCGAAAAGCTTATGTGAGATTGTCTTGTTTGCGGATGATACTTCTTTAATATTTAACATTGATAGAAACAACTGATTTCGACGATGTAAACAAAACACTCTCGCAAGTACTGGCTTGGTTTAATTATAATAATTGTAACGGTTCTAAAAACCGCACACTCCTAAATCTTAAACTATTACTTACTTTCAACTAAATTAAATCAATAACCATTCACTTCACCATTCTAACTTGTTTGTTTACTTTATTTTGTTTTGATAAAACTTCACGATGGTAGTTAATTGACAAAATATTCCTGCGTACCCTCGATATTGCTAACTTCACGGCCGGGAGATTTCGTATTTCGGCCAAGTGAATTAGACTACAAAAATTAACTTATTTCTATTTAACTATTTATATATAGAAAAAATCTACATATTTTTCTATGTATATCTATTATGTTTTTGCATACTTTAATATTCCTTAATTCTTTGGCCATAGACAAAACACCGTGTGTCGATCGGACTTACAATCTTTATGTTGTCTATGCTAATGACTAAACATTATTCGCCTATAGAATTGGAGAATCATCTCCCACTTTAATTTCTGACTAAGAACTTTCTAGAAAGAATTAAGTATATATTTCGCAACTCCAGCGAAATCTGCCTCTTTTTCTTCATACTACTGCCTTAAAGTCATTCTGTTTTACTCTGTTTTGTGCATTCGCGATCCCCGTACTAGGGTGAGTGTGTGTTTTAAATCTGATCGTTTTGCATTTTACTTTAATTTCCTTTAATCACAGTTATTTCTTTTCGTAATATATTTAGTTTAAACCTCGTAATAATTAAGTGTTTTAATTATTCGATACGTTTTTCTTGTAATTTCTATAAAATATTCCATACAATATTTTTACGTAGTGGGTAGTTAAATACTCCAATGCAAAACGATTATTCCTTTTTAATTCTTGTAATTTACAGTATATGTAATTGTATTCAAAGGGAAACGTAATACTATATATTACGTGGAACCAATACAATTCACATTTTATTGTTATTTTTTTAATAATTCTTTGAGTGAGTTATTTTTTTAGACCGCTAAGAAGGATGCGTTCCCTATATTAAAACCGCTATAAATAACTTTGATATTTACTTTAATATTTACTTCTTGAATTTCTTTGGTAGACTAAATACTGATTTGATTCCTTTTAAATAACTTTATCCTTACTAATAGGGTAAAGTACCCATGTACCAACCTCTTGTACATGCTTTTACTTTTTTACATAGCGGTTACTTTAACATTTTTTTAAATAGTTTTACATTGTACTTTTGAGACTATTCAATTGTAGCTGTCTGTCCCTTGCATCCTAACCTTAGACGGTCGACTTGTACGAACAGCTTTTGACCCGTTCTTAAAAACATTCCAGGGTCGTATCCACGGGCAGCTGCAGCATCTACACCTGTTCCGTCTACTCTTCCACCTCGGCACCTACCTGCCGAGCGCTCACCTGTTCCGGTCTACCCCGGAAACCTCTCCACATCGTGTCTACGTGCGCATCACCACACCGAGCCCACCCTCCGTGCTACCGAGGCTGAACATACTGCTCAACAAGCGAACGTAGTCCGTGACGCTGGACTTTCGCTTCTGCCTCCTCTAGGCAGTTCTAAAGTTAAGTCCCCATTCTTACCCTCGCGAGAGCCACCCATCGAAGATTCCCTTGAACCCACACCCGAGCTTGTAATATCTTTATTTTATAATTATACTTGTTAACCACTTATAGTGTTTCTTTTCTATCTTTTCTGCACACCGGTCGTGCTTAACACGATCGGAGCGTGTCATAATCTACAACTTAATGCAAAGAAAACTAAATGCGTTCTTTTTTCTTTACCGAATGTTCAGAAAGTACCTGTGGAAATTATTACGAACAATTAAAAATTCGATTTAGTAGAATCAACAGTCTTTGGTGGATGCGTGCGATGTGAAAATGACACAATACAACTTATCTCACCAATATTTTATACCACAGTCACAGTTACATACATTTATTACGGTCTCGTTATTCTAATATTCTAGTTACAAAGCAAGAACGCCATGCGTGCGTGAGCGACGCTAACACAAGTCTCCTCTTCACGGCTCACCCCGCCGCGCTCCTCTCGCGCGCATGCGCGGTGTCGATGCCAACGCTGCACTGCCGTGCGGCGCCGGCAGGGAAACCGTCAACCGACACAATTACATTGGCCACGTTAGGTGGCGTTAGTAGTATTTAAGTTGTTGCTGAATACAAATTATCGTGTTGCCACATCACCCCCCCACGGAGAAAAATACAGTGTATGGTAAAAATAATAATAATAAACAAACCAATCTATCAGAGGTCTAAAATGTCTTAAAACCTAACTTTGCGACCTGATTTAGTGATCACGGGAGGTTTTTGGTGTTGGTTGGGCATAACCCTCCACCAACCCATGGTCCTACCTACCGTCATGGCATACGGACCGAATCGCGGGAGAGCACAGGGGTACTTGCTTAAGGGCTCTTTCCCCATCTGTGCTTGTCTTGACTCCCTACAAATTTCTATATCCATGATCCCTTTGTTGCCTACTCTCCCCCTTCTGGGGCTGGGCACCACAGTACGTTCTTCGCGTCGGGCTACTCTCGGTTCTGAATCGGTCACTCGTAAGTTCGGCGAATGTCGTGCCAGAGCTGTGCAAACTCGCGCAGAGCCTTGAAGTTCTCCTTAGTGCTGGTGGTACACGGGGCCAGGCTGACTAACGGTAATCCTACCTAGCATAGCTTCGCGGAAGGGGTCGTAGAGTGAACATTCCCACAAAACGTGATCCCGGCTTTCCTCGACTCCAGTGTCACAAGGGCAGAGTGCAGACTCGCACAGCGATAGTCGAAATAGTCGCTGTCTGAAGCACCCATGCCCTGTGAGCAGTTGGGAAACCACATAATCCGGTTCTACCCAGGAGTGAGATAACCTAACGGCAATGTCGGGGAAGAAACGATAAAGTTCACGCCCATCCTCACTACTATCCCAGCGGTCCTGCCAAGCGGCGACGGCATCCTCGGTGACTGTACGACGCAATCGTCGGCGCTCCCTGGGGGCCAGTTGGATTCCCTCCTCGTGAATTCGCCCCGCACGAACTACCTCCAGGTCGGCTGGTAAAACTCCAGCGAGCACGGGCAACGCTGCGGAGCTGCACGTCCTGTAGGCTTTCGTCAGCAAAATAAGTGCCGGCCTCCCACCCATGCCCTGTGAGCAGTTGGGAAACCACATAATCCGGTTCTACCCAGGAGTGAGATAACCTAACGGCAATGTCGGGGAAGAAACGATAAAGTTCACGCCCATCCTCACTACTATCCCAGCGGTCCTGCCAAGCGGCGACGGCATCCTCGGTGACTGTACGACGCAATCGTCGGCGCTCCCTGGGGGCCAGTTGGATTCCCTCCTCGTGAATTCGCCCCGCAAGAACTACCTCCAGGTCGGCTGGTAAAACTCCAGCGAGCACGGGCAACGCTGCGGAGCTGCACGTCCTGTAGGCTTTCGTCAGCAAAATAAGTGCCGGCCTCTGTGTGCTGAGCAAAGCTCGCTTTACAACGAACATGGGCGAGCGTCGGTACCATACAGCTGCAGCGTAACACAGAACGGACACATAAGTTCCCGGGTATAAAACTCTGAGCGCACGGAATCGAACTCCCCACCTCGACGCGGAAACTCGCGAAACCTTGCCGAAGCAGTTCGAGGCGCTTTCGCCGATAAAACGCGCATGCGGCATGTAGGACCTAGCATCGTCCAGGGTCACTCCCAGAATCTTCGCCTGTGACACACACGTAATTGAGGATCCATCGAGTTTGAGAACCGGCGAACGTTTGAATTTGCCTTTGTAGGTCATACTTAGGCTTTTCCCCGGGGAAAAACTGAGACTGTTACGTCTGCCCCAATCGGACATAGACCCAAGTATGGACGCGGCTTTTCGTTCGATGTCGGCTCTTGAGGATGCCTCAATTACGACCGTCACATCATCGGCGTACGCAACGGTGTGAACTCCCTCGGGTCGCGGCAGCAGCAGGAGGGCGTTCATCAGTAGGTTCCAAAGTGTCGGGCCGAGTACTGATCCCTGTGGACATCCCATGGTGCATCGTTTCCAGGTAACGTCATTACCTACGTATAGGCCTACCAGCCGGTTAGTGAAATAGCTCACTAGGATCCTATAGATGTTAGGCGGAATCCCAGTTTGCTTGGCTTTAACAAGAATCATAGGCCACCACGCGTTGTCGAAAGCACCAGAGATGTCCAAAAGTATCAGCTGCACATACGCTGACTCACTGCTATCCGTAATGCGGTTTATATGCTGTAACGCCGTGACCGTAGAGCGGCCACGGGTGAAACCGTGTTGGGAGTCACAAATGTGGTTGTGCAAGCAAGGAGCGCTGACGATTATTAGTCGTTCCAGGATTTTGCCTAAAATCGGCAGCAGAGTGATTGGCCTATAGGCCTTCGGATCAGATAGTGGCTTGCCGTTACCCTTTGGCAGCACCAAGAGCTTACCCGTCTTCCAGATGTTAGGGAAGACGCTCTGTTCTATGCACAATCGAAACATGGTAACAATTTCGTCGGACGCAGCCTTCCAAGCCCATTTGATGATCCTGGCAGTCAAGCCGTCCGTACCAGCGGCTGTGTTCGGGAGTTCTCTGATTATTTTCTCAACCGAAGCTTTAGAGACTGGCGAAGAGGTGTCGGAACTAGTAGGGGCGAAAGCCGCGGCAACACGCACGTTCCGGTGGTATATAGTATCGGATTCCAGGTCGTCGTCGGGATAGAGTACGGTTAGGAGCGCGCTCGTGGTGTCACTGGACTCGGTCGTGTAGCCATCAACCAGTTTGATGCCGTTGATTACGTTCGGTGGCGGGCGGAAACGTCCACTCGCTGCTCGATAGGCGGCGCCCCACGGGTCCTCGTTCCCTGATTCTGCAATGGCTCGGTAGAAATCAAATTCGGCTTTCTGCATAGCTGCCTTATAGGAGAACCTCGTAGAGCGCAACGCCTCAAGGAGCAACTGCTCCTGGGTTCCACCCTTCTTGCGCGAGCCCTGCCAACGGCGGCGTGCTCTGGTGACGTCAGATCGTAGTTTATCGAGCTCCGGTATCCACCACTCGTACTTCCCGTCGTCGCGTCGCGACTGGTAACCTATTACATCACGTGCAGTGCGAAGCAATATATCCGTAAACCTTTCGCTGTACGCCTGGGCTGGAAGTCTGGCATTCAAGCTACCTACTCGGACATGCAAAAGAGAACAAAACCTGGCCCAGTCCACTCCTCTCACTCTAAACGGCGCTGACAGTACATGCTCCCTATCCTTCGACTGCGCAGAACCGACACCAAGACTGAGGTCGAACGTAATCAGCTGATGGTCGCTGATGCTGGCGCCGATGTGTACGGTCCACTTGCCGATGTTGAGGGCGCGCGTAGATAGCGTGAGATCTACATTCGACTCACCATTTGGTCCACTAAACGTTGGCGGTTGGTCCGGTGCGTTGTGGAGAACGAGGTTCCTGCTTAGCACTAGTCCTTTCATATTACTGCGTCTGTACTCTGTGTCACGACCACGTCCCTGATACTGCTTTACGTCGCAAAACCACATCGGTGAATGAGCATTACTATCCACGCCGATCAGAACTGGTTTGCCCACAAGCTGATCCAGCACGAGTTCCAGATGGCGTATATGGTGGCTGAAATTAAAAATTAAAAATTCTAATAATAAAATAAAAACAACATGGGACATCATTAAGCGTGAAACTGGCAAATCTAAACCACGTGACAAGAGTTTCACACTTAACATCAATAACGTCCAAATAAATTCGAAAACAGAAATTGCTAATATTTTTGACAGTTTTTTTTATAAACATACCGTTGGAAACCACCGCTGATTTGGACTCTTCACCAGCGTCTGCAGTCTCGTTGCTCGAAAAGCATGTATCTGAATGTAGTTCATCGTTTAATTTTAGATCTATTAATGCTGGAGACATATTAAAGGCTTTCAAATCCCTTAAAATGAAAACAACCACTGACTTATGGGGCATATCTGTTACTGTTCTTAAAAGTATTATTTACACTATTGCCCCCTTTCTTGCTATAATTTTTAATCAATGTATTGCACAGGGAATTTTTCCTGATCTAATGAAATTAAGTAAGGTAATACCTTTATTCAAATCGGGAAATAGAGAAGACCCAAGTAATTATAGACCAATATCTATATTACCCGTCTTAAGCAAAATTTTTGAGAAAATCATGTTGGAACAGTTATTGGCACATTTTACCTTAAATAATCTCTTACATAATAAACAGTTCGGTTTTACGAAGGGACGGTCTACCACTGATGCAGGGGTTGCACTTTTAAAACATGTTTTTGAAGCATGGGAGAAGTCGCAGAATGCTCTTGGCGTATTCTGCGATTTGTCCAAGGCTTTTGATTGCGTGGATCACCGGACGCTGCTGTTGAAACTAAATCATTACGGTGTAAAAGGTGATGCTCAAAAGTTAATACTGTCGTATCTCAGTTCCAGAACTCAGACCGTTGATATTAATGGAGTGAAATCTGCCGGCTCAAATATAAAACTAGGCGTGCCCCAAGGCTCTATCTTGGGCCCTTTCCTGTTTCTAGTATATATTAATGACTTGCCTTTCTTTGCCAAAAACTTATGTGAGATTGTCTTGTTTGCGGATGATACTTCTTTAATATTTAACATTGATAGGAATAAAACTGATTTTGACGATGTAAACAAAACACTCTCGCAAGTACTAGCTTGGTTTAATTATAATAATCTACAGCTTAATGCAAAGAAAACTAAATGCGTTCTTTTTTCTTTACCGAATGTTCAGAAAGTACCCATGGAAATTGTTATGAACAATGAAAAATTAGATTTAGTAGAATCAACAGTCTTTCTGGGTGTAACTATGGACTGTAAACTTCAATGGAGTCCACATATTGCAATACTAGCTGGCAAGCTTAGTTCTGCTGCCTACGCTGTGAGAAAAGTCAGACAACTGACTGATATAGAAACTGCTAGGACTGTGTACTTCAGTTATTTTCACAGCATCATGTCGTATGGTATTCTTATGTGGGGAGTAGCAGCTGACATTAATACAATATTTATACTACAAAAACGAGCTATAAGGGCCATTTATCAACTGGGTTCCAGAACATCTCTTCGGGAAAAATTTAAAGAAATTGGTATACTGACAGCTGCTTCTCAATTTATTTTAAATTGTATTCTTTTTGTACGTCGTAATATCAACCTGTATATCAAACATGGTGATTTGCACGATCGCAATACTAGAAATAGAAATAAACTTGTTATGCCTCGGTACCGATTAAAGAAGGTCCTTGGATCTTTTATGGGTCTAGGTATACGTATCTATAATAAAATTCCAGATAATATTTTGGATTTGCCTTTCGAAAAGTTTAAGATTAATGTAAAAGATTGTCTTCTTAAAAAAGGATATTATACTATAAAAGATTACTTGAATGACGAGACAGCTTGGTCATAAATATTTAGTTTTGTTTTTTCGAAATTGTAGTGTCATTCAATTAATGTTTAGTAAAGTATTAGATTCAACTTTTAACACAGGTTGCTTGGGTATGTCATGCTCTCTGTAAACATTTCTGCGGTGGTGTCGTGTGAGGCGGGTCGCTACGTTCCCTAAAATATGGTTGAGCGAAGCGATGGCTGGTTCATGCGTCATGCTCGTGAACGGGTGCTGCCAGCGGGATGGGTCTGCTCATGTTTGCTTGTGTTAAAATGTGTAGAGATATATGTTGTTTTGATTTTATGTTATTTATGATGTTTTGAGTTGAGATGCGTGGCACTGCTTGATCAGAGTAAACAAAGCTAAATAATGTTTTCAATTATTCCAAATATATTTTTATTTTTTTTAACTTTAATTACGATTGAGATTGTGACCCAGCTGATGCGTCTTCTAGTGACATTGTAGGTTGTGTTGTGTCTTACATTAAGGCACTTTTATCTTTCTTTTTTTGCTGTTGCCATTGTGTTTTTTTATATTTATGCAGCTTAACATAAGTACCTGAAGTACGTCATGCTCACTCAAACGTTTCTTCGGCGGTGTCGTGTGAGGCGGGTCGTTACGTTCCCTAAAATATGGTTGAGCGAAGCGATGGCTGGTTCATGCGTCATGCTCGTGAACGGGTGCCGCCAGCGGAAATGGGTCTACCTCAGTCTGCTTATCTTAATGCTGTGCTTAAAGCCTAAATATTTTTATCTAAAATAAATTGATACTGGCCTGTATGTACCTCACAACTTGCAGTGTAGTATTCTTGTGGTGCGGGAAATGTTGTAATGTATGATAGACAAGTCTTTCTTTGCCAGTTAAAAATTGTTTACGTTTACAATAACCATAAAATGTAATATTTTCATTAGTATTTTCCTTTTGTGATGGAAATTGACCTTACTGATATAAGGTCACTTTTCAATTTGACGACTCTGTATGAAATAAAACAGGGAGAAAAAAACAGCCCTTGACGAGTTTCTTGCCGGTTCTTCTCGTTACAAGGTCTCCCGCCGTAGGGTTTGTGAACCGATGGCGTAGCTTCTTTGACGTTCATAAGTGCTTGTAACAGCCTAGACTGAATAAATGATATTGATTTTGATTTTTGATTTTGATATCGTGGCTCCACTGGAAGTAAGCTGAAACTGCGTAAAAACCTTAATCCGCGTGCGCGATGTGAGCGACGAAGCAGTGGTCGTTACTAAGGTTGTGGAGGACTGTGCACGTTACATCACTGTTGTTAATTAGGATACCCGCCTTCGAGCTTTCGCCGCACTGTAGGAGTCCTGGTATCTGGCCATGTTGCTCTTGAACAAGAATAAGGTCCAAATGGTGAGTGCGCGCAATAGCCGGGGTCTCTTTACTGGCGGCTTCCGAGCTTTGGACGTTTAGCTGACCGACGCGAAGTTTAAGGAACTTATCCATACTGTATCATGTTTACGGACTGCTGTTCTGCGTGCAATCTTGCCGGGCAGTTGGGCGACGCTGTCGCGTGTGTGTTGGCGTCCTTTCGCTTGAACCGCTTGCAGGTAGCGCAGCAGGTGTGATCCGACTGGCACTCGGAGCTCCTGTGGCCAGTATCGCCGCACTTCCCGCAAACCATTTCCTTCGATCTACAGTATTTCTCGGGGTGACCGTACTGCTGACACTTAAGGCAACAGGTTGCCCGAACGTGGTCGCTGACCTCAGCTACGTCCCAACCGATGTATACCTTGCCCAACTGGACAAGCTTATCCCGCAGCGGCATGCTGGTCTCTAGTATGTACAGCGATTTGGGACCCAGCTGTTTCTTAAGGGCGACACGACAGGCGCTTTAATACTTCTCGGGCGACCATTCTGGATCCTCTGCGATGTTTACGTTGTAAAGGTCATCAATGAGCTCGTCATCGCTAAGGTCGGACCGGATGTAGCGTAGGGCAACCCTAGGGCGCCTCTCCTTAGGGTCTCCGTGGCTTTAAGGCTAGCTGGAGCTGCGGCCTTCAGACGCTGGGCAGCCTCCGCGTTCGCGGTACGAACAACAACACCAGAGTTACCTACCATACGGACACTTTGGATCTTAATGCCCTCGGACCCTGGCTTAATAGCGCCCTGAAGAGTTTTCTTTGTCTCCTCCGATGTCTTTATAGAATCGTCCGCGGGGTAAAATATGACCGCCGGGCCTTGGGGCTGCACAGGCATGGGTGGCTGTCCACGGGGCATCTTAAGAGCGGCTGCGTAACTGGGACCGCTCGGAGTGGTGCTGAACTGCATGGGGCCTGAAGTTGTGGCAACTGCCTTCCGAGACCACTCGAGTTCAGTCGTGGCAGCCTGAAGTTTTGTCGTGGCCACCTGATGCTCCATGTCGGAGAGCCGTAACTCTAGCGCGGCAACCGCGGTTAGTACCTCCTGGCTGGATGCCGCCACTCCAGTCTTGTCCGCCAAGTTCATCTTATTGCTGGCGTTAGTGATCCTCTGGATCTCCTTAAGGGCCTTATGTACAACATCCAGCAGCTCTATCTTGTTCAGTTGAGCAAAACCAGTAGTGGCTGGAGGCGGGGCGACGGCAGCAGATAAAACGGGCGGGGGATTCGTGGGGGTGCTGGGAGGGGGGGCGGAACGGGGGGTGGGGGCCGTTGTCAAAATGCCACCAACAGGCGGAACGGCAGCGCGTCTCCTCTCCGACATTCGTACTCGGACCGCCTCCTGGACTTCCTCGGGAGAGGCCAGTTGGCGTTTACCTACTGCAGATCTTGGCGGGGATTCGGACCGGGGGGGGATAGGGGGTGTAGACACAAAGCCACCTTCCCTACTCGGGGACCTAGCTAGGGAGTGGCGCGGACTGAAACCTGACTCCCTATGGAGATCGACCAAGATGGCCATCTCCTCCTCTTTCCTTCGTATTTCTGCCTCTATGGCCGCCTTCGCGGCGGCCTCCTCCTCCTCCATGTCGCCCTACGTCGGGCATACGGGACACGGAACACACAATACGAGTCAAACTTACACTAAACTTGCAAAGTAACAATTAAAAATTTCCAGAAAGTCCCAGAAAGAGAACGTTCGTGTCTCCTATTTTTCTAGAATTTAAGGTACGCGGCGCAAACGTACAGGCCGCCGCCCCAGTATAAGAGGTCGGCCACAAACACGAAAAATTTTCTAAGTCCCAGAAAAATGGTAATCGTAGCGGGTCTCCTTAAAGAAGCTCGGCGGCGGAACATTTAAGATCTTCTTTCAGGGCCGATCTGATACCGAGCAGTACTAGTGGCAGAGCTCGGTGCTTTGTTTCGCGGTGACACATAAGTGCGGCCTTCAGGTGGCGGTGAAGACGTTCCACCATACCGTTGGCCTGGGGGTGGTAACTGGTGGTACGTATGCGTTTGGTAGCACCGAGGTCTAAGAGTCGGTTAAATAAGGCGGACTCGAACTGGCGGCCTTGGTCCACAGTGACGGAAGGAACCATAAATGGTTAATACAATATTGACATTGGATTGATCTTTAATAAGTCTCGCTATATCATGGATATAAGGATTATCACTCCCAACCTCCTCCAGTGCTCTTTGAAGTTGTTATTTTTAGGAATTAAAGGTCGGAATTTGTGAGCCCATTCGTACATCTGATGGATACGAAGGGGTTCAATAAGCTTAAGTGCATCATATGATAGATCCTCTCTTTTTTCCAGACATTTATCTCCCAGTATATAACATTTTGAAATTTGACACCA
Source organism: Chrysoteuchia culmella (assembly GCA_910589605.1). Classification (NCBI taxonomy): domain Eukaryota; kingdom Metazoa; phylum Arthropoda; class Insecta; order Lepidoptera; family Crambidae; genus Chrysoteuchia; species Chrysoteuchia culmella. The sequence goes on along the minus strand of OU342652.1, from coordinate 22,398,552 downwards.
TTTGACACTAGAATATGTCCAAAGTTTTTCGACCTGAATATGAGATTAGTGCCTGTACATCTTGATATGTTGAACTCTTGAAATTCTGACATTACTGTTGTTTTTTCATCTTCTGTGATAGCATTCGTCAATAGCGTCAAGACATGAAGCTCATAGCTATATTGTCCCCATTTTATAGTTTCCGGAGTTACATTGGACTTTGTGGGATTTCGAATGTGTTTGTTCAACCATCCTTTAATGAAAGCTTGTAATACAGGGAAAGTTAAATCACTATCTTCTTGAACCTCTTGTAAATGTTTTTCGATGGTCCCTGTGAATTTTGGCCTATCCAAGTTAAACTTGCCCCACCACTTATGGAAATCCAAAGGGCTTTTTATTTTATTGATAGGAACATTTAAGTGCTTTAAGCCAGTTTTGAAGGTTACCCACTTGGTTTTGTTCCAACTATTTCGGAATCTTAGATTCTTTAAAAACTTGAGAAACTCTTCTATTTCATCTGAAATAGGAGGTGAATTAAGTGAGTAATCGACATTGCTTAATCAATCCAACTTATGTTGCTTTAAAGGGACCAGATTTTCTTGTTTGAATGACTCAGTCAGTGTCATTAAAAACATCAAGCCAATAATCATCGACATATTCCGGAGAAAAATCCATGATTACTGTGTTGGGATTCAATCTGAGAATCATAGATCCAATTCCCCCCGATCCATCTCCTCCTGATAACACATCCTTATATGAGATGTTAAAGTGTTTTAAAATGCTTCGAATTTTATAGTGGGACCCTGTGGCACATTGGAATATTCTCAATCCTGAAATCAGAGGATCCTGAATCTTGGGAACAGGTAACTCTGATAAATCAGGTTGAGATTCTCTTGTTAGTTGCTGTAATTCTGCAGAGTATACTTACCATAATCTTCCTCCTTCCAGTGATGTCTCATGGTCAAAAGTTTCTCTAAATGGGATACCCCAATGACTATAAGAGCATGCATGCCGGACCTCTCGATCTAATATTGTTATCGAACCCTTAAACCATGTAAGGTCACTCGTCAGGTTCTCCTTATCCTGTATTTGATGGAGTGTACCCTTGATATCTCGCAACTTTGTCTTGTGACTGGGATTTAATCCTTTTTGGTAAATAAACATTGTCAGATCACTAGATATAGCTAACGATTGAATGAGGTCTGCAGAGCTTATCTCGGAAAACACAACTAGCTCTGGGTGAGCATTATATGGTTGATTGTCCTCTAGAAAATGTTTTGTGTAAATAGATTTAAGATAATTCCTACCCAATGCCCCAAGATCAACATTGTTTAGAGGGGGTAGTATGACGGAATCTTGTGGGGCACTGTAGAGAACTCCAGTTGGAAATTATCCCCTCTCCATACATTTACCATCCCGGGATTATTGGACAATCTCTCAATTAGATGTAGGACTGTTCCCAATGTAGCCGGGCGGGGTTTCTGGGTGTAACTATGGACTGTAAACTTCAATGGAGTCCGCATATAGCAATACTAGCTGGCAAGCTTAGTTCTGCTGTCTACGCTGTTAGAAAAGTCAGACAACTGACTGATATAGAAAATGCTAGGACTGTGTACTTCAGTTATTTTCACAGCATCATGTCGTATGGTATTCTTTTGTGGGGAGTAGCAGCTGACATTAATACAATATTTATACTACAAAAACGAGCTATAAGGTCTATTTATCAACTGGGTTCCAGAACATCTCTTCGGGAAAAATTTAAAGAAATTGGTATACTGACAGCTGCTTCTCAATTTATTTTAAATTGTATTCTTTTTGTACGGCGTAATATCAACCTGTATACCAAACGTGGTGATCGTGCAATCGCAATACTAGAAATAGAAATAAACTTATTATCCCTTTAAGACCCACGCTGAAACCGTGAGGTAATAAACAAAAATCAAAATGGTTACTAGGTATTTTGGGCCTTCTAAATCCGATTCTGGGGTCAGATTTTCCATTTTCATCCGCCATCTTGGAAAATTTTAGTGCGTACAATTGTGTCAATGTGGGTCTTACATGACGGTACGACAAATGTGAGTGTCACAATTGTGTCGGTCTGGGCCGTTAATAAAAGTGCCACAAATGTGAGTATCATAATTGGAGTGATCTGGGCCCTGTATTATTAAATTAATGGTTAACCTGAATAAATAAAAAAATTAAATATGTATTTATTACAAATATTATCTAATCATAATTATTTAAGGCACTTATTAATAATTAGTCTTTTATTCAGCCTTTTGATGACATGAAAATCACATATTCTAAGTAGTAACATAAACAATTGAGATCAATAATCACAAAAAACAATAAAATATGGGAATAAAATGTTTAACAACTAAGGGTTATGGAATTCAAAGAAACAATTATTATTCTTCGTTAGACAAAGGTAAACATCGCACTTGGTACATCTACAGCGAGTTCTACTGGAACAAGCAATGGCACGGCAGCATCGAGGCTGTTTCAAGGAGTCAATGATCGGCCAGTGGTTAAAGCCGTCGTTCCTTTTGTCCTTAGTTTGTAAAGGTTTGGGGACATAATTCGATGTACTAGGCATTTCCGCAAATTCCAGTTCGCCCCTTTGCCTTGGCTGAGGCGGTCCTGTGATCAAATATTCACTAATGGAAAGACGAAAAGATAACAGATCCATTGTATCTTTAGATCTCACGTTATTAGCTCGGCATGCAGCCCTGTATTCAAACCATGAATTAACGATGGCGAGATCAAATAGATGTAGTGTTAACTTCAAGGTCCATTTTTTGGTTTTTATTCATGTTCTATACATCTCTATCATTTGATCAAATATGTCCACACCGCCCATGTGGGTATTATAGCTTTTAACAACAGCTGGACAGTTCACCTGAATGTAGCTTTTCCTTTTTTTGTCCCATCGTTGAACTTGGCAACGCGGTTCTGCGCCAAAAGCTGTTGATATCATCAGAACCCCTTTATTGTCCTTCCATTTTACCACACATACTTTGGTATTATTTATGTAAGGCATTTTCCTTGGGGTGCTGAGGTAAATTGGTGCCACAGATAGTAACTACGTTGGTGGTAATGAGATGTTAGTTTACCTCACCCAAACCCTGAAGAGGAACACGGCTAGCTAATAGAATTGAGACTCTTCAGGATGTGATTCTTCCGCACCTGGAGTATAGTGTGCTAGAATTTAGAAAAGAGGGCGCCTCGCTCACTACAGCAAACGATTTCAGAGAGAAATAAGTATACTAGGATTCAATTTGGACAATACATTTATTTTTATATTTATATTCCATGCAACCACAAGATTAGTTGATGAAGACGTCCAGTACATTTTTAAATGCTTAAGATTTAAGACTTATGATAATTATACCTATGCATAACGTTAAGTTAAATCCTAGTTTCTTAAAATAAAAAGTATCAAGAGTTACCATAAAATAGGTAGTCACCGCCGATCCTCAATCATGCTTTTAAGTTTTAAAAGTGGAGGTTTGCTTCGCTCATTGGTAGTAAGGCACGATGATCAATCCATTGCAGACATCTTTCTTGATAAAATCCAAAGGTAATCAAATGGTCATCATGGGCTGGAAGTCCACTTGCCGGTAAAGTTTATGTAGAAAGAACCACTGCTACGCCGAGCATGGTTATACAGAAGGAATACTCCTTATAGCTTTAATAGAAAGCTAAAAACTGAAATTGAAAATGAAAGTGAAACCCTGGAACAAACACATGGGGAGGTTAGCCACATGATCGAATACCAGTCAAAATTACAGATTTATGGAAATAAACACTTACCATGGTTTTATGCCATGGGACGTATGATTTTAAATCACAAATATGGGCCGAAGCTCTTAGTCAGACGAAACTTGGAGGATTTACGATGCTCCTCACATGATCCTCAAAGCAAAAGAGAAAATGGTCGTCAAACGCCATAGAGAAGTACCAATTTTTAATTAGGACGTTTTATATGAAAATACTATCAGAAGTGAATAATCGATTGAATCGATGATGAAAATCAATAAATCAAAAGGATGCTGAATCAAGACAAACAACCCTCAGAATGTTAGGCAAGAATGCAATAAACACTCTAAAATTACTTTAAAAAGAATTATCATCCAATTCAGAATTTAGAAACAATATTTACCTTTTAAAATTTAATAATCGATTGGTTCGATTGATTGACTTGAATAGTCAAGCGAATGCATCGATACTATGAAAATGTAAACACTGTTTTTGACTAAACTAATGTTATTAATAAGAATTATATAAAAAGAAGCTTGTTTTATTTATTTAATTAACCTTCTTTGGTTTTTAAACTTAAAGAGAAATAATAATTTAGATTCTCATATTTAATTTTTTTAAAGATGCGTTTTGTTCAACATCGAGCAAAGCGCAGGAGCAACGAAACGCACTACATAGGACGTCAAAGAGAAACGTCAAGCTGACAATTGAAGTGTCAGTGACCTAATCTTTGTAAACAAAGTATTTTTATGAAAATTATGAATTATAAAAGTGCTAAAAAAACGTGTTACATGTCCAACAACTTCCTCAACGTCTCCTCTTTTCATAGTGCGGTCAGATTTGAATTCATGCCTCATTTTAGATTTTGTGTTGAACCTGTTCCACTGCAAAGTTCCTGTTCCTTCAAGGTTTCGTTTCGATAGTTCTGTCATTAGATTAATCGTGCTAAAATACCTGTCAAAATACAGGAAACTACCTTCAGGCAAAGATCGAGCTAGACGTAGAACAACGGATGGACCTGATCCAAATTGAGCGTCAGGTAAGTCGGTGGTGGAACCTTGGTTTATTTCGAAATCAAGTACTTCACCCTTATATGATGTAAGAACGTAGTTTTTCAATCCACAGGGGCGTGGTTTATTTTTGACTACTACTCTTAACCCTTCTTAACTTTCGACTACTACTCTTAACCCTTGAGCACAATGACCAGAGAACGGAATGATTTGTTCATCAATCGAGTAGTTGCCTGCTACTCTAGGCAGTTGCAGACATCTGTTTCTCACGGATTCTATAACAGGCTGTACCCGCCATAGCTTGTTTTTAGCCTGCTCTTCCGCCTGGTTTGCTGATGAAACATCAACAATATGAAGATTAACTCGTAACAAAAAGAATCGGTCCCTAGACATCGTGCTTGCGATAGGATCGTATTTGAATCTTTGGTTCCAAAATAATTTAATTCTAGGAAACTTTATACTACCCATGAGACCATGTATTCCAAAATTTTTTTTTATTTTAGCTGAGGTACGTATGGGTTTCATTTCCCGTCCATTGTTACTCATATAATACTGGTTAGTTGCCATAGAATTTTTTTCAAAAAGTTCTTCGGTGAAGTATCGTTGGAAATATTCATATGGATTTTCAACTGCATTGACTTCAGTTTCTATGGCTTGAGGGATACTTTTGCTTGGGAATCTCTGCTTCTTCCATGTAAGATTAGACAAAGGGGCATTGTCTTCATCTAAATAATCAGAATTACTGTTAGAATCGCTCGAATTGTCCTCCTCTTCGTCATCCTCATTCAAAGCCTCATCACCTAAACTTGGGTGTAAATCGTCTTCTTCGTCGTCGCTAGCTTCATTTCCGGAGTTCTCCAGCAGATGCTCAATATCAGCGTCTCTGATAGACCGAGCCATGATCGAAAAACACTGTAAAATAAATAAAACGAAAGACTGAAAATAACTCCATAAGTAAACGAAGGGCCCCAACCCCCACATTTGTGTCAAAAAAGTTTGGTAAGACAGTTTAGGTACGAAAACCGGTAGAAATCTGTTGCAAACCCACTACATTCATCAAATAACTATTCTACACGGTGTAAAAAGAGCCTTAACGAATACACGAGCTATGCATTGTGTACATAAAAATAAGTAATATTACCAAAAATAAGTAATATTACCAAAAATAAATGCTGGGAAACTACTTTCATTTTCATCGATCAAAAATAATAATATTCACTACGAACGCAATGTAAAGCGCGCAACACCCCCAAGCCGCCCAAAGCAACATACTGATTACTACCACAACCACGACAGTACGCGCGTGTATAACTGAGTGCGTGTGTGTGTGTCACGGCGCGCCGCGCGCGCGACCTACTATGCGGCCACTACTCGTTTCTTTATTGGGTTTTAAAATTATCATAATTTAGTTTTTTTTTGTCAAAAGTAATCTCTTATTAAAGTAGTTCGATAGCGCATTGGGTAAACGTTGCGGCCTGCGAATCTTGCGGTTAAGCAAAGTTTGCAAAGGCCGGTCAGAGGATGGGTAACCAAATACTTTGTATCTCGAGCTACTTTGTGCTTCGGAAGAAACGATAAGCCGTTGGTCCTGGCTGCATTTGCAGTCGCCAATATCCTCTAATCCGCATTGGGCCCGCGTGGAGGGTCATGGCCCAGTCTGCTTGACTATCCTTAAGGAAGACCTATGCCACAGCAGTGGGAACATTAAATGGCTGACGACGAATCACTTATTTCGTGATTCAAGAAAAGATTTTGACAAAAATTTAGCCTTATAACTGCCCGATAGCTTAGTGGTTCAGACGGCTGGCCGCCCGAATAGCGGAACGACCTAGCTAGGTTCGATTTCCGCGTTTCACGTTTGCGCCATCGTACAAGTTCGTCAATTACCTACTTATCTGCGTTGCCTTAATAAATTAGATGCTCGGATGAAACATTTGAATTTAAATAACATTTTAGTGTTTTAAATACAACATAACAAAAATTTATAAAAACTTTTTTTTTTATGATTTTGTCATTTTTGCATTTTTCAATGCTATTTTTATAATTATGGTAAATTTTAAATAGAAAAATATTGGAAAAAATCACTTATGGCCGAGTTATTTTTTTCCAATATTTTTCTATTTATAAAAACTGTTTTTTGATTGCCGTAAGTAGTTAGTAAGTACTTACCTAGTCTTCTTCAACAACTGGTCTTTCGATGCTGACCAGCTGCGGTTCAAACTGCCGCCCACCAACGTGGAGACAGTAGCGTGCCCGTTTCACGGTGTGTTCATGCACACGCTCTAGGATGCCTTCCCGAACCGACCGTTGCTTAAGATCTTCAAAGACCTGAATTATCCTTTGCCGCATCTCGTCAGCCGTCTGGCAAGGACTATCAAACACACGGTCTTTGACATATCCCCACAAAAAAAAGTCCAAAGGGGTCAAGTCGGGTGACCGCGGAGGCCATGCATGCGGACCGTGCCTTCCGATCCACTGGTCACCGAATAGCTCCATGAGCCGCTCTCGAACCGGTCTCACAATGTGTGGGGGGGGGGCGCCGTCGTGCTGATACCACGTCTGTCGTAACTGTGCTAGTGGCATGTTCTCCAACACTTCTGTTACGTATCCATTTATTAAGGATAAATAAGCAGACCCGTCCATTCGAGGTGGTAAGAAAACTGGCCCCAAAATCTGGTTTCCAATAATTCCAGCCCAAACGTTGTGCTTCCACCTCGTCTGGAACCCAGTCTCTTGAGTTTGGGAAGGATTTTCCCGAGACCAAAAATGGGAATTTCTTCGGTTCCAGAGGCCATTGTTTGTGAACGTGCACTCATCCGTAAAAATTACGTTCTTAACAAAATTAATGTCTTGCCTAAGGACCCACGTGCAATAGGCTGTTCGGCGTTGCGCGTCACCTGGAACGAGTGCATGAACCCGATGGATTTTAGAGGGCCGTTGCCTGTCCCTTTTCAATACTTTGTGCACTGTCATGTGTGATACTACATGCCGCGATGACCAGCCTTCTACGCAGTACCTTCGCTGCTGTTCTCACGCCTAAACGAGGGTTTTCACGCATAACATCAAGAATAGCCTGTTCGGTGGCAGGTCTTATTTGGACGCCACCACCCTCCGAGACGGGCACAATCGGCTGGTGGTCCAGCAAACGCTGTACAGCTCTGGTAAAAACACGAGGATCGCGGGGCTGAACTGCGCTGGGGTGTTCAACTCCGTACAGTCGCAACGCCTCAGAGGCATTTCCGCGGGCCATACCATAGCACATAAGCATGTTCACATACTCCCGAGCACTATACGCGTGCCAAGGCATCTTGAAAGATTGCTTTGCTTTATCACTCACTCGATAACACTGAGCAAAAAATTACTCTCTCACACACACACAAAACACACAACACAAACACAACACACCAACACGAGAACAGTAAGTACTTAGTTTACTCGAATTCGAAATTTCGGGGCTAAAAAACTGCATGTACGCATTCGATAACGTAAGAAACCGAACTGATAGAACATAGCAATGGCGGTTTCTGGGCGGGCGGCGGCGAGCGAGAAAGGCAGTAGTTACTTTGACAAATCTCTTTGATTTCGCCGCGCCGCGAGTCGGGTCGCACGCGCCGAGGAGCCACTGCTCGCCCCTCCCGCCCCGCGCCCGACCGACAGACACCGAACGCACCCGAACGCACGCCCTTCCCGCGCCCGCGCCCGTCCCGGGGCGGCCGATGCGAAATGCGGCGAGACGGGCGATAAGTGTGTGCGTTACCCTCGCAAAATGTTATGCTTTCACACAGAGAGAGCACAGGTTCAAAGCGCAGGTTTGAAAAAAATACCAATCAGAGACCTTAATTTGTTTAAACATTAGTTTTTGAATTGGTTGACGCAAACCAATGTAATTAAATGGTTTTGAAAATCAGAAATAACGTACTTGCAAGTAAACTAGTAAACTTTTAATTAAACAAATAGCTGCAAAAATACTCGTGGTAAACACTTATTTCGTCAAGAGTTTTAGATATTGTAGCTTTACACGATATAAAACTAAAAACAAATTTGATAAATTTTAGACTGGTCGTACTTTAGCAATCGAATACTAAACATGACTAACATTAAACAAATTAAAGTGATTCACGAACACTCGTTCCTGTTAATTTCAGCTTTCAATTACGGCTATCATGAAAGTTTAAACTAAAACATTCTACAAAAATTCTCTGAAAAGCCGACAAAATTGTAGATGTCACAAAAAGCGACCGCACCATACGTACGGGCTATCTACGCAAATCAGCTGTTTATTATCCGATGTTTTGCACAGTTATGGAGAAAAGCGTTATTCGTACTAATAGATTTAATAATAATAGATTTTACGTTATGCAAAACAAGTATTACGACAATGAAGGTTTAGGTGGAGCTAACACTCGGAATACCTACTTGAAGCAAAATTTTATGTAGCGTTATCTCGCTCTCTAGGGAAATCTCTCTCTTTCTTATTCATTTTGTTTTCTTATTTTAACACTATTAAGTAAAAGGATAAGTCAGTATCTTGGATTCTAAATACTTCCACCACCACGTAGGTAGATAGAAATTATAAATGCACCATTTGTATTGATTTTTAAAACATAAATTTCAACATAAATATGGGATTTTGTTTGGTTTTTAAGAATTTTGGGTTGTTGTAAAATCAATAAGTCATAAGTCATTTATTCCATAAAACAATATTACATTGTGTCGGAAATTAAGTAACACATAAACAGATTATAAATTCACTATCAAATTTTCTAGAGAGTGAGATAACACTACAGTGCGACACAAATGAGTAGAAAATAATGGGGGACCACTAGTCAATAATTAGCAACCATTTAGCAAATATTTCACTATTTCCACTTCTTAATATGAAAAAAACTATTTATTATGAAGACGCTAAAAGTTTGACAGCAGAATTACTATCTTAACAATCGTCATTTTGCCTTACATTGAAGTTGGTAATAAGTTCCTCAAAAGTCCGTTTTCTTCTCTTTTGTGTCGTACTGTACATAAACTTTAGCTTCAAGTAGGTATTCGTGTAGCTTCACCTATACCTATAACTTCATGGTTACGTTACGACTGTCAAGACGTTAGTTCTGCTGTCTAACCATTATGTCTTGTCTTCTAAAATTTAGTTCAGTGCGACAAGGCTTATAATGAACGTGATTCAAACGTCATTGTGCAGCGCCTCTGCCCGCGTTAATTATAAGCCTTGTCACACTTGCAATAAGGTATTTAATGAACATGCCAAAAAAACTCACCGTCTAAACCTTTCATGGATCATGACAAACATTTTAAAAACAAAATCGGCTAAATCGACCCAATAGTTCTCGAGTTATAGCGAGACTAGATTTTTATCAAAAACTTTTGTACTCAACTGTACTAACAAAACATTCGTATTATCCCGGCCATTTAAGGTGGTAACGCTTATGTATGGTGCGTTCGCTTTTTTGTGACCTCTACAATTTGGTCGGCTTTTCAGAGAATTGTTGTACTATTCTTGTTTTAGTTTAAACTTTCATGATAGCCGTAATTGAAAACTGAAATAAACAGGAATGAATGTTCTTCAATCACTTTAATTTGTTTAATGTTAGCCATGTTTATTAATGTAATGGGAACTGCGTATTCGATTGCTAAAGTACGACCAGTCTAAAATTTATCAAATTTGTTTTTAGCTTCATATCGTGTAAAGCTACAATAACTAAAACTCTTGACACAATAAGTGTTTACCACGGGTATTTTTTGCAGCTATTTGTTTGGTTAAAAGTGTACTATTTTACTAGCAAATACGTTTTCTGATTTTCGAAACCATTTAATTACATTGGTTTGCGTCAACGAATTAAAAAACTAATGTTCAAACAAATTTAAACAAATTAAGGTCTCTGATTGGTATTTTTTTCAAACCTGTGCTTTGAACCTGTGCTCTCTAAAGCACAACATTTTGCTTGGGTAACGCACTCGCGACAAGTACCTTGTATTGATCACTTGTTAAAAATTATTTCGAAGTAGGTAATTAGCGATGACTGCATTAAAAAGATTAAACTCTTGTTTTAAAGTAACGTAAACGTAACTGAAAAATGATATTTTTTTTATCCATGATTGAATAAATAATGTTGTATTATTTCATGACTATTCACTAGACATTGTGGGTTTTCGCGTGTACGTTTCATTGAAATGAAACACTTACGAATCTAACTGCACGTTTATTAGAGTTATCAGATCACAAAAGAGATTATTGTGTTTTGTTTTAGGTTTTGTTTTCCGACGGTTCGACACCTTTACAGGGGCCGTGGTCACGATGGGACTTATTTCTTATCTTATCGCATTTAAGTTTTACATGTTCGATTTTAATCTAAAAATAACTTAGATAGTTACCTACTTAATCGTAAAATGGAAAATACCTACCTAAACTATCCTGGTAAAGTTAAAGAATAATGTGTAATTTATCGTCGGCCATTAAATGTCTTCACTGCTTTGGCATAGGTCTTTCTTATGGATAGTTAAGGAGACTAGGCCATGACACTCCACGCGGGCCCGATGCGTATTGAAGGGACTGCCGTTGCAGCTGGGATCAACGGCTTAACGTGCCTACCGTTCCGAAGCACAAACGAAAGAGCTCGAGATAGAAAGTATTTGGTCACCCATCCTGTGACCAACCATTGCGAACGTTGCTTATTTACAACATTCACATGCCGCGGCTCTTGCTCACTTAGTCATCGAGCTTCTACCAGTAATTTAAAACGTCTGGGGTGTAAAATTCGATTAGATCTAAAGGACAAGCCGTCGTGCTTTGCGCGTCGCCGCGGCTGTGCCTTGGTGGTCTAGTTGATGGGAGCGTCCGATCCCAACTCTTGAAAGCGCGGGTTGGGCTCCTGCCCGTGGCGGGTTTATTCTTCTCACAACTTTTGTTATTTATTCGTATCGCATTTGTTTAGTGCCGAAAAACCTGTTGGACACGTTAGATAGTTACCTACTTAATCGTAAAATGCAAAATACCTACCTAAACCATCCTGGTAAAATTAAAGAATCATGTGTAATTTATCGTCGGCCATTAAATGTCTTCACTGCTTTGGCATAGGTCTTTCTTATGGATAGTTAAGGATACTAGGCCATGACACTCCACGCGCGCCCGATACGTATTGAAGGGACTGCCGTTGCAGCTGGGATCAACGGCTTAACGTGCCTACCGTTCCGAAGCACAAACGAAAGAGCTCGAGATAGAAAGTATTTGGACACCCATCCTGTGACCAACCATTGCGAACGTTGCTTAGTCACAACATTCACAGGCCGCGGCTCTTGCCCACTTAGTCATCGAGCTTCTACCAGTAATTTAAAACGTCTGGGGTGTAAAATTCGATTAGATCTAAAGGACAAGCCGTCATGCTTTGCGCGTCGCCGCGGCTGTGCCTTGGTGGTCTAGTTGATGGGAGCGTCCGATCCCAACTCTTGAGAGCGCGGGTTGGGCTCCTGCCCGTGGCGGGTTTATTCTTCTCACAACTTTTGTTGTTTATTCGTATCGCATTTGTTTAGTGCCGAAAAAGTTGTTGGACACGGATGAAAATTTAAGTGTAAAAAAGTAAGAAGCTAGATAAAAATGGAGATTTTGAATAATTGTGAAAAGTAGGTTACTTTATTTTATTATTATTGAATTATCTACAAAATTGTCGGTGTGTATTTAAACGGGCCTATACCTAGCAGTAGGTGTTATGTGGCTGAGACAACGACAACGATTTAAACGGGCGGGCGTCGGGTGACCGACCGCGAGCAGTGGTTGACCGGAACAGCTGATCGTGCGAATGTGTGTGTGCGCTCGCTGCGTAGCCGCCGCGCGACACGTATTTTTGCGAGCATTTGGAGTTCATTGCGGCTCGTCAAGTTCAGATGCATTTTTCGTTAGGAATTCCAAGAAAAATCATGAAGTTTATTAATAGGTATGTTTTATAATGTAATTTAGTAACTGATTTTATCAAAAAGTCTCAAAAAGATTTGTCACTTTGTTGGTCAATAATACCGTAACTATTGATTTCCCAGGTATGGTTCCTTACAAAAAAATCTTCGTAATAATAGATAGAATACGAGACTTTCGTTTTCGTTAAGGGTCAATTTACACCCAGTATTTGTCCAAAATCTACAAACCAACTCGTAAATTACAAGATAATACTCACAGTAGTCCAAAACAGCCAAAAATCTGGAGTCTACCACAACCACGATGTTGACAAGTTTCTTCCTGTTGGGCGACTGACCTTGACCTAAAATTTTTGTTGAATAGTTGAAATACGTTTATCGCGCATTCGTGCGGCGTTGGGCCCGTCACTATAACCCTATTAGTTTTTGAACAAAATTGAATCCAACAAGTTTTTCCATAATTATCAAAGCAAGTTTTGTCTCTGATGTTTTATCTATGTAATTTTTTTCTCCGCGATGAACTTCCGTAAATAATTTTCCGCTATACCGCAGATTAAGTAAACAGCTTCTGATACATAAATTAAGCCACCGTTGTCTCTTAAGGCTACCAATTTGTGAAACCATAATTTTTCTTTAGTAAGGATACTATCGATACAAAAACTACACTTAATTTTTTTCATAACAACATTCCCAGCAATGTAGCCTACGACATAATTTTTGAAGTTTGGATCATCAGTCGAAGCTATAAGAGAAGCAATGTCTACTTCAGATGTGTGACTTTCTGGTTCTTGGAACGACTGTTTTTCGTCATCGTCAAAACGTTCAGAAAAAGTGGTTTTATTAATAAATTTTATTGCAGATGAACAAGTCAGAACAGATATATCTTCTAATGGCACACAGTTGCCTGTTACACCTGCTTGTAGTTCCATGTGGCATAATAGTTTTCTGTATGCACCTTTGAACTGAAGGGCATTAGGATCATTATGCCCTCCGTTCATTCTTATCATACCGAAGAACAGTTCCAAATGATCTTGGCTCAAACGATACGTAGAAATATAGACCATTTCTTTTGTATCCTCAACAAGAGTTTTATACAAGTGTTTTAGACTTTCTATACATATCAGCATTCCTTTAAAACCTGTATTACTTTGACCACTTAAGACAGACTCAAAACTTTTAAGTTTTATTCGTATAGCGGCTTCATTTTCATGGTACGTACGCTTCCGTGTAGTTTTTATGTCTAAATTTAAGATATATTTTTTGAAATAAAACTACTTTTACGGATTTTCTTGAATTAAAAACATCAAATAGGTCGTTAAAAAGCATTATAAAATTTTCAGTACCCGCAGATTTTTCAAATTGGTCTAGTTTTAGGGTTTCGCGGCAAAATTTAAGGGTAATAGAAACACTTCTACTTAGAAGTTGCATGGCCAGTTTAACCTTCATAATTGTGTTTCTAAATTCTAAATGTCTTTGTGTTAGTTTATTTGCAATGTTAAGTCCTTCTTTATCCTGCAAATCATTTAAAAGAACCAAGTAGTTCCAATCCACTGGACATTTTTTTGTTCATCGAGGAATTGGATTTTATCTTCCCAGTGATTGCGAATAAGCTTGATCATGTGGCATGGGTCTAGAAAGACCGCTACTTCGTGATCTGATGAAGGGTGCTTAAAGGTGGTTTTCATATTATTTGGATTTTTAACGCGACAACCTAACAAATCCATTGCTGAAATATTGGTAGGGTGACCATCAAAGGTAAGAGACACAACTTTAACTCCAGCATCATGACATTTGGTTAAACTTTTTTTTTTTTTTTATATTTTAACTATGAATTAGGAAATATCCCAAAGGGATTTTCCAACGTTCATTTAGGCAAACAAGCATAAAAACATGCCTGTGAGGCTTTTATACCACTAGATGTGCCTATGCCAACATCTACATTTCCCAGACCTCTTTTGATATTTTGTGGTCTTATCGCCATTTCATCGGCAATAAGCCCACATATTAATGTATTGTCCGAACTTTAGGACTTTGATTTCAAAATTTTAAAGGCTTCGTCTCTAAAACCAGCTGATCCATCGATACTGCGATACCAGTTATACAATGTTTTTGGGTGTGGAAGACACGTATTAAAAGTATTACGAACGTATGTATATGCTCTAGGACTATGATAGTGCAACGTAAGACAGAATTGTCTGAACTCGAGTGTATTTTGGCATAGGACGCTTTTTGTTTTTAATAAGTTTTTTTACCATGTTATTGAACAAATCGGCTGCAAAAACATTTTCGGACAAGAAATTAGATACATCATTACTAATGAATCTCTTTTTTTGTAGTTCACCTAAAATTCCTTTAAGCGATTTATTTCTCTTTTGGAGACGCCGGGTCTTTTGTTCCAAAGTTTTTATAACTTTTCTATATTTGAGATTGCGTAATGAGCTTTCATTTAACTTTTTTCGAAGGAGGACCTTACGAGGAGTATCGAATATATAATAGAATTCGTCATCTGATGGGCGCCTCCAATTCTCACGTGACGTACTCTGTAAAATGAAAATTCTTATAAGTTCATTTCATGCCACAATATTACAAAATACTGAGTGCAGCAAGATAATAACCAATTTATAAAATCAACAGTAAAATTTTTAATACCAAAATTCAACAATTTTGATTAGAATTTTTACATCTCTTAACTTGATTTACATCAATTTTATGATGATTATTGTGATATGCTGTTATTGTGATTATTGTGATACACACAGAACATGAATGAATACGTTGGACAAAATAAAAGTTTCGAAAATTAAAGTAGAAACACAGACCAACCAGGTTTAAAAGTCTGAACCCAAAAACACACAGAAAGATGTCCTTAACGGGTCGAAGAAAAAAAAAGTGGATGATTTAAAAGTATTTCATTTTGCAAATCTATTTGAATAAAGAGTTTTTGACTTGACTTGACTTGACTCTGGTATTCTGGTCGTGTATGGTGTCAAGAGATGTATAAATTTTAATAAAAGAGGAATATTTGAAGGCTACTTACAGGTTGCGATGAACATTCAATTACTGAATTACTATTTGAAGTTTCACGGACACCTTCTTTCATGTCTTCAGCAACATTTAAACTCTGAAAAAGTCAGGTAAGTAAGTTTACTACATAAACAGTTGTCTAAAATTTTATATTTTTTAATATTAACAACGACTCAACTACACTCACTGATAGCTCATGAGAATGGGAAACCTCATTAACATTCAAATGATCATCTGTGCCTGTGCATGAAATATGTAAATCCTGAAACAAAGAATTTTATCATTATTTGCTTTATTTACTCGTAAATTCATCAACATCGTGTTACAAAATCGTGTTACTATCTATAAGTACTAAATAATGCTTTAATAAATGTACTTCAACAGGGACAGCATTTCGACGCAATCTACACGATCCATACTGTGTAATGTATTTATCTTCAATATGAAAATGGTTTGAACAAATTCGTGAATTTTTGGTTGGCTTCCAATATACTTCTCCACGACTAAAAGTTATGTTTTTCACCTATTTTTCAGCAATAACAGGGTCGGTAGGAATCCTTTGAACAACAACACGCAATACTGCTAAGTTGTGATTTTAACAAGTGTGGAAATAAAGTTTATTTGTACTCCTCACAATTTTCAAGTAACACAATTTTAGGTTGGAATATAATATCGTTAAATCACACAAACACCTACATTAGAGAACGTGTCACTGACCTACGAAAATATCAGTAGCAACGTTTTAAATTTTATCAGTCGGAACAATAAAGTCAGTTAAAATGGGAAAATATTTTCACAATCGGGCAACACTGAGCATCGAATCAAAACGTTTCTATTTTGACCTAATTAACTACAAGATAATAGGAAATATTGAAAGCTTACCTGTGAAAAGTGATATTATTACACTTCTTTTGTTTTTCAGAGGTGTTGTGACACAATTTAACTACACAAAACGTCATAATAATTATTTTTTCGCGAGACACGTTCAGCGCGCGTTGACATTGAACACTACGGAGCCGCCCGGCGTTTCGAGCCATTTATGGCTCCAATTAATGTGCTTCAAAATGGGTGCGCAGACTTGGCTTCTATAGTGTAATTATTCTAAGGTAGCAGCTTTTAATAACTCCTAGTTGGTTATGCTGCCCTGCCCTGGTAGTTTTCGTTCAATATTTTTTCTATTTTTTGTATACCAAGCAGTGGGTCCACGGTTAAAAGCGTTACTCGTGGTGAAAAAAAAGGAGGACATCGCGGTGGGACCACGGGTAAATGCAGTATTGTCATTTCAATTGCCCGTAGACCCACTGCAGCGCAGTGGAACTACGGAGAAAAAAAATTACCTGTGGTCCCACCAGGGGGACAAACCGGTGGGACCTCGGGTAAAGCCTGGAAATGCCACTAGAAAAAACATTTCATCATGATTCACATTCATCATTCATGATCAAAAATAGGTATAGCGAGTAATCTATTCGTTTTCCAATAATCTTGTAGTCGGGGCAATTGAATGAAACCCATGTAAAATAATAAGCCTAAGAAAACTCTTAGCTCCGGAATAGTCTCTCCAACTCTTTCCAAGAAGTTATTCTTGAATTTTCCGTTACCGTACTTTCGCCAAATAACTTCACAGCTTGGGCATTAGTTTTTTCGCAAATCATTGTAAGAAAATCTTCTTCAAAAAAAAGTTGAAAAATGATATCGGGGTGCTCCCAGGGCTGCCAAAAAACTCATTCTGTTTATTAAATTCAATGTGTCTTAGCTCACCAGACATGCACCAAGCACTGGTAGATATTTCTGCAGCTGATGTGGCCCCTTCAGATGCTTGTAACGATTCGGATGAAGTCTGAGATTGCAATAACGGTACTAAATCCAATGCCGCATTATCGGTAATAAGCCGCCGGTCTTCAGGAGAACTGCGATATATCATCAGATGATAAAGAGGATATCATCTGATGATATATCGCAGTTCTCAGGATCAAAATTATCATCACTGCTATCACCCCAGTCAAGATGATCTTCAATATCGCTGTCCATCAACCCATAATTCAACTGCCGTCTCGTTCGTTTAGGTCTTGATGGCCCCGATTCTTCATCCATATTTGAGCCTTAATAATCTTAACATAGAAGTCACAATTCCAAAACCACAAATTGTACCGAAAATCTTTTACATTCAAGCGCAATGCCAGCCTAAAAACGTGTCGCCAAGCGCAGAGCCAGACGCGTACTGACTTATAATTTGCCCGGTGCTACTCCGCAGATTTGCGGAGTCGTGGTTAAATTTTAATTTCTTAATGCATTTGTTGCTCCTCGTGCCCGGCGGCTGTTGGTCGTTCGTATAGAATAGTGAGACGTCCGAGTTTTGGTTGGTGAAGAAACTGGCTAGTTGATTCATGTTGTCCTTGAGGGTGATGAGTGCAATTTCGCCTGATGAGTGGTTTTCCCAGATACTTTCGGAGTGTGTCTGGTCGCCATTGAGTGGTTCTTGGGTGTCGCCATAGGTGCCGAGAGGGTTTGTTGGTCCTGGACGTCTGGTGTGGAGAGTGTGGGGGATGCGGTCCTTGCTGTTGTGGCTGTTGTCATTGTTGTTGTTGGTGATCCCGTGGGGGTGAGGATGACCGATGCATCCGCAAGCTCAGACGGTTGTCGAAACAGAATACGTGTGATGGATATTTCTTGCAGTGTGGTATCCGAGGAATTTGAACATGGTGAGGAAGTTAGTTGTGCAGTAGGTGTTCCTGGGTGAGACGCGTGGGGAGAGTGGTCCAGCCAGCAGCCTGGCGGGCAGCTCAGCCGAGCGAGCGGCCCCTTCGACCGCCCGGCCCAACTCGGTGTGTGGTGCAAGGGGAGACACAGGGAGGAGTGGGCAGCCCGAAGAATCGCCGAAAAGTAATAGAAGAGAGCTCCAGAGGAGGAGTGCGTATGTGCCAGCTGCCATATTGAGAATGGCTGCAGCTTATTAAAACTAGGGTAAGAAAATCACTAAAGTTCAGACAGTTCAGACAGTTACTTACTGGGTCCATAACTCGGGAGCATGCGCCGGCGCAAATGTGCCATGGCGAGGGGAAATCCTATCACCGAAATCCAAGCTCACTAGCACGCCGGGCATGTGCCCTGTCATTTTCACTGAAGCACCGTGCACACTTCCACTAGAGAGGTCCCCTCACAACGAAACTCCAAGAAATGAACCACGGCGCGGTCAAACAAAAAGCCGGTTCCGAACGAACACGATGAGGACACCAGGGCCACGTGCGCACTCCGCGGCGGCTCATACACCTTTGGATTCATCTTCCAATATAAGTTGAACCCATCTGTGCTGTTGAATGCTGAACTAGTGGTTTTGATAAAGGAAAACAGTCGACAGCAAAAACAAAATAGGGACCCCTTTGCTGGCGAGTATACCATCCAAGACCGTAACATTGTTTCACCATTGGATAGTTTGCGGTAGAACTAGTCACGGGTAAATTTTCTTGTTTCTCCTTTTGTTGAGGTTCCTGGACGACTGACTTCTATAAACTTACTATCTAAATGCTGAACAGCAGCAGAGCCTTGCTGTACCAGGAGCATCCTAACATTATAGCGTAGATGAAGCACTATCCGAATTTTATTCTATTTTGTTCAAAATGAGAGATCTTTATATTCCGCAATGCACACTAAGGGACTCCAAATATCCTCGCTGGTACACCTCTTCTCTTATTAAGATTATTAAAGAAAAATTCAAGTATTTAACTAAGTATAAGATATATGGCAACCTCTGCGATCTGTTATCATTCCGTGTGCTTCGTGCCCGTGTAAATGAGGTCGAACGTTCTTGTTATTAAGCATATATGACCAGAATTGAATCTTCAATCACGGAGACTCCAAAGGTATTCTGGTCTTATATTAAGAGTAAACGGACGAACAGCAACTATCCGTCAAATATTTCTTATAATGGCACTAATTATGAAAATGGCCAAGATATATGTGAATCCTTTTCTGCCTACTTTAGTTCCACATTTTTAGCACCCCTTTCATCTGCTAATAGCTCGTCTCAGGCACAACATGATATATCCTCCTGTTACAATATTTTCGAATCAATTGAAATTGACCCTATAGTCGTGAATAAGCATCTAAAGGCACTCGATCTCAATAAATCTGCGGCGCCCGATTCTCTTCCAGCTATATTTTTTGTTAAGTGTGCCGATGTGCTGACTGAACCTGTGACGCTGCTTTTCCGTCGTTCTTTGGCTGAAGGTGTGATGCCAGCCAGGTGGAAATCAGCATTCATCACGCCGATCCATAAGAAAGGTGCTATGACTGAAATTGTAAACTATCGCCCGATATCAAAACTCTGTATTTTAGCTAAACTACTTGAGCGCATAGTCTATGATCAATTATATAATAGCTTATCTGCATCTTTTCTCGCGCAACAACATGGGTTTATACAAGGTAAGTCTACGGTATCTAACCTTATGCTCTTTACCGACTTCGTCTCGGGGCAGATGGATGATGGAGCCCAGATTGATGCTGTTTACACCGATTACAGTAAAGCGTTTGATCGGGTCGATCACGATATCTTGTTGCGGAAGCTTCTTGAACTGGGAATACGAGGTAATCTATACAGATGGTTCTCCTCCTATGTTCGAAATCGGACTCAGGCAGTAGTACTCAGTGGTTACACATCCGCATGGATAGAGGTCCCGTCCGGTGTGCCTCAGGGGTCCCTTTTGGGTCCCTTATTATTTGTGATCTTTATAAATGATATTCCCATTCTGGGAAGATCCCCCTCAGGGTGTCAGTCGTGTAGCTATTCGATTTCAGACGGTCCCCCACTGGGAGCCGTCACTTTTCATTTAGATTCCGGCCGGTGCCCCGTCTGGGTGTCGGACGTATTTGTACTTCTCCATAGCGCATTTCACTTAGGTGAGTGACGCTAGCGCCGTATCCCTCCCCAGGGTTACGGTCGCTTCAGACGTAGGCTGCCGTCCCTTTCCGGGGAATCCAGCCATAAGGTGGTGTTTAGTCAGTAAGAGTCTGACATAACCTTCGACACAGCCGGCTGTGGGGTATCCAATGCAGGATTCACCACCTCCCTCCCCCGCATCCGGAGGGTTGCCTTTAACTCGGGAAAGGCACAAAAAAAAAAAAAAAAAAATATATTGAAAAATGATTCAAACATTCTAAATTTCTATTATTTGCGGATGACATGAAAATGTTTAAAACAATTAATTCCTTGTCTGATGCTCAACTTATGCAGGAAGACCTTCTAAGGGTGGTAGAATACTGTACTGTTAATCGTCTTGACCTCAATATATCCAAATGCCAAGTATTAAGTTATTCACGAAAAAAGAATCTATTGACATTCGATTATTCGATTGCTAATACTTCACTTACTCGCGCCGACACTACTGTGGATCTTGGTGTTCACCTGGATAATCAGCTATCTTACAGTCATCACATTGACCGGATCGTAGGAAAGACTACTGCTGCGCTTGGTTTTATTATCCGCAACAGTAAGTCGTTTAGTACTATGAAATCACTAAAGATTCTCTATTGTGCTTTTGTCAGGAGTCATTTGGAATATGTCAGCCAAATTTGGAACCCTAATTATGCAATACATGCCTCAAGACTGGAGAGAATCCAGAGGAAATTTACTAGATTTCTATGCTTCAAGTTCAAAATTCCTGCCATGGCGTATGAGGATCGTTGTTCGCGTTTCCATCTTCTTCCACTCGAAAACCGAAGAAAGATTTCTGATCTTCGTTATCTAATGAAAATAGCTCAAAATAAAGTCGATTGTAATATCCATATTCCAATTGTCGTTTGAGAGTTTGAATTTGCATATTGTACTGTTCTTGCAGATGTTATAAACGGTGTTCTGTTTCCCAAATTGAATATTCTTACTTTTACACTTTTCACTCTTGCCGTGTGACTGATTGTCTTTACGTCAGCAAATTCCTTTGATGTCATATAAAAGTACATGTATTGCCATGGTATACTGTGTACATATGTTTTTATTGATAATCTTGTCATGTGCTCGTTCCATCGGTTCACTTTTTGTGTGTATTGTAATTTTTTAGCTTCTACATTCCATACGAAACGCTTTTTAAACGTAAATATATGTCTATGTTCAGTGTTTTCTGTTCCACTTGCAATTATATTATTACCACTCGGTGCTGGTACTCCGTCCATTTCTAGTTCACTAACTGTATACGGTTACCGTTAAACTGAGGGTCTTTGTTTCGAGGGTGACTATTTATACCAATGAAACATCTGTTTCTTCGTTAGTAATTTTTTTATTTGTTTTTTTCAATTTTAATTCTTATCGTAAGTTAGTATGCTTCTATTTACAATAAGCACTATTCTATATTTACAGTCATTAGGTGGGGTAGTCTCGTCTCTTTTTCTCTCTATTCTAACATGTTATATAACTTATTTCTAAGATACTAAATTAATACTTAATATACCCATGAATCCCCAAAATAGTATTCTTTCCATAGAGCTTCCCATGTCCATGGAGATATTTTTATATATTCGGCTGGCGTATAAGTGAACCTTATTTCGTAAGTTCTCGTTTGTATAGCTTCGTCAGCCTCCGGTACTTGTACGTATGTACCTATAGGGTAATTGCTCGCAGTGTACAGTACACAACTTGTTACATTGTGTCTATTTTTATACTTGATGTCGGTGCACATTGGTTGTCCCGCTGCTAGTAACTTCCACTGCTCGAACTGGTTTTCTGTTAATTTACATTCATCCATGAAACATGCGTTTGAATGTATTAACGATGAAAAATTGAACGATGACCCCGGCGTCAGTCCAGTCAGTCTCTCGAAATTGTAATGCATCGAAACTAGCGACTCCATTACCATTGTTTTGCCACTGCTCGGTGGTCCTATGAAAAATAAATTGTTTTTCTTGGCCGATCGTCGAAAAAAGTGATCTTTTGCTATCTTAGCAAATCCTGCTATTGATATTGTACTGTTTCTTGCCAACAATTGTTTTAAATGTAACAAACTTTTTTCAATTTCTTCTGGTTTGTTTGCATCAGGCATCATTCTGAGGTAGTGTGATTTTGCTCGTTCGATTCTTTTGTCGACCGTTTCTGAAAATACCAAAATTCTGGATATTGAAGTTGCCGTCCTGAGTCGTTCTGTGAAGTTTTTTGTAAATTGCATGGCAATCCCTTCAGGTGTTTGGCATAAGTGCTTTTGAGCATCTCCTTCGTTAAAAGCTCGGTTGTTACATAATAGGATGACCAGCTCACTGTTTTGTTGGTTAACTCTATTGCCTCTTGAGACGGCAATGTCTCGTCTGACTCGAGTGTTAGTCGATTGTACTGCAACTGGCAAGTCTCCTTGTTCACGCTCCACTGATCCCCGTTGTACTGCATTAGGTAAATCTTCATCGGTTGACATATGCTCTTCACCCAGTCCTCTGAGAATTTCACCTTGTGCTGTGCTTTGTTCTGGAAATATAATATTTCCCCCTTCGGCATCGTCAAAGCGATCTTCTGTGTCTCCCCCTTGCCCAGGCGCAATTCCAAGTTGACAAGAGGCGCATTGCACTGATCTCTTATCTTGTTCCGTAATAATGTTTCGAAGTGTTTTACGTACAGCGCTGGGAGCAATGTACTCAAGTAAATGAGTAATACATGTAATCTTCCGACACATAGGGTTGGATTTTTTAATAATTTTACCAAGCTTGCTATTGGACCCCCAATTTTTGTTTGTGGAAACATAAATAAGATGGTAGTGATCCCGCCTCGTACCTGTATGGAAACTGATGACTTTCCAAGGAGTTCGCCTGTTGTAGCCGGGTCTAATTTTTCTTCTCGTAAACTGACTGCACTCGATCTCTGCAGCGGGTTCATCAATTTCGTCGACTCCTTGCCCCGAACTTGTTTTCAAATTAAAATTGAATGTACCATTCCGTCACTGTCGTCCAAGAAATCTGCTCCATGCCCCACTCGTCCGCACGATGCACCACAGAAATGTTTTATGTTCGTGCCAGTAATTTGTTTAACAGTATTAACAAGCGAGACATTAATGCTCTTGACCTATTTTGTGATAACTTGTCAACTGTTAATAGACTTTTGAGTAGCTCTGTATTGTGTCTATTTTAATTAGGTATATAAAATTTATATGAATTAATTAGCTGTATAATGAAAGCAAGCGTAAAACAGTTATTTAACCAAGTGCTATCTGTGGAGGCTTGTAAATGGCTCTTAGTAGTATAATTTACGTATCTACCTTGTAATGTTAGCTGTAAGGCCCCCAAATATTGTAAAATAAAATAAATAAATAAATTATCCGTAATTACAGTCGGCCATTCATCTACATCTTTTAAATTGGTCAGAGAAAGGTCAGCTGAAGTAGAAGGTTGACTGGAAGATTCGTCTGGCAAACTTAATACAGTCTGAGGAGAAGCTTGTTCTGATGTTACTTCAAGTCGGGAACTTTCGGCTTCGGTCGAAATTCCGGGATCGTCCAATTCAATTTTAGTTTCTTCTGCTCCAACGTTACTGCTCGATTGACTATCACTTTTAACTTTAAGAAACTTCAACATCGAACCACTGTCTCGCGTTTCTCTTTCTTCCTTCTCCTTCCGCTTTTTTCTAAAGAACGCTCCGCTTTCTTTGACTCTCTCTCTTCATAACTATCAATTATAATAATAATAATAATAATAATATATATTTATTTCACCAAAGAAAAAATACATTGATTGGCAAGTAACAATAAGACAACTGTAAACATAACTTAGTTCTTACATGAAAATAAACCATTGATTGAAACAAGCCAATGGTAAACATCTGCACCCGAACTAGGAAACCTGTATCTCAGGTGCAGTAATTATCTGAATTATCAGAACCTGTAACCAACAAAATTACATATCACTACATAGTCTAAAATAAAGTCGCTCTCCGCCTTTGTCTATATGTTCCTAATAATGCAGTTTTCACCGTTATCACAGATTACAAAGGAACAGATGGACGAGTTCACAAACTCAGTAAAACAAATAGCGACCCTTACTACTACATAATACAGTGCAATTCAGATCGCGCAGCTTTAAATACCTACTGTTATAAGCACGTAGATTGCACGTCTGGTTCTATCGCGCATGTCTTGTCTCTTTCGCGCAACACCTGATACGTTTAGGGCGACGAAAATGATGAACAATTTGTTTAAAAGATTGAACAAAACTATGTCTTACCTTCTTAAATTCGTATTAGGTCCGTGACTCAGAGATAAAAACAAGTGTACACACTTTATGTCCAAATTGAAAGACTACAGACACACACACACACACACACAGAGGGCGGTAGAGGATTAGGAGACGAACTCAACCCGATACCACACAACACAAACAGTCAAAACTCGAACAGGTTATAACAGGGCAGGGTTTATCTGTTAATTTCGCGGACTGCACAGAGGCGGAGGGGATTACGGCACTCGTGTGCCTCTCCTCTGCGCCCGCGCCGCCCGAAAATTGCGAAGTTGCCTCCAAATCACTATAATTAACACGATAAACTGCTAGTATTCAAGTAATACATTAAAATAAAGCTTGGAACTTTTTAGTATACACGGTGTAAGAAGAGCCTTAACGAATACACGAGCTATGCATTGTGTACATAATAATAAGTAATATTACCAAAAATAAATGCTGGGAAACTACTTTCATTTTCATCGATCAAAAATAATAATATTCACTACGAACGCAATGTAAAGCGCGCAACACCCCCAAGCCGCCCAAAGCAACATACTGATTACTGCCACAACCACGACAGTACGCGCGTGTATAACTGAGTGCGTGTGTGTGTGTCACGGCGCGCCTATACTATGCGGCCACTACTCGTTTCTTTATTGGGTTTTAAAATTATCATAATTTAGTTTTTTTTTGTCAAAAGTAATCTCTTATTAAAGTAGTTCGATAGCGCATTGGGTAAACGTTGCGGCCTGTGAATCTTGCGGTTAAGCAAAGTTTGCAAAGGCCGGTCAGAGGATGGGTAATCAAATACTTTGTATCTCGAGCTACTTTGTGCTTCGGAAGAAACGATAAGCCGTTGGTCCTGGCTGCATTTGCAGTCGCCAATATCCTCTAATCCGCATTGGGCCCGCGTGGAGGGTCATGGCCCAGTCTCCTTGACTATCCACAAGGAAGACCTATGCCCCAGCAGTGGGAACATTAAATGGCTGACGACGAATCACTTATTTCGTGATTCAAGAAAAGATTTTGACAATAATTTAGCCTTATAACTGCCCGATAGCTTAGTGGTTCAGACGGCTGGCCGCCCGAATAGCGGAACGACCTAGCTAGGTTCGATTTCAGCGTTTCACGTTTGCGCCATCGTACAAGTTCGTCAATTACCTACTTATCTGCGTTGCCTTAATAAATTCGATGCTCGGATGAACCATTTGAATTTAAATAACATTTTAGTGTTTTAAATACAACATAACAAAAATTTATAAAAACTTTTTTTTTATGATTTTGTCATTTTTGCATTTTTCAATGCTATTTTTATAATTATGGTAAATTTTAAATAGAAAAATATTGGAAAAAATCACTTATTCCAATATTTTTCTATTTATAAAAACTGTTTTTTGATTGCCGTAAGTAGTTAGTAAGTACTTACCTAGTCTTCTTCAACAACTGGTCTTTCGATGCTGACCAGCTGCGGTTCAAACTGCCGCCCACCAACGTGGAGACAGTAGCGTGCCCGTTTCACGGTGTGTTCATGCACACGCTCTAGGATGCCTTCCCGAACCGACCGTTGCATAAGATCTTCAAAGACCTGGATTATCCTTTGCCGCATCTCGTCAGCCGTCTGGCAAGGACTATCAAACACACGGTCTTTGACATATCCCCACAAAAAAAAGTCCAGAGGGGTCAAGTCAGGTGACCGCGGAGGCCATGCATGCGGACCGTGCCTTCCGATCCACTGGTCACCGAATAGCTCCATGAGCCGCTCTCGAACCGGTCTCACAATGTGTGGGGGGGCGCCGTCGTGCTGATACCACGTCTGTCGTAACTGTGCTAGTGGCATGTTCTCCAACACTTCTGTTACGTATCCATTTATTAAGGAAACTGGCCCCAAAATCTGGTTTCCAATAATTCCAGCCCAAACGTTGTGCTTCCACCTCGTCTGGAACCCAGTCTCTTGAGTTTGGGAAGGATTTTCCCGAGACCAAAAATGGGAATTTCTTCGGTTCCAGAGGCCATTGTTTGTGAACGTGCACTCATCCGTAAAAATTACGTTCTTAACAAAATTAATGTTTTGCCTAAGGACCCACGTGCAATAGGCTGTTCGGCGTTGCGCGTCACCTGGAACGAGTGCATGAACCCGATGGATTTTATAGGGCCGTTGCCTGTCCCTTTTCAATACTTTGTGCACTGTCATGTGTGATACTACATGCCGAGCGCGATGACCAGGCCTTCTACGCAGTACCTTCGCTGCTGTTCTCACGCCTAAACGAGGGTTTTCACGCATAACATCAAGAATAGCCTGTTCGGTGGCAGGTCTTATTTGGACGCCACCACCCTCCGAGACGGGCACAATCGGCTGGTGGTCCAGCAAACGCTGTACAGCTCTGGTAAAAACACGAGGATCGCGGGGCTGAACTGCGCTGGGGTGTTCAACTCCGTACAGTCGCAACGCCTCAGAGGCATTTCCGCGGGCCATACCATAGCACATAAGCATGTTCACATACTCCCTAGCACTATACGCATGCCAAGGCATCTTGAAAGATTGCTTTGCTTTATCACTCACTCGATAACACTGAGCAAAAGATTACTCTCTCACACACACACAAAACACACAACACAAACACAACACACCAACACGAGAACAGTAAGTACTTAGTTTACTCGAATTCGAAATTTCGGGGCTAAAAAACTGCATGTACGCATTCGATAACGTAAGAAACCGAACTGATAGAACATAGCAATGGCGGTTTCTGGGCGGGCGGCGGCGAGCGAGAAAGGCAGTAGTTACTTTGACAAATCTCTTTGATTTCGCCGCGCCGCGAGTCGGGTCGCACGCGCCGAGGAGCCACTGCTCGCCCCTCCCGCCCCGCGCCCGACCGACGGACACCGAACGCACCCGAACGCACGCCCTTCCCGCGCCCGCGCCCGCGCCCGCCCCGGGGCGGCCGATGCGAAATGCGGCGAGACGGGCGATAAGTGTGTGCGTTACCCTCGCAAAATGTTGTGCTTTCACACAGAGAGAGCACAGGATCAAAGCGCACAGGTTTGAAAAAAATACCAATCAGAGACCTTAATTTGTTTAAACATTAGTTTTTGAATTGGTTGACGCAAACCAATGTAATTAAATGGTTTTGAAAATCAGAAATAACGTACTTGCAAGTAAACTAGTAAACTTTTAATTAAACAAATAGCTGCAAAAATACCCGTGGTAAACACTTATTTCGTCAAGAGTTTTAGATATTGTAGCTTTACACGATATAAAACTAAAAACAAATTTGATAAATTTTAGACTGGTCGTACTTTAGCAATCGAATACTAAACATGACTAACATTAAACAAATTAAAGTGATTCACGAACACTCGTTCCTGTTAATTTCAGCTTTCAATTACGGCTATCATGAAAGTTTAAACTAAAACATTCTACAAAAATTCTCTGAAAAGCCGACCAAATTGTAGATGTCACAAAAAAGCGACCGCACCATACGTACGGGCTATCTACGCAAATCAGCTGTTTATTATCCGATGTTTTGCACAGTTATGGAGAAAAGCGTTATTCGTACTAATAGATTTAATAATAATAGATTTTACGTTATGCAAAACAAGTATTACGACAATGAAGGTTTAGGTGGAGCTAACACTCGGAATACCTACTTGAAGCAAAATTTTATGTAGCGTTATCTCGCTCTCTAGGGAAATCTCTCTCTTTCTTATTCATTTTGTTTTCTTATTTTAACACTATTAAGTAAAAGGATAAGTCAGTATCTTGGATTCTTAATACTTCCACCACCACGTAGGTAGATAGAAATTATAAATGCACCATTTGTATTGATTTTTAAAACATAAATTTCAACATAAATATGGGATTTTGTTTGTGTTTTTAAGAATTTTGGGTTGTTGTAAAATCAATAAGTCATAAGTCATTTATTCCATAAAACAATATTACATTGTGTCGGAAATTAAGTAACACATAAACAGATTATAAATTCACTATCAAATTTTCTAGAGAGTGAGATAACACTACAGTGCGACACAAATGAGTAGAAAATAATGGGGGACCACTAGTCAATAATTAGCAACCATTTAGCAAATATTTCACTATTTCCACTTCTTAATATGAAAAAAAACTATTTATTATAAAGACGCTAAAAGTTTGACAGCAGAATTACTATCTTAACAATCGTCATTTTGCCTTACATTGAAGTTGATAATAAGTTCCTCAAAAGTCCGTTTTCTTCTCTTTTGTGTCGTACTGTACATAAACTTTAGCTTCAAGTAGGTATTCGTGTAGCTTCACCTATACCTATAACTTCATGGTTACGTTACGACTGTCAAGACGTTAGTTCTGCTGTCTAACCATTATGTCTTGTCTTCTAAAATTTAGTTCAGTGCGACAAGGCTTATAATGAACGTGATTCAAACGTCATTGTGCAGCGCCTCTGCCCGCGTTAATTATAAGCCTTGTCACACTTGCAATAAGGTATTTAATGAACATGCCAAAAAAACTCACCGTCTAAACCTTTCATGGATCATGACAAACATTTTAAAAACAAAATCAGCTAAATCGACCCAATAGTTCTCGAGTTATAGCGAGACTAGATTTTTATCAATAACTTTTGTACTCAACTGTACTAACAAAACATTCGTATTATCCCGTCCATTTAAGGTGGTAACGCTTATGTATGGTGCGGTCGCTTTTTTGTGACCTCTACAATTTGGTCGGCTTTTCCGAGAATTGTTGTACTATTCTTGTTTTAGTTTAAACTTTCATGATAGCCGTAATTGAAAACTGAAATAAACAGGAATGAATGTTCTTCAATCACTTTAATTTGTTTAATGTTAGCCATGTTTATTAATGTAATGGGAACTGCGTATTCGATTGCTAAAGTACGACCAGTCTAAAATTTATCAAATTTGTTTTTAGCTTCATATCGTGTAAAGCTACAATAACTAAAACTCTTGACATAATAAGTGTTTACCACGGGTATTTTTTTGCAGCTATTTGTTTGGTTAAAAGTGTACAATTTTACTAGCAAATACGTTTTTCTGATTTTCGAAACATTTAATTACATTGGTTTGCGTCAACCAATTAAAAAACTAATGTTTAAACAAATTTAAACAAATTAAGGTCTCTGATTGGTATTTTATTCAAACCTGTGCTTTGAACCTGTGCTCTCTAAAGCACAACATTTTGCTTGGGTAACGCACTCGCGACAAGTACCTTGTATTGATCACTTGTTAAAAATTATTTCGAAGTAGGTAATTAGCGATGACAGCATTAAAAAGATTAAACTCTTGTTTTAAAGTAACGTAAACGTAACTGAAAAATGATATTTTTTTTATCCATGATTGAATAAATAATGTTGTATTATTTCATGACTATTCACTAGACATTGTGGGTTTTCGCGTGTACGTTTCATTGAAATGAAACACTTACGAATCTAACTGCACGTTTATTAGAGTTATCAGAT
This sequence comes from Chrysoteuchia culmella, assembly GCA_910589605.1. Classification (NCBI taxonomy): domain Eukaryota; kingdom Metazoa; phylum Arthropoda; class Insecta; order Lepidoptera; family Crambidae; genus Chrysoteuchia; species Chrysoteuchia culmella. The sequence continues at coordinate 22,368,224 of OU342652.1, read as the reverse complement.
CACAAAAGAGATTATTGTGTTTTGTTTTAGGTTTTGTTTTCCGACGGTTCGACACCTTTACAGGGGCCGTGGTCACGATGGGACTTATTTCTTATCTTATCGCATTTAAGTTTTACATGTTCGATTTTAATCTAAAAATAACTTAGATAGTTACCTACTTAATCGTAAAATGGAAAATACCTACCTAAACTATCCTGGTAAAGTTAAAGAATAATGTGTAATTTATCGTCGGCCATTAAATGTCTTCACTGCTTTGGCATAGGTCTTTCTTATGGATAGTTAAGGATACTAGGCCATGACACTCCACGCGGGCCCGATGCGTATTGAAGGGACTGCCGTTGCAGCTGGGATCAACGGCTTAACGTGCCTACCGTTCCGAAGCACAAACGAAAGAGCTCGAGATAGAAAGTATTTGGTCACCCATCCTGTGACCAACCATTGCGAACGTAACTTATTTACAACATTCACATGCCGCGGCTCTTGCCCACTTAGTCATCGAGCTTCTACCAGTAATTTAAAACGTCTGGGGTGTAAAATTCGATTAGATCTAAAGGACAAGCCGTCGTGCTTTGCGCGTCGCCGCGGCTGTGCCTTGGTGGTCTAGTTGATGGGAGCGTCCAATCCCAACTCTTGAAAGCGCGGGTTGGGCTCCTGCCCGTGGCGGGTTTATTCTTCTCACAACTTTTGTTATTTATTCGTATCGCATTTGTTTAGTGCCGAAAAACCTGTTGGACACGTTAGATAGTTACCTACTTAATCGTAAAATGCAAAATACCTACCTAAACCATCCTGGTAAAATTAAAGAATCATGTGTAATTTATCGTCGGCCATTAAATGTCTTCACTGCTTTGGCATAGGTCTTTCTTATGGATAGTTAAGGATACTAGGCCATGACACTCCACGCGGGCCCGATACGTATTGAAGGGACTGCCGTTGCAGCTGGGATCAACGGCTTAACGTGCCTACCGTTCCGAAGCACAAACGAAAGAGCTCGAGATAGAAAGTATTTGGACACCCATCCTGTGACCAACCATTGCGAACGTTGCTTAGTCACAACATTCACAGGCCGCGGCTCTTGCCCACTTAGTCATCGAGCTTCTACCAGTAATTTAAAACGTCTGGGGTGTAAAATTCGATTACATCTAAAGGACAAGCCGTCGTGCTTTGCGCGTCGCCGCGGTTGTGCCTTGGTGGTCTAGTTGATGGGAGCGTCCGATCCCAACTCTTGAGAGCGCGGGTTGGGCTCCTGCCCGTGGCGGGTTTATTCTTCTCACAACTTTTGTTGTTTATTCGTATCGCATTTGTTTAGTGCCGAAAAAGTTGTTGGACACGGATGAAAATTTAAGTGTAAAAAAGTAAGAAGCTAGATAAAAATGGAGATTTTGAATAATTGTGAAAAGTAGGTTACTTTATTTTATTATTATTGAATTATCTACAAAATTGTCGGTGTGTATTTAAACGGGCCTATACCTAGCAGTAGGTGTTATGTGGCTGAGACAACGACAACGATTTAAACGGGCGGGCGTCGGGTGACCGACCGCGAGCAGTGGTTGACCGGAACAGCTGATCGTGCGAATGTGTGTGTGCGCTCGCTGCGTAGCCGCCGCGCGACACGTATTTTTGCGAGCATTTGGAGTTCATTGCGGCTCGTCAAGTTCAGATGCATTTTTCGTTAGGAATTCCAAGAAAAATCATGAAGTTTATTAATAGGTACGTTTTATAATGTAATTTAGTAACTGATTTTATCAAAAAGTCTCAAAAAGATTTGTCACTTTGTTGGTCAATAATACCGTAACTATTGATTTCCCAGGTATGGTTCCTTACAAAAAAATCTTCGTAATAATAGATAGAATACGAGACTTTCGTTTTCGTTAAGGGTCAATTTACACCCAGTAATTACACTACAGATAAGGCAGGGCTTATGTTATGTATTTTTTGTAAATAACCTTGAAATATCCTTTTAAAAAAGAATTTCCTTCATTTATTCATTCCGGACCGGCCGAATGGGGCCGGAGAATTATATAGTAAATGCTGCCTTATTTCTTATAGAAATAAGGCAGCATTTACTTTGCAGTTCGCCGTTGCAGTTATTACTTTTGCTTTTGGCCTAGAGCGCGCCCTTAAGTCTAATATTACATAGGAGACGTCGCTTTGTCATGTACATTTTTGTTAAAAACAACAGTTGGTTCCGATGGTACGTGAACATCTTGTAGTGCCGTTGTCTTCACGTGTGGTAGCGACCGGCGACGACCCGATGACGGCGGCTGCCCGCGAGGAGCTGGCTCAGGTTCCGTTTGTGGGGCGGGGTGGGGCTCCATCACTTTACGTTTCCGAAGACGCTTCAAGATATGTTTTACGCCCCAAACACATAATAGTGTCACGATGACTGTAGCCAAAATGCTGTATGTGACGTAATGTTGAGTATCGTAACTATCGATTTGAGTGTTGACTGTTTGTTGTTGGACTTTGATGGAGTCAATCTTTCGCTTCAGGGTTTTCAGTGTTTCCTCATGATTTTCAGGGAAAAGTGTTGCGTTAAATTCATTAACGATCTGATTAACCTCCGATTCCTGCGGTAAGTCCATTATTTTTTCTCCATTTCTTTTCATCTCACTTTGAAAGTTGTTATGAGAGTGGATAATTATGTTGTTTCCTTTCAGTATACAGCCTTGTGATAATGTTAAGATGCCCGTGTGACGTAGTGTTTGAGTCATTGTTCCGTCTGGGCAGAAAATGCGCGCGCTGCATTCATCGCAACAGGAGTATAGCCACGCGCCACGGCTGTGTAACTGGATCCACTCATGCCGACACTCCGTTATCGCTATGCGGCAATTTGATATTGCTCTATTGTTTATTATTTGAGCTTCAAAAATTGACGCTGCCTTTATGTCGTAAATAGGCAAGTTTAATAAGCAAATTAATTGTTTGTCATTTAAATGTACACATGACCGCATATCGTCAGTTATTAACAAATCTTTTCTGATGTTGACTACCATGTATTTTGATGTTGGAATTATTGTTTTCATTGTGTCACCGTCGATTTGATGGATAGGTATAATTCGACTTAGTTCGTACATTTCATTCGAAATCATTGGCAGTTTTAGTTCCATCATCAAGTATTTTTCTGTAACTCTGACATTCACTCTTGATATTTTGTACATGTTTCTAATGCAGTCAGGCGTGTTTAAACATGGCAGGGACAGATCGCGTGGGAGATGCCCGGAGATGATGTTCAGTTGTTCTTGAAATTCTCCCGGGGTTAGCAGGTGGGTGTCTTCTCGACCATTTCTCACTTCTGCCACCAAATCCAATAGTTGTTGTTAGACTCCGTGTATGTTGGAATAATCAAATTTATAGCCACTGCTGTAGCGGTGATATAATTAGCGTGGTTCTGATCCATTGTTATTCGTTTTTCACTCTCTCTAAGATGATTGTTTATGATGTTTAACTGTTTGTTCATGACCTCTTCATTTCGCTTTAAAAGATTGAATTCTCCTTCAATAATATTTTCTGTACAAGCTTAGGAGGTGATTTTCATTGTTGTGTATGTACTTGATCTCCTTTCTGTATTTTTCAGAGAATCGTTCGTCAAGGACACCAAAATGTGTTTGTAGCATATCCTATTCCGTCGAAGAGCCCTCTTAACACGCCTTCCGTGTTCAGAATGTAGAATTTCATTAAAATGTTTCAGTTCGTTCACTTCATGGTTAAATTGATTTATTCCGGTCTAATACCAACATCTAATACCAATGGTGTTTATTTTAAATCTTTATTATTTTATACCACTTTTTAAACGAATACCATAACAAGTTTGTAGATATAAGGTAGTCAATAAAAAATTTTTAGTTGTGTAAATATTTTTTTGTTTATTTAACAAAATCAGTTTAACTAAACTAATTTAAATATAGTAAGTATATGTTTAATTCAAATATTAAATATCACAGGCAATCAACTTTCTATATTAAAACCTAGTAAGTACACGTTTAGTTTAATAACAAACTATCACAGGCAATCAACTTTTAATATTAAAACCTAGTAAGTACACGTTTAGTTTAATAACAAAATATCACAGGCAATCAACTTTTAATATTAAAATCTAGTAAGTACACGATTAGTTCAATAAAAAAGTATTATAAGCAATTAACTTTGAAAAAAAATTAAGTTCTTAGTTACAATCAGCAAAAAATTTGGCATACACATTATATGTAAATAAGGTTTTATATATTAACAATTGGTGGCTAATCCCTTAATTTTTCTAAACAGTGACCAACTGTGATCCTCTTTTCGACGAGTTGGTTAGTAACGTATTTAATCCACCGATTTCTTATAACAGTTTTTGTTGCACATCGTTTTGCAGGTGGTTCATTTGATTTGTGTTGATGTACAACTACTGTTTGTAAATCTGCATCATCTTTAAGCGCTTTCAAAAGCTGATATAAATTGACGTTTTTTGGGATACTCGTATTTAATTTCATATGCCAAGATTCTACTGCATTTGTAGTTCGATGGCGTTCACCATAGACACACCAAGTATTTACAAAACTCTCGTCTTCTAGCCATTGTGATGCCATGTTATTATTAATTTTTTGAATTGCGTCAGTATCAGGGCTATCTTCCATAATGTAGCACCATCCGTCTGAAATAAATTCTCGAGGAAGTAATGGCAGTAACGCTGAAAGTCTTACGTGTCTGCGGGTGTTAGTGTCTTTAGTCAGATGCAACTCTTTTGCTTTTTTCCATACATTTTTGGAATAGTGAAAGTAGCACCCTTTCACCACAACTGATGGAAAGACAGTTGAAATGGCGTTCATTGGAGATTGTTCAAAATCTGAAAAAAAAAAATTGCGGGTTCCCATCCAGGAATATTTTGTTTCAAAATTTCAAATAAAGTTTTGTATGTTTGCTCTGTTTTATTGTTTAGTAAAACATAAATTAAAGGAACCATGCGAGTATGATCTTCGTCACTTCAGCATAGCAATAGAAAGTTCCATCACATTCACAAAAATTAAGTTTTTGGACTTGCTCTATTTGAGTTGGACTGGCCAAGATGATTATTCGGGTATTAGATGACTCGTCTTTATGGTCATGAAATACAAAAGCTCGAAATTGTAAAGGAATTTCTATTTCAGCAACTGATTAGCACTGTATTTTTGACACACCAGCTTCCTTGTTTCTAGCATCATATAGTTTCGATTTAAGGATCACAAACGATGGTATTTTTTTCACTAAATTCAACCCAGAGTCACTGAATTGAGTTTTAAATGTGTTATAAATATTTGGTATTGGGCGAAATCAGACTTCAATACTGTTTCTTTGAGATCATTTAACTTCCTCGCCATTAAATTCTTTACTTCATCGGGCACGCAGCTATGATTTTTCTCATTAGTTATATTCCCATCCTGCGATAACAACAAAATAAAAAAAAAATACTGATTGACTGACTGCAAACTAAAGAGAGACAAGGTACGAGTGGATCCGTACCATGTTACAAAGTTATTTATCATATTTTTCTATCAAAGTTATTGATTTATATTATATATAATGGAATGGATATGATTACTAATATTTTAGTTATCTCAAGACGCAGACACCAGATAATATCAGGCGTTTTACACATCATTTAAAATGGCAAAACAAAGGTTTATAAAAACATTCAGCTCACTACTTCACATTCCGAGGTTGACCCCATTACAGACTATAGTTCATGAGATAATACAGCCCGATGATGGAGCGTAGTAGTTAATAACAAAGGCCCGTTGGCACCCTTGGGGTACGGAACCCTATAAATATAAAATTAAGTAAGTAGTTGGTAACATACATACCTTTATCTGCAAAGATCCACTGCACTCTTTGACCTTCACACATCTCCAATGGCTCCATCCACTTTTTGTTTCCCGCTTTTTGTGTACTGGTAACCAGCTCTCAATAATACCACACCACCGTTTCGTTTTATAAAAGTCAATTCTCCTGGTCCCGAACTTGTTGAAGGCTGACCAGCTTCTTCAGACATTACTGAGATAAAAATACACAACATGAGTTTGTGAACCTACAAATTAATTACTTACCTCTAATTTTGGACTACATTAATTTTTAAATGCGCACTGTATTAATAAATAATATTTTAAAACCAAAGGAAAATTTAAATACAATAAAATTCGCATAAAGTACACAAAAATACTCACTTAATAATTATATATCACTTCACTTCACTGGTATGCACCGCACGGAAAAGTACTGAGAAATAGATAACATTTCTAACAGGATCAGAGCAGTTATTAGAAATAATTATGCGCACCGGCAGCACAAACAAATAATTAGAAGAAAAACGGACCTTATTCCATTGACTTAAGTTTGAGCCATCGACACAATAAAACGTTCAAAAAACTTCGTTTGCAACTGTCTCTGATTGGTTGCTTCGGATTTACCAAAACAATGTCGTAAACTCACCCTTTTTCGCAGGTATTTTTTTTAAACAAAAGCTTTTAATTGAACTTGTTCGATAAGTTGTATGTGTAAAAATATTGGATTAAAGTTAATATAGAGTTTTAGCATAATCTAGTACTATTAAGTATTGTGTGGCATTGTATTACAATCGTATCAGAATTAAAAATAAAATCATTTTTCTGGCTGACTGTAACAAGATTCATGTTTTGGTATTAGTTCGGAATAGATCGTACATTTATTAAAATTAATTTAAAGAGTGGTATCCGATTGGAATAGAAAATAAAAAAGGATAAAAACAAATACCATTGGTATGGATAATTCACAAAATAATTGTACCGTTACGCACATGTGAATTAATGTTACGCACATGTAGAAAACGTAACGTGCATGTTAGCATAAAGGTCGTGTTCACAATAAACGATGAATGTTCTAATTATGTATTTAATGAAAAAAATTGTCTTCGCTTCAAAAATATAATTATATTTTAACACAATTTAATAAAAGAATTATTACACATGTCGGCATCTACTTTTATTCAAAACAAAAAAAAACTCTTTTTATAACTCAAATAACGAACAAAAAACATACAAATATAAAACAAAACGTATTAGCCTTGTGAAATATTTTAATAAAAGATGTAAGTTACACATGTCGGCATCTATTGTAGCAGTACATAAATCTTTGTTTTATTTTAACGTCATATTTGTAGTATTATTAATACAATCTAATTTAAAGATTAAAAGTTACTACTTAGACTTCCGGTTACAATTCGCGCCAAACCGTTCGCGCTAACTTCAACACGACGCATAAACCCCCACCCCAACCGGTGGTTGGGCTGGGTCTCTGCGTCGGCAGAGCGTCATTCGATCGCTGACTACGGTACCGACCACTAGTTATCAAGAAGTGTGTCAGTTTTAGTAATAGCTCTTAAAACCAACATTATAAAATTATAAAACTTATGTAATTTAAAGAAAATAAAACCCAAGTGAAGTTGAAACATCGTTTAATTCCACCGTTCCCGCTTACTGCTTCGCTGCTGCTGCTGGTGTCACTGCTTCAGTTCAGAAGTGGGATTACCTGGGAAAAGGTGCTGTAATTTTTGTTTTGTTTTTACTCTCTGCTTTCTTACGTTCTGTTTCCTAGATTTTCTTCATTCCTTCATAACACATTTCGAACACGCACGTGGCGTTTGGTCAGGGCTACTCCTTGATATCGCCCTTACATTTCATACATGCAGTTGGCGTTTGGTCAGGGCTACTCCTTGATATCGCCGTTACATTTCGAGCACGCACGTGGCGTTTGGTCAGGGTTACTCCTTGATATCGCCGTTACATTTCATACATGCACTTGGCGTTTGGTCAGGGCTACTCTTTGATATCGCTATTACATTTTATACATGTACTTGGCGTTCGGTCAGGGCTACTCCTTGATAACGCCGTTACACTTAAATCACGCACTTACTGTTGGTCACGTCACGACTATTCCTTGTATTTAACCTTTTCATGTGAGCAATAATTATGCAAATAAAATATTTTAAGCAGTATTAACGACGTGTTTTGATTTATTCGTTTAAGTCATTAAATTGCCTTGATGAGTTTCTAACACGTCACCTTTCTTATTACTTATGGCACAGTCTTTATAACTACTCTTACGCTGTGGTTGTAGTGTAGTTTCAAAAGGTTACAGACATAAATTTATTCTATTAATTAGAAGTGCCTTGTCTGTTAATGTGATTTTCAGTACCTGTCATATTTTTTTTTGTTTACGTTACCTACTTTTATAATTTTTTATTTTTGCAAAATTGCTGATTTGTAATTGTAATAAATAACCTGTTGATGCAAAAACTCTTCTCTTTGTATTATTAAAAAGCTAAGCGTTAGGTGAATAAATCAAATTTAGACTTAGTCTAAAGCTGATTGATAGGTTATCAAATAACAAGTTAGCGTATATTTAAAAAATGAGTTATATAGGAGGATATTGTTTAAATATAAAAGTGAATTTTATTTTACTCAGCAGTCTCGATTTAACTACTGACAGCTATCTAAACTCTTGTTATGAAACAAATCACCCAGTTTCGACACAAAATTGCTTGGTTGCTTATGTTTTACAGCTGACAATGGTCGATCAATCACCTATACTACCGGGTCCATTCGGGGGCCAGCCTCCAAGAAGCTCCAGAAGCCGCAGTCGCAGAACGTCGAGAAGCACCACAAGCGGCGGCTATCTAGAAGGGGGTTATAGAAGACGCAGACCACGCTATCGACCAGCTGCAATGAGGAGGCGGATACCAGAATCGCGTAACCAGCAAAGTACAAGCCGGGAGCAGTCACGGTCACGTTCCCGGGGAAGTACGTCTCAATATCAACGCCGCCGCCGTTCCGGAAGCGTGCCAGACAGGGTGAGTTCTCGCGATTACCGCAAGTCCAGGGATCCCTCTCCACGACATTTTTGTAATTCACGACATAGGAGTCGCGCACCATGTGCGAAGAATGGGCATGTACCAATTGTTCAAGCTGTTGCTTTGAGAAGTAGACGCAGTAGTAACGGTGGTTGCCGCTCTAGAAGTCGATTACAAACCCGTAGCGACCGCGAACCACAGAATAGAGACCAGCAACTTCCTTCTAATGTGACTGTTTCTCAACTAATAGAAGCTCTACAAGCTATAAAGGGTGGCACCACTCATGAAAGCTTGCCGCTTACTTCTTTTCAAAATGTTATTCCCGAGTTTGATCCCGTTCGCCAAGAACAAAGATTGACATGTGGTTGCTTCAAGTGAATGAGTGTGCAACAATTTATAGCTGAAGCGACAGGCAAACTATACATTTTGCTTTGCCTAAACTATGTGGTACTGCCAGGAAGTGGTATGAGGGCTTAGGTACTGTTTTGTTTTCTTGGAACGAATGGCAACAGAAACTAAAAGCTGCCTTTCCTAGTCATGAGAATTACGGCCAGTTGCTGACTTCAATGTTGACTAAACGTGCGCTCTTTGGGGATAATCTTGAGGATTATTTTCATGAAAAGGTAGTTTTACTTTATTTCTTTGAGGATTTAGGGACTTTGCAACCCTGTTGATGGCTGTAGTCACTGCGACCTAAAGGTACGATTCCACCAAAATAGTGTGCAGCACATTTGCTTACAAACATTTTGTGCAAAACTCCAGCAGTGCGGTACAAAACTGGTATCGCATTTGGCTTCCATCTCCACTGGTAAAGCTGTGCGTAACTTTTGTAAGCGCACAGTTCCGCACATTTGTGCGCAAACTTGTTCACTGAGCAGAGTTTCTGCCGAAGACAGTTCAGTAGTTAATATGGACGGGCAGAAAAACGCAGTGCTTTGTGCTGCAGCAAGTGTTTTACTGTGTTGTCTGCTTAAAAAGAAACGAAGAAAGAAACCGCGATGTTGGGTGAGGCTAACTAATAGATAATAGATTCCTAATAGATAATAGATTTAGAAACTAATAGATTCCTAGAAGAAATAAAAATAGATCCATTGAGTGGATTTAAAAATTTCACGTATATCTTGTGAAGATTTTGAGTTGCTCGTCAATGCAACTAGTCCTTTTATTGCTAAGCAAGATACCAACTACAGAAAATGTGTCCCTGTTTCAATACGGCTTGCAATCACCTTAAGATATCTTGCTACTGGAGATTCTTTTGCAAGTTTAATGTACTTATTTAAAGTTTCAAAAGAGCTTATTGCTCGGATTGTACCTGAGACATGTAAGGCGTTGATAAGCGTGTTGAAAGAAAATATTAAGGTAAGAAAATAAAAATAATATACCATTTTATTTTAGTCTCATTTTATTTTAGTCACTGTTATTGCATTACATATCATGCCAAGATATTTCGCCATCATTCTGACGTAAAAGATCTGAATAATCATTATCGCGGACCTGAAAACTTGAAGCCACTCCTTGACTCTGAGAATTTGACGAATTTGAATACGGTGAAGGCATTGGAGTTGTAACATATTTTCCATTACCAATAATAGCGTCATACAACAAATTGTCAAAATCCCTTTGTACTAAAATCTTCGTTCGCTCATCTTTAATTTTCCTTAACTTCGTTGCGACGCCTGCAGCAAAAACGTCGTCGTCATCAGATTTTTTTGCTTCCATCTGTTTGTTCACGTTATTCATATTGCATTGGGGCTATGGATGGCAAACACGTTGTCATTCAAGCTCCAAGTAATACTGGAAGCGACTTTTTCAATTACAAAGGCGATTTCAGCATAGTACTTTTGGCACTGGTTGATGCAAATTATAAGTTTACGTACGTAGATGTTGGTTGTAAAGGAAGAATATCGGATGGTGGTGTCTTCAAAAATACTGGTTTCTATGATAACCTTACCCATTACCCGGAAGGAACAAACCAATTCTACATGTCATTGTAGCAGATGATGCTTTTGCATTAGATATAAATTTAATGAAACCATATCCCGGTCAACATGACAAAAGATCAAAAGAGAGAATATTTAATTATCGTTTGAGCAGAGCGAGACGTATTGTGGAAAATGTATTCGGTATTATGTCCGGTGTATTTCGCGTACTCAGAAAACCTATTCTGTTAGCTCCAGAAAAGGCACAATTGATAACACTGACATGTTGTTACTTGCATAATTTTTTGATGACACAAAAATCATCTTCACCACTTTATACTTCTGTTGGCTGTTTTGATACTGAGAACCAAATTACTCATTGCACTATCGATGGAAGTTGGCGGCGCGATGCAGCCATGGCAAACTTACTACCTTAAAGACATGTTGGAAGAAGATCTCCTGGCGACATAAGAGAAGAATTTGCACATTTTTTCCAAACTGACATCGGAATGGTGCCATGGCAAGAAACATTAGCGTAATTTTTTTTTTATATTCCACCGCATACACACTACATCATTTAGCACAACTAAGTAGAGCTTGTACTATGTGTACTAGACAATGGATAAACATACATATTATATACTTTCTTTTTATAAATACATATGTACATATTATACATAGAAACACCCAGACCAAGACAAACATCCTTGTTCATGCACACAAATGTTTGACTTGTGCGGGAATCGAACCCGCGACCTCAGCCGTGGCAGTCAGTTTCACTAACCACTACGCCACCGAGACCGACAAATAGCATATATGTGACCTTACGTACAAATACCTTAAATACGTTAAATGCAATATTACGAAATCTTAAAAAAACTAAAAACCTTATGAATGATGAAAAGTGGACTTGGATCGTTTTGAAATGTAAGGACTCATATATGTCTTTAGGTAATAATATTAATAGTATGAAAATAAACATTTTAAATGTACCTACCTGTTCATTTATTTCGTCGTGTGTGTTCAAGCTGGTGTTCGGCTCATCCCTTCCATGAAAGAAGTTCAAATATGCATAAGCAAACCATTTTGGCTTATATATATCCAAGATCCCAGAACCTGAAGATTTTGAGTCCGCGATTTTCTTCTTTTCTCTTCGGTATTGAGCCAAAATAATCTTCCATTTTCTCATAACCTCAGTCGAGTCACAGAGTGGCGTCATGTTTTTTGTTTTTATTTTTATAATCACTGTGACTAGAATCCCACAGTATAGGATAAGTTTCAATAGCTTGAATAAATTTAATAATCGTATCATTCGTCCAATCCATAAATAACTTGGTAATTAAGGCGCTACTCGGAAAAGTATGGACTTTTTGATGTAAAACTATAGCACGGTTACAGTTGTTACAAATCTGGCAATAACATATATATTTCTTCATACCTTTATCTAGATTCGTATAGTTTCAAAAACACGATTTTATGATTTTGCCTAGACACTTTTTCCTTTCGAAAAGACTTCTAAAAAATACGAAAATTCAAGATTATTCTTAAATGGGGTTACTTACACTATTGGAAATTGGTTTAATAAGTGGACACCAATAATATTGAGGATCGTATAGAAGCATTTTTTTTAAATCGCTGTAGTTATTTAATACGAAGTGATTTTGTGTTTTATTTGCCGAATCTGCAAAATCGGTCTCGCTCCCGTGCGCGTCGTTTTCTCATTGCTATCTCGCTTCAGCATATTTTTTTCGAGTATCGCCTTAACAATGTACGCGTACAAATAAATGTTTTCGCTCCGGTAGCGGAAGCAAGACTGAGTTCGTGAACAACAGGTTTGTACGCGTCGACGCGAGTCCACTGCCTGTATGTGTGCGCGCACAAATGTATACAGATGTGCGCGAACATTCCTAGAATGTTAGCGCACAATTTGTTATTGTTTGCTTTAGTGAGTCGACTAGAAGAAACATTTGTGTCGCACAATGTGCATTGCAGTGCCGCACAGTTCAGCACACCGGTGGAATCGCATCTTAACATACACATAAGTTACAAACCAACGAAACGCAATTTTTGTCTCTCTAATAAAAATAAATTTCAGGTACTTATAAGATACATTACACATTATAAGTCTCTTAGCACAAAAAATAGATATTATTTTAAGAGATTCATTGTATTATAAAACCACTAAGGCACACTGTACAAATGTAGTCAAACGAAGTTGTTCCACTACATGATATGCAGACCCATTTGTGACACCATGCACTTTGCCATTTCTTGCAGAATGAACTGTTGGCGAGTCTTGCAAATATAACAAGGAAATGTTCTTGAAGTTAAGGGAGTATTTTTTTCTTTCGTTCGATTCTCTTTCTCGACTTTTGGCTTCAATATCTTTAAAGATTTTTTGTTGGCTTTGTCATTTAATACTGCAGAAGGTACAAGATTTTTCACTTTTTTAATGGGCGACAAAATTAGGTTTTCATTGTCATAAGGCTTGTGAATTTTAACTCTCTTATTAGACTGCGGAACATCACTGAATTTAAATGTGGTGGGGGGGAACTACTATTGAAACATCATCTAGAATTTCAATGTCGTGATAGGAACAGTCGACTATTTCCAGATTTCCGTAAAGTGGGGATACGTTTCCTAAGGAACCATCTTTTTTCAAGGAACCTGTGACAAGGATTTGTGCATCATAGGAGTCAATGAAATCGCTTTCATCGCACTTAATGTCCATTTCATCAACAACTGTCGGTAAAAGCCAGTCTGTGCGTGATTTGCAAACTGAAGGGCCCAGTAACGTGGATTTTTCAGGGCTTGAGCCAGCGCTTGACACAGTGCTTGACACAGGATTTTGACTAACATCCATCGGTTGGACAGGTTCCTCATTTCTCACATCATTACTTGCTGGCAACGAACTTAACGATGGTTCAGAAACTGTCTTTAACTGATCCGTCAATAAATGTATTACGTTACCACAAAAGCAGCTCAAATGACGGTTCTGAATCTGATTAACTTGAGTAGAAATAATTTGATGCAATTGCATCGTTCCCGGCACCGCGCGTAAACCATCAGGAATTAATTTCTTTATAAACTCATTTGCAAAAAAAACGGGCACCTAAGCAATGAACCATTTCAAATGTTAATATTGCTTTGTTTGATAATTATATCAAATATCAAATATATCAAATATCAAATCATTTATTTGCATGACACATGGTATAAAATGATGGTAACATTAAACAGTAACAGCGCTCATGTATCACTAATGTAATAGTATGCAAATCATAAAACTTACAATGTCAATCTTAAAGTAAAATAATTTTAAATATTTATACAGTTAGTCAACAATAATTAAAATTTTATCACGCTAGTATAAAAACAAAGAATGTCAGTAAATTTAACTATTTAACTCTATAAATTCCTTAACACTATATGTATTTATATTATTTAACCATTTAGTTAGTTGTTTTTTAAACAACGCATTATTTAGCTCTTTCATTTCATTGGTGATTTTATTGTATATTTTAATGCACATAGCAAGACAACTTTTATTATATTTAGATGTTTTAGGTACATTTTTTAAAACAAGTTTATATTTGTTTCTGCGCACTCTAGTATTCTGAGTATCCGATGCTTTAGCAAACAGATACTTGTGTTGATGGACAAAGTTACACACCTCATACAAGTACAGCGATGGTAAAGACATCAGATTTAAGTCTTTAAATATAGGTTTGCATGACTCGTCAGGTAGTATTCCACAAATGGCCCTTATGCATTTCTTTTGTGCTATGAATGCTCTATTCCGATCTGTGCTATTACCCCATAGCATCAAACCATACCTTAATACAGATTCGACATAAGCACGATAACATAAGACAGCAGTTTTCCTATTTGTTACTTTTGTAAGTTGACCTATAGCATATGCAAATCTGTTTATTTTATTACAAACGGTTTCAATATTAGCTTTCCAATTCAAAAATTGATCTATTATGACACCCAGGAATTTCACTTTTGTTACTTTATACATTTTGTCAATGTTTAGTTTAAAATTATATTTCTTATGTTGAGATTGATTGAATTGAATAAATACTGATTTATCAAGATTAATATTTAGATTATTTGCTTCAAGCCAATCGATTAATATGTTAATATTATTATTTATGTCATTCTCATGATTAGTCAATGAATTATTTCTTTTTTCAGTCGTCACAATTATAGAAATGTCATCTGCATATAAAATAATTTTATGATTGGTAATTTCAAATATGTCATTAATATACAATAAAAATAAAAGAGGCACTAGAATACTTCCCTGGGGGACACCTGTTTTATTTTCACGACAACTGGAAGCATATGATATAATTTCGTTATTAACTAATTTATTGATCATGACATATTGTTTCCGGTGAGATAGGTATGACGATATCCACTGAAGGGCAATACCTCTCACGCCTATATTTTCTAACTTTTTTAAAAGTAAATCGTGCGAAACGTGGTCAAAAGCCTTAGTTAAGTCAAAAAATAGCCCTGTTGTCCAAAAGTTATTATTATTACTAGTCAAGATCGTATTAATTAAATCAAATATTGCCAATGTTGTGGATTTACCATTTTGAAAGCCATTTTGGCAATCATTTATAATTTTATATTTGTTACAAAAAACTACTAACCGTTTAAACATGCACTTTTCAAAAATTTTTGAAAAAATTGGGACAAGGGTGATAGGGCGATAATTGTTTACATCATCTTTTTCACCTTTCTTAAAAAGTGGCCTAACAACAGATAGCTTCAAGGCTTCCGGGAAAATTCCAGAATCAAAAGATTTGTTTATAAGATAGGTTATAATGGGAAGGATTTCATTAATACATTGTTTAATTATTTTAGTGTTTATTCCATCATAACCTTCAGCATTTGTATTATTAAGTTTTAAAACTTCAGTTTTTACTTCTTTCTCTGTCATCGGCATTAAGAACATGGTATTTGAGATTGTTGTAATGGGCTGGCGTTTCTTTTTAACCGTAGATGAACATGGTATGTTGTCAATAAATTTGTCATTAAAAGCATTCGCTATATCTGTGGGATTAGTTAATATTGAAAGAAAGAAAGAAAGAAAGAAAAAACATTTATTAGCCACATACACACAGAAGATACACACACACACACAACAATACAAGGAGCTACAATATTAACATTTAAATGAAAAACAAATTAAGCGTGCAGGGCCAATAAATACCCCGTCTCAGCATAATGCTACTGAGCCACTAATAGATGTGCAAAGTGACCCAGTAGCGCTGTTATTCTGACGGGGTTTACAAAGGACACAGACAGTCAAAAACAAGTAAAACAACAATAGATAAATAACAAAATTTATAAATAAAAATATAAAGCAATAAAATGTATAAATATAAAAAGTCATAAAGGTAGATAAATAAAAATATAATATTATGGCATTATGTGCAATGTTGTTTGCCGATGACTCGAAGAAACGACAGTCGGTGATTGGTTGGCAGACGGGACAGATTGATAGACTTATAATATGTCAATGTCATCGCCTCCACCTCACTTCCTTCCACGTCAAATGCGCCACGTTTTGTATATAAGTAAAAATATAAATAATGCCATGTGGTTGTTGCAATACCAAAGCGTTTATGTCCAGCGATTTTTAGTACTGAGCAAATGTTCATCCAGTTCGTAAAGATATGCCCCATGTTCAGGAAAAAGTATTACGGCCTCATCGGGTGCGATCCCCGTAACGCTAAGTGCGAAGTGAAAACACCTAAGGTATGCGTGACCATTCTGTATTTTGCAATGCTAAGAGGTGTTTTTTTAAGTGCTTTTTCAGTGTTTCTTTCGATTTTAGTTCACGCATCGGCGGCGGGAGATCGTTCCAACACCGTGAAGCAGCATATCTAAATGACCCTCGAAAGGCCATGGAGCGATGTTTGGGGGTCAAGAAGGTGAAAGTACAAGCTCTTTTTGGGTAAAGTTTACGCTGAGCCGCCCAGACTAGTTTGTCATACAGGTACTTCGGCTTCTTTGAATTGATTATATCGAACATAAGACCAGCAAGTTGAAGCTTTCTGCGAGCCTCCATCTTTAGCAGATTAGCGGTGTTAGGGAAAGGAGTAACATGAGAACGAGGTGGTATGTGAAAGCAAAATCTGGCACAAGAATTTTGGACACGCTGTATGAGTCGCTTGGTCCTAGCCAGCAAACATGGGCCATAGACTGTGTCACAGTAGTTCAAATTTGATAGCACTAGTGTCTCGCATAATCTAATTCTGAGATTTTCGCTTAGGTACAGCCTAATCCTATAAAGTAATTTTAGTTTATACAAACTGTTGCGAACACATTCAGCCACATGAGCCTCGAAGTTGAGGCTGCTGTCCATAACAAGCCCCAGATATCTGACCTTCTGAACACACTCAATAGTTTCCCCATTTAGAGAGATGTTAATAGGTATATTATGATTTTTGAAATTAGTTAGTTTCTTCGTAGTACCAAACATAATCAACTTGGATTTTGTGGGGTTCAGTGTTAGGCAGTTTGATTTGCACCAGGTAGCAATCCGAGCCAGATCCTCGTTCAGTTGTACCTCAGCTGCAGCATATTCGGACGGTTGGAAAGATAGATACAATTGTAGGTCATCTGCATAAAGTTGGTGATGGCAATTTTTTATGTTTGTAGTGATGTCGGCACTATACAAGATGTAGAGGATTGGCCCCAAGATTGAGCCCTGTGGGACTCCACGCTTCACAGGAAGGGGTGCTGAGTAGTTTTTGCTCCCATTGGCCTCAGACAACTCCACATATTGACTCCGTTGTGACAGGTAACTACTGAACCACTTGACCGTTCTAGTATCGACGCCATAGTAAGCTAGTTTTGACAATAATAATAAATAAATAATAATAAATAATTGCATACAACACACCAATCATCTAGCCCACGTTAAGTTTCATGAAGAACTTGTGTTATGGATACTAGATAACGTATAAACATAATTATATACTTTTTTTTTTTGTAAATACATACTTATTATACATATTAAACAATAGTAAACCAGTATTTATAGTGTCGAAAGCACGTGAGAAATCGAGCAGTAGCATGGCACAGATCTTTCCCTGGTCTTGGCCTGCAAGGATGTTGTCTACTACATCCGCCAAAGCTGTAGCGGTACCGTAGCCCCTGCGGAAACCAGATTGTGTATGTGGAAGGATATCATTGTCTTCCAAATATTGGGTTAAGTGATCACAGACTACTTTTTCGAGAATTTTGGAAAGACAGGGAAGCAAGCTGATAGGCCGAAGGTCTTGCACGTTCTCAGGTTGGTTAACTTTAGGAAGTGGTTTGATCAGGGCAACTTTCCACATCTTAGGAAACGTGCCCTCCTCCATTGACCTATTTATCAGGGTGGTGATAGTATGTAATGACTGTGGTAGTGTGAGTTTCAACATTTCAAGCGATATACCATCATCACCTATAGCATTGGTCTTAAACCCTCTGATGACTTTCAAGACCTCTTCTTCACTGACTGGCTGTAAAGAAAAAGTTGTATCTCCAAACCTATGAGTTTCAAAGAAATTCAGTTCAGACATTGATACGCTGCTGTTACCCGGTACATTAAGAAAATGGGAATTTATAACGTCAGGGTTACTCAGAGAGGGAGATAAATCAGATAACTGCTTTTTATTTGGTAAAATGGTGGTAACAAGTAAGGTCACAAGTAATAAGTCTTTTAATTGTAATGTGGTTTTCTCTCTTTCAATAATAATATGAACTTACTTAATAGACTTACCTTTTTCGGCTAGGACAACAACGGGTAAATGAGACAAAACACTATCCAGTGACAAGTAAATTGATCTTTATTATTATCCTGACTCTATACAAACCAAAACTAAAAAGGTGTCCTGTAATTAACACATAAAAACATAAAAAATAGGTACACTGTTAAAACAATTAATTAAAAGTTACTGTTTTAGTGATCTTAAATAAATTTGAAGGTTCATGAATGCCTGCCCAAGGATATCAGAAATGGAACTTAATTGAATGTGATGAGAAATTGATGATGATGCTACACTATGGGTGAACTCCTAAGCTTGCTGATGTGAATGAATGGTGGTTGTTGATATGGATATATTTAATTATTAAACTAAATGTTAGTTTTTTGGGTTAATTTAATAGAGGAATGGGGTCACCGCTCTATGTGTGATCCTCTGATTATATTTTCACTGCTTGATACTAGCAGGATAGTAAAACAGCCGGAGGCGACTCCCGGGCTTTCCTGATCTGTCCTCCTCCGTGAACAAAGCTGAGTGGTGGGCATTCTGCAGGTAAACTTTAGAAGTTTCAGCCCTAGCATTCTCCGTCATTGCCTGCCATTCCTTCTTCTTCTGATTGATCACCTCAGATAGCAGCATGTTTGGCAAGAAGAAAGCATTCAGAATGAACTGTGATTCCGCATGATTCTGAGGAATCAAACAAGCAAGGCCTGATGTCCTAGTCATGGAGGGATAATCAGGAGCACCGGCATACTCTCTCAGCCTCTCAATAGGAATGGGTCCCCCAATATTGGGAATCGCCATATAAATTGCGGCAGTGATTTCAGGAAATGAAATTACCATTCTAGATAGAGTGGCGGCCTGAGTCTTTCCCTCTGCTTTCTCCTTGAGGTTGATTTTGTTCTTCAGATCAGTGAGTTTCCTCACTGCTTCTGATGAATTGGTCGATTTAAGGACCCTTCCCAGATTGTTACCTCTAACTATGCCAAAGAGGCATAGGAAGAGGATGTCAAACACTGTAGTGGACTGTATTTGATGAGAAATTGAGAGATTCACTAATAAGGATACTTTCGGTTTTGTATTGTCTTTCCGGTAACAATTTTACCTTATAAAGCTTACCTTGGCTCGGTTCTTGTGGTCGCATAACACCGTTGCTGGCGCCGTGGATGCAGGTAGCTTATATTGTTGAAACACCAAAGTTATTGTCATTAGAGTCTAACCACCCTTCACAACAACCCCCGAGGGCACATAAAACACATTATTCACTTTAATTGAAAATTGCACTGTGATTATTTAAAATTATTAAAATATAGTTATCGGAGCGTCCATGTTCTTGTAAAATTCTTCGTAAGTGACCGGTCGGTGTTGCTAGTGCTTGACGTCACACATCATTTTCGGATGCGTTCCGTTCCGCCGGCAGTTCAGGCAGTGTTTTATAAAATAAAATTAATACAGTAAAGACAAATACTTAACAACTACTGTTATTATATTATTAGACAATCAATAAACAGGTAAGTAAATTTAATGTAAATAGGTACCTATAAGTATGTAATTAAGGGTAGGTGACCGTTATTAAACTTAAGTAAACATTGAAAACACCTAAACCAGTACAAACAGACTTATTCATTTATTTATTCACACAAATGTTTGTATTGTAGTGGGTAGGTAGGTAAGTAGGTAAGGTACCTACATGGAAGGGAAATCCATTGAGACAGCCCTCCACAACATGGTAGTCAGAGTAGAGAGATCAACCAAAGACAAAGAATACGCCCTAGCATGCTTCTTCGATGTAGAGGGCGCTTTTGACAAAGCGTTTGCACATGCCATCGTGGAGGCCTTAAACAGAGAAGGCGTAACAGAACAAATATCAGGCTGGATCACCAACATGCTACAACACAGATCCATACAAGCAGAACTAGCAGGCAGTAAATACACCATTAGAGCCAAAAGAGGCTTTCCCCAAGGGGGATGTCTATCTCCGCTGTTATGGTGCATTCTAATAGATGATTTAGTAAAAAAGATTACCGCTATGAACATATACATCCAAGCGTACTCGGATGATGGCCTCTTACTTGTGAGAGGGAAAGTACTAAGCGTGGTCAGAGACATAATGAGAAGAGGAATCATGACAACATTGAGATGGTGTAGGAATAAGGGACTGAACCTCAACCCTACAAAAACCAAACTGATGCTATTCACGAATAAGAGAAAGGTTGATAGAATGACACCAATAATCATAGAGGACGAGGAGCTGGAAACCGTAAAGGAATTCAAATACCTAGGGGTAATCCTGGACAGCACCCTCAGTTTTAGAAACCACATAAAAGAAACAAGCAAGAAGGCGATGACAGCCCTCATGCAATGCAGAAGAGCCGTTGGCAGGAACTGGGGTATGAAACCCGAAGTAATCCAATGGATCTACAGATCAATCATACTACCAAGAATTTTGCATGGTGCCCTGGTATGGTGGCACAAAGCGCAACTAGAATACAACAGGAAAGAACTCACGAAGGTACAGAGACTAGCCAGCATCATGATATCAGGAGCTATGAGAACTACTCCCACGGCCGCCCTAGAAATGATACTAGGCCTCAGTCCAATAGATTTGGAAATAAAAAAGAGAGCCACAGAACAATGGTTTAAGCTGAAAAGCATAAATCTATGGAAAGGAAGAAACAATGACAAAGGTCATGCAGAAATAGGCAAAAACTATGAGGAAAACCTTTCTATGATATTAGTTAACAACGACCTAATAAATAAGGAAAGAATTTTCGACAAAAAGTACAGGGTAAGCATCAGATCCAGAGAAGACTGGAAAACAGAACAAGACGATCTGGATTGCACTGCAATATGTTACACAGATGGGTCTAGGAAAGAATCAACTATGCTATCGGGAGCTGGAGTATACATAGCTAAACCCGACACAAGAAGAGCCACCTTCAATCTGGGAAAATACACAAGTGTATTTCAAGCGGAAGTATTTGCGATAACGCAATGTGCGCTAATGATTAGAAGTGTGATAAGCGACCACAACGTAGAAAGAATAGTAATATACAGCGACAGTCAGGCCGCTATCAAAGCCCTTGACAAAACGGAGACTACCTCAGCCCTGGTAAAAGAGTGCAAACAAACCATTCAGGAACTCGCAAACCTGGTTGAGGTAGAAATTGCCTGGGTACCCGGACACGAAGGTAACATTGGCAATGAGGAAGCCGATGCACTGGCTAGGAAGGGGTCCGACGAACCGTTCATCGGGCCGGAACCAAGACTGCCAATCTCACACAAAATTACCAAAAATATCATTGAGATCAGGACAATCAAAGAAACCAACCAAAGATGGATGAGCAGAAAGGACTGTAGACAGTCTAAGATCTTCATCAAATCAGTGGACAAAAAGAAAACCAAAGAGCTACTAAAACTGGGTAGGAGAGACATAAGAAACATCGTAGGAGTACTGACAGGACATTGCCCCCTAAACAGACACCTGTCAGTGATTAAAAGAACAGAGGACCCTATTTGTCCACAATGTAGAGAAAAAGAAGAAACAAGCTATCACTTCATGGCGGAATGCCCGATGTACGCATCGCTGCGCTGGGAACTCTTTGAAGTAGACAGGCTGAAAGAAGAGGATTTAAAGCAGCTTACGATAAGCCAGCTCAATAGGTATTGCAAGCGCACAGGTAGGTTCGAGGTCCCGACGCCGGTGGGGTAAATGATAACCCGCCCTCCCCTGATCTTGTCAGGGGACTTTGGGGAACTGGGCGAAATGGTTCCGACTATGGTGACTGATCGCCCGTCCGGCTTTGCCGGCGTCCCTCCTTCTAAATAATAAAGGTACCTACCGGCACCGACTTACCTACCTTCTGTACGGGGATCGATCTAGGTACCTACCGCGACTCATGTCTCAGAAGAAGCAGCATTCGCTTCCTACTGTCACTAAACTAAACTGGTTGTCCAATTAAATAATTTTAATAAAATAAAAATGCCAATACAAGTTTAACTTACCTTTACTTTCACCATACATCATTGTATTAAACATGAGGACTCGTTGAGCGTTTTATCGTACGAAAAAAAACCATGCACGGCATTTCTACGCTTGCTTCCCATTTTTTACTCAAGAATTCGTAAATGTTTAATTTAATTAAATAAAATTTAAAGAAAAGTAAAACGTAACGTCCGCCGGCTACAATGAAAATAAAAACAGTATTGACGCATAAATCGCGATCGCTAACCTGTCGGCGCGTGTTTGTTCCTTTTTCCCGCCCGCCGCGGGCCCCTCGCGCGAGCGATCAGGATCCCGATTCTCACGCCTTCGACATCTCGAATTCGACATTTTTGGAACCATAAATCTATATATAAAACTCACAGAAAACAATCTTCAACATTATAGGATTGTCAAAGATCATTGAAACTAAAGTAATATGACCCTAGTAAAGATTTTACTTACATTTTTAATAACGAAATTATGGTTTGAAAAATGTCGAATTCGACATATCTCAGCGCGAGAATTGTCCTCCAAGATCCCGATTCTCACGCCTTCGACATCTCGAATTCGACATTTTATGGAGCTAAAAATCAGTTTTAACTCTCACTGAAAATAATCTTTAACATTATAGGATTGTCAAAGATCATTGAAAGTAAAGGATTTTGGCAGTAGTAGAGATTTCAATTATATTTTTAATACAGAAATCAAGGATAGAAAAATGTCGAACTCGACATATTTCAGTGCGAGACTCGCCCTCACGCCTTCGACATCTCGAATTCGACAATTTTTGGAGTCAAAAATCACTGAAAGCAGTCTTCGGCATTTTAAGATTATCAAAGATAATTGAAACTAAAAGATTTTGACAGTAGTAGAGATTTTACTTACATTTTTACTAAAAGAATTAAGGATATAAAAATGTCGAATTCTAGATGTCGAAGGCGCGAGAATTGGGCCCCAGTGCCCCGCCGCCCGCCCCGCGCTTCTCATTTCAGTAACAGAAATAAAATTATTTTTAAATAATACTTAATATTTTTTTATAAGTTAGTGTAGTATGTTTATATGTTTATTAATAAGGTATCTTATAGTTTTTAAATAACTGTTTCAATGAATGAAATCTGTACCGAAAGTCAATGGGTATAGAATTTTAGTACTGATATTTTTACTGGTACTATAGCGATATTTTATACCGGTAAGCAGTCCCTGGAGTGAACGGTACTACATTCTTTACCTTTACCTACCTCAACTTATTGCATTTCGGGAAACATACGAATCCCTACAAACCTACATTTTAACAATCATATTGAGTACGAGCCCCAAAATTGGTCCTTCGACTACAACAGTGAAGTGTGTTTGTGAAGTATTCTACGGTAGCGAACCGGTCTCCTGGCCTCCCACAAGCGGGTCTCACCAGGTAGATTGAGAAAGGACAACACGCACATATCGTGGAGTGCGTAAGCATTCATACTGAACCACAACCTAAGCTGAAATACAGTTTAACTGCTGAATAACAACTACTTACAACATGATGGCTACAAAAAGTGATATGGAATCGCTTCTGCGCCGATAAGAACTAATTGCTGATTGTTTAAGCAAGATGGAAACAAACATCAAAAAATATTCCTCGTCTCGAAAAACAACAGAATACATAGAGAAGCGAATGGAGCTAATTGACGTTTACATCAAGGAGTTTGAGGCAAAACATTTACAACTTCTTAAATCTGAAGACAAGACTGCAGATTATTTTTCATCGAATGCATACAATTTAACTAGAAACTTGTATGAGAAGATACGAACATTATTGCGCAACGTAACACCGTATGCGGCGGAGACAACCTCAACTAAAACAGAAGAAAGGGGTGGATTTTCAAAAAGTGATGAATTGATTCAACAACAACAAACTAATTTTCGTGCGTTTTTAAGAGTTGTACGCAATATTGACATGGACTTTATTACCGAAAAGTGGGAAATATTGGATAAACTACAAGCTTTGCAGTCGCGATGGAACATAATTCAATTCAATTCAATTCAATATATTTATTGCGATAACTGTGTACAATTTTTTGCAGATAACATTGCAGATTTGTAGGTAACAACAGTATACCCATAACAGGCATGCAATATTTACCATAGGTAGGTTTTATACATAACTTAAAACTAAAACAATATGAACAGCCCAGTTAGTGTTTAGATGTATAGTACTCATCTAAGGTGTAAAATACATTGTTGATAAGCCATTTTTTTAGTACGTATTTAATTTTGGGTAAATCCAGAGCCTTAATATCTCCTGGTAGATGATTAAATATTTTAATGCCAGTGCTGAAGGCACTCTTATGATATAGATGGTTATTTATTTTTGGTATGCATATGTCATGTTTATATTTACTGCGGATATTAGGACGGGAACTGATTTTACTGATAAAATAATTAGGATTTCGTTTTATGAAAATTACGGATTCTAAAATAAAGATGTTTGTCAATGTTAAATACCCTTTGTCCCTAAATACGTTTCTCAGTGTTTCGTCGGAATACATACGATGAATGATACGTAAACACCTTTTTTGTAAGAGAAATGTTGACTCAACATTTACAGAATTTCCCCAGAAAATAATGCCGTATAACAACAGCGGGTAAACTTGACCAAAATATGCAGCTCTGGTTACATCCACCGATGTAGTTTCAGCCAATATGGAAAGCACATAACAGTAACTGGAAATCTTTTGGTTAATTTTTGAAATATGATCTTTCCAATTTAAGTTAGCATCGATGGTAACACCAAGAAAATTAAGTTCACCGACTTCATTTATTTTTGTATTATTTTCAGATATATCAAGGTTGTACGAAAGAGATCGATTGTTTCTAAATTGAATGAATTTTGTTTTAGATAAATTTACGGTTAAGTTTATGGATTTAAGCCAACTAATAGTGGTTTCTAATACTTTATTTATGTGATCTTCAAAGGCCGTTTTATTTCTATATGTATCTGGAATAAAAATAGTAGCATCGTCTGCAAACATTACACATAGGTTTTCAGTTATATTAGGCAGTTCATCTACATATACTAGGAACAGAAGTGGTCCAAGAATGCTACCTTGTGGTAGTCCCAAAGTAATATGTTCAGTACTAGATTGGATCTCTTCAAATGTCTTGCTATTTTTATTGTATGAGTCAATCACTGTAAATTGTTTTCTGTCTGTAAGGTAACTTTGAATAAGTTTTAAAGCTAAACCTCGTACACCTAAGTTCTCCAATTTCTGGAGAAGAATATCATGTCTAACGCAGTCGAATGCCTTAGACATGTCAAGGAACAGACCAATGCATGGAGTTTTATTGTTTAATGATTCCCATATTTCTTTAAGTACTTTATATACTGCATGCGTTGTGGATTTCTGCTTCTGAAAACCATATTGGTCTTTATTCAATAAATTATACTTGTTTAAAAAGTTTAAAAGACGATGAATAATAATTTTTTCAAATATTTTGGAAAAACTAGGTAATAATGATATGGCTCTGTAGTTATTTTTATTACTTTTATTACCTTTTTTGAACAATGGTTTGACTTTAGCAAGCTTTAATTCTTGAGGAAAACTACCAGATTCAATCATTAGGTTAAGAATATATACAAGGGGTTTAATTATAATTTCTAATGAACTTTTAATAACTTTAACCGGTATATCATCGTAACCACAACTTCGCTTATTCTTTAAACTTTTAACAATTTTTTCGAGTTCGTATTCATCTATAGGAGTTAGAAAGAGTGTTTTGGAGAGTGGTCTGTTCGAACTATTTCTGTTATAAGTATGTTTTGGTTTATTATTTGTAATGCCAGACGCTGGCAAAACAAAGTGTTTATTAAAAAATTCTGCGATTTTATAAACTACTGAGACATCTGTACCGTTATCCTCAGTCACATTTTGTATCGTGCTTTTAAATGTGTTTTGTGGTGTAGTTTGCCTTTTTACTAAATTCCATGTTGCTTTATTCTTATTACTATTATTGTTAATAAATGAAATATTATATTGTTGTTTTGCAGATCGAATCACTGATTTTTGTATTTTGCAATACTTTTTATAGTAGTGCGTAAAAGAAGAAGAAGATTTTTTGTTGTTATTATTGTTGTTGTGGAATATATTATTATGGAGTTTTCTTTTTACTTTGCTAGCTCGTTTTATACCTTTAGTTTGCCAATTATGTTTTTTATTATAAGTAAGTCTAGATCTCTCTATAGGCACACATAAATTATAAATCAGTTTAAATAATTCGATAAATGTGCTATAAGCTGATTGAACATCTTGGCATTGATAGACTTCAGAAAAACTCAACTGAGACAAATGTTTAAGAAATAAAGTTAAATGTTTGTCACGTTTCTACTATAGTAAAACCAATATTTTTCAACAAATCCCTGATCACATTGTACGCTTATAGTTTGGGCAGAGTGATCCGACAATGCAAGGTGTAGAACTTTTGATGAATAGTTTTTAAAATTGGTTATAATGTTGTCTAAACAAGTTTTAGATCGTAAGGTTATTCTTGTTGGCTCATTTATTGTTAAAGTTAGATTATATTTTAGTAAAGTATTTTTGAATACTGAAGTTCGCTTAGTGTTTTCAAGGATGTCAACATTAAAGTCACCCGTTATAATAACTTTCTTTTTTACATGTCGGGATCGTATTACAATTTTCTGCAAAAGTGCCTCAAGTGATTTTATAAAAATATTAAAGTTTGAGTCGGGAGTTCTATATACACATACAATAATGCAGTTCAACTCTGGCAAAGATATACCACAACATTCAAAATTAAAATACATGCTAAGTGACTCTATACAATGCAAAGAGTTAAAATTAATATTATTTTTTACATATATGGCTACACCTCCTCGTGATTTACTTCTGCAAAAGCAAGCTGCCAGCTTATAACCTGGTAACTGAATAATGCCTACATTTTGACTTTTAAGATAAGTTTCACTAAAACATAATATATCGGTATTATCCTTAGACAACAAAATTTCTAACTGGCTGAGCTTAGCTCTTAAGCTTTGTATATTTTGATGAAAAATATTTAAGTTACATATTCTGCTTGGTTGTATATAATCACTAACACTCGGTGAAGTAACACCTGGAGTAGAGGGACACGAAGATGTTTTATTATTTTTAACTGGACTTACAGGACAAGATGTTATCTCTTCATTTATTATGTATGGGTCATAATAAGTTTCACAAGCAATTTCTGACATAAACTTAATTAAATCTCCTATTATTATTTTGATGCCTTTGAAATTTACTTTTCCAGAGTACTTTGAATACATTTTATAAGAATATTCGAGATTTTTATTTGAGTCCAAAATAAAACAGTATTCATGCATTTTGTTATCTTGGTACAATAAATTATTAAATAAAACAATTCTATTATTAAATAGCTTTGACGCAAAGCTATACATAAAGAAAGGAACACATATAATAACATTAGTATGTTGCACAGACAATATTCTTTGTTTTAACATTTGAATTAAGTCTCTATAATTTTTTGTAACTTTAAAATCAGTTTCACCTACAATAATAATGCAAAAATCATTAAGAGTAAAGTCCTTAAGTTTGCTTTGTAGATCTATGGTCAGTTGTTCCAGACCAGCTCCTGGCATACGGTAGTGACAGCATTCATTATTTCCGGCTAGGTGCTCCCTCGTGAAAGTCGATGTTTGGTTGTCACTAAAGCTAGTAATTAAGCACAGTTTTGGCTTTATTCTATTATGTGGGTGGCACTGCTTAGTGAATTCAGACCTATTAATCTCCAAAGAAATTGGTTTATTGTGCTCATCGGAAACGTTTAATTGACAATCCCTCGTAGTAATAACCTTCTTTCTGGTGATTAACTCGTTGTTTATGGGAGTAGATATATTACCGTGCTGCCTGTCGAATCGTATACTGGAGTTAGAGTTTTCAATGTCATTTAAACTATAGAGTTTTATCACCTTTTCTTGGTCTTTATTGTCTATTAATAATTCTTCATTTTTTATTTTTAGGTTTTGTATCTCCAGATTTGCCGATCGTAATTCAGTTCGTAAGCTATTTATTTCTCTTCTTAACTCATCAACAATACAGCTTCCGCTAGTAGCGATATCTTGTGAACTGTTTACAGTCGAATCTAAATTATGGAATGATTTGATAGAAGAGTCGTTCAGAGATAAATAGGACGCCGACAAGTCCGGCAACGATGTTTGTTTCTTTTTTCTTCGGACAGTGACAAAATGTGTGTCTTGTTCTGTTAATGTAGGTTCTATTTCTTCTAGGGACTCAAAGGAATTTTTCGTAGGTATATTAATCTTCACGGTGACAGTGTTTGACTTTGGTTTAAATCGACAGGTATCACATTTACAGTTTTTCCTGCGTTCAGCTGCCATCAAATAAAACATTTTTTCGCCAACACTCGTACAGTCCAAGTGGTAATAGTTTTGGCATTCTATACATAATATAAAATCTTTCTTTGTAATATCCTTCTTGCATTTGTTACAAGTGAGCGTCATCTTGCTGTAGGATACAAAACACAACAAAATAAAAGAGTTCCTGGAATGCTTTTAAAAAAAAAAACTAGGTACATTGGGAAATTGACAATCTGCTTATTGGTTCCGATTTAAACTACGAACAAAAATTTACAAAGTACGAACAGACGTACGAAGATTGTAAACGAGATTTAAATTGAAAGTTAAACTCCACTACAAGCCAACATCAAGCTACGCCTGATTTTCATATATTTTATTTTAGGTATTTAGTGATGTTTTACGAAAATGGTTGTCCATACAGAATGTTAAGACAACTATTTTCATAAGAAAAAATAAATATTAAAAGTATTATGTCATTTTTTAATTCTAAGTAAATTACTCACGACACTCGACTCAATTTCTCATGTTAGATAAATTACGTATTTTTAACGTCCCTCCCCGGCGTTGCATCTTAAGTAAGTATTCCGAAATCAATGTCGGCGTCCTCTGTATTATACTCGCAGGTTTCATTACTGGAAGAATATGATGATGGCGTTTCTGACATTCTATCATACGTTTGTATGTTTTCCATTTGTTGCAATACGCGGTGCGAAGTCGTTGGATACATACATGCCTAATAAATTCAGAGTTTGATGTTGCGTTGAGTCAGACGGCGTTGTAGGAAGTGAATGATGGTAATGAAAAGTATGTCGAGTATCAGTGCGATGTTGTTGCCTTTCTTTTTTTTTCTTGTTTCATCTGTTTAATTAAACTCAACATACGAACTTGTAATTCTAATATTTCTTCGTTGTCAAAATCATTGAGAGAAGGCACGATGCCCCTAAAAAAGGACAAAATATGTGGTTCAGTCGATGCCGGTGATGAAGTTGGTGTCGATTTTAAAGCTTTGATCATTTCGCTCTCGAACTGATCTACTGGCCTTTTCTTAGCTGGGCGATTGTATCTTCGAGACTGATTTGAGTGTTGTGAATGAATAGATTGTTGCTCTTGATCGGAAGTGGACCTTTGTTGTTCAGCAGGATCTTGATCGAAAGTGGACCTTTCTTGTTCAGCAGGATCTTCTTGAAATAAACTATCAGCGCGATTCTCACTTGGTGTAATAGTCTTCTCTAAAAAAAGCAATTGATCACTAAATGCAATTTTTTACATAGTGCTTGCGCCTGCACCTGATTTCTGTGACTTTTTTACCCTGTTTCTCCATTTCAACAATTTTTCTCGGTCGTTGTTCCATGGTTTTATAAAAGCTTTTCCTGAAAAATTAATTAAAATGTGTTTTTAACGATTAATTTATCGACTTCAACCGTTATCAATTCGCCGCGTATGTATGTAATATTTCCAGAACTGCCCAGTTTTCGTATATGTTGGTCTATATCAGCTTCTAAACAAGTGTGCCAAATTTCAAAAGTGTATGTATGTATGTATCTTTGTATGTTTGTCCTCGCATATCTCCGGAACTACTTTTACACAAATAAAAAGACTATGATTAGGGGAGACTGGGGACACTTATCCCCCCTTTTGTCTTTTGGCAATTATTTTGTAAATATTGATCCGATTTTAAATATTTTGGTACTGAAATACGTGGAATTTCATTTTTTGTACTAAGTATAGCTAATGATATCCGTATATAAATTTACTAACTAGCCCATGAAAACTTCGTATAGGGAATGATATCATGTGTCCCATTTATATGTCTGACTTGATCCCCCCTTCTGGAAGACTTGATCCTGGGGGAGACGATTCATAAATCCGTAGAACTAATCATAAGTAGCTGTTTCCTGTTCAACCCATTTTGATGTTATTTTTTTACTATTTTCAGAAGCATATTGAAATGCAAGGTCTCGAACATTCTTAGGAGTTAATCCATGGTATAATTTACTGGCCATTAATTATTAAATAACTAACAAGTTCTGTCTCTTCAGTTGACGAAAAAATTTGGGACTGGCGATAGTTTGGCGTGTAGTCAATATTGTCAGTCGTAGCAGTAGGTGATTATTGGGCATTCTGGAACAGTTTTTTCACTCCATTGATCTCACGTCCGTTCGATCAATGTCGTAAAACTGTTCCAGAATGCCCAATAATCAATATGAAAATATGTGAATGATCTTACTGCTGTTCGATCAGTGATGGGCGGTTTTATAATTTTTCCATCACTCCATTGATCTCACGTCCGTTCGATCAATGTCGTAAAACTGTTCCAGAATGCCCAATAATCAATATGAAAATATGTGAATGATCTTACTGCTGTTCGATCAGTGATGGGCGGTTTTATAATTTTTCCATGCCGTGCCATATCACTTAATTTACCTAGCTCTTATAAAAACTAGTAAAACTGCACGATTGGCATCCTCAGGGAAATTACATCGTCTGTTTATATAACATCTATGTATCATGATTCTAACGCATTCAATTAAAAACCTCATAGCTCTATAGTCTTGTACAGCTATCAACTGATGATGAAGTTTGTGAAACAAAAACAAACTTTAAAATTAGAGTGTCTTTGTTCTCCGTTACCGACTGAGTCAAATCGACATGGTAGATTACTACCAAATACAATACGCTGTGTCGTTTGTGGTCCATCAAATTGTGGAAAGACCAATTTAGTCATAAGTTTATTACTGCATAAAGAGGGTCTACATTTTCGCCACCTTTATGTTTATTCAAAATCCTTGTACCAAACGAAATACTTATTTCTTGAAAAAGTTTTAGAAAGGGTGCCTGGAATTTCATATAATAAATACAACCATAACAGTGAAATATTAAGTCCGCACGAGGCTTTACCTGATTCTATTATAATTTTCGACGACGTTGCTTGTGAAAATCAAAATAACATAAGGAATTATTTTGCTATGGGATGTCATAAGAACATTGATTGTTTTTATATAAATCAGACTTATACGAAAGTACCCAAACAGCTTGTAAGGGACAATACAAATCTCATTATATTATTTAAACAAGATGACATCAATTTAAAACACGTTTATGATGAGCATGTTGGTTCTGATATGTCCTGGTCTCAATTTCGAGAAATGTGCTCAGCTGTTTGGAATAAGCCTTACAATTATCTTGTGATAAATAAAGATTGTGAAAGAAATAACGGATGCTACAGGTTGAAATTTGATACATTTATTATACTAGACTAACGTACATAAGAGGTTGTTACACTGTGAATGAATTACTCTCATTCGTGATTTAGGACCAAGCAGTACCTTATCTAAAATGGAGAAAAATCTGAAACAAAAAATTGTGAAATCTGCTGCAGCTGTAAAAAGAAAAGTTGACATTATAAAGGATGCAAAAAAATCGAATAATATGGTCCTGGAAACCATATTTAAGCCCATAGTCGATCCTCTTACCTTGTTAGCTAATAAAAATGAAGAAAAGCATCAAGAGCATGAAAATCAGTCTATGCCTTCTGTGAAAAAAAAAAGGAAATATCATAGCGATACCTTGTCCTCATCGAGTGAAGATTTCAATGATCTTTATAGTGAAGAAGAAGAAATAGAATCTGACAGTGACTTACACAAAAACAAAACACTTAGAGTATCACCTTCTGAAGATCACAATGTCAGCGAGGGATCGTTCAAGTCGTTTCAGTCATCACCAAACGTTAAAGATCATACACTATCATGGTCAACATCATCTAATGTATTGAGTAATATACCTTTTGGAATTAGAAATGAACGCGGGAAATTGATGCTTGGTAAAACCCGCGTTCATGATGATGGTAAAATCCTAAAAATAGGAACGTTCACATTGAATAAAACAGATGGATTGAAAGAGCTCTTGTTTAAAAAGAAACCAAATTTAAAAATTATTACAGAGAACGATTTACATAACTATAAACTACTTTTATTAGAAACCAATGCACACAGACGCAATTATGATTCATCCAAACAAATAAACAGCAATAAAGGATTCAAGTACATGAATGTAATAAAACCTCTATTTAAGTTTGCTAGAAATGCAACAACAAGTGTGGAAAGTCTTTCACATGGAGAAGGTATTAACGTACTAAAAACAGTGAAAAAGAATACGGACTTGGTTTATTGGGATGATCCAAATGAATTAGTAGAACGTTTAAAAATATTACTCGCCTCACGAGATGCGGGTAACACTGGCTTAGACAATGAAATTATCGCAATTATGGAAGAACTTTGTGAAGCAGGAATAATCAATAATGTAAAATATAAAGAACGTGCGACAGGGAAATGGTTCAGTTTGGATAACCCATCAGTGCAACAATGAACATTGACAAGTTTGGTCATCATGTTCATAAGCGTCTACGATTAGCAAAATATATTGATACCTTCAGCGATACATTAGTGAAGTCAGATACAGGACACTTCGATTTGAAATCATCAAAATTGAAAGGTTTAACGGCTCCGGAAGAAGACGACGAAGCAGTTAATAAAGCTTATTTAGATAAAACAGTTCAAGAAATAAGAGACGAGATAAAAAAAGTATCTCTTGATGTTAAAAAGTACCTAAATAACTTGGAAAAGGTGACTTCAAATCGTTTTAGTAATTTATATTATACTAAAACAGAGATAGATCATTTGATTAAATCTAAAAATAAAAATGAGTAAAAAAGACATCGTCAATGAACTTCACAAAGCGGCGAGAAGAAATTTCCCGCGTCGATGTACAATCATTAAAGGAATAGATGATTTATGGCAAGCAGATCTTATGGATTTTCAGAAATATTCGCATTTCAATAAAGGATTTAAATACATTTTGATAGTAATAGATACTTTATCAAAATATGTGTGGGTAAATCCTTTAAAATCAAAACAGAAACAATGTGTTACAGATGCATTACAAGAGATACTAACCATTTCAACACGAAAACCTAAATATTTACAAACTGATTTAGGCAAGGAGTTTTATAATGATACTTTCAATAATTTATTAGTAAAATATAATATAAATCATTATTCTACCTACTCTGTAAAAAAAGCGTCTATTGTAGAACGAGTAATACGAACGTTAAAACAAAACCTTTACAAACTTTTCAGCTTGCACGGACATTACCAATGGTTGGGGCAAAATTTAAATTCGGTTGTAGAAAACTATAATAATACTACTCACCGTATAACAAAATTCAAACCTATTGAAGTTAATAAAGAAAACCAGATGGTTGTAAAGTCTAACATTATTAAAACACAAAAACCAAAGAAAGTTCGAAAACCTAAGTTTAAACTTGATGATCATGTTCGTATTAGCAAATATAAAGGAGATTTTTACAAAGGTTACACCCCTAACTGGTCAACGGAGATATTTGTTATAGTTAAGGTCAATAATACGCATCCACCTACTTACCATTTGGAAGATAAACACAAACAAAGGATTTTAGGATCTTTCTACGAATATGAATTACAAAGAACTAAATTTCCGGATCTTTATCTCATTGAAAAAGTTTTAAAAAGAAAAGGTAAAAAACTTTTTGTTAAATGGTTAGGTCTCAGCGATGAACATAATAGTTGGGTAGACAAAAATACGCTAGTTTTGTAATATAAATGAGACATTGTAATTCGATGTAACTCACTTTGAAGACATCAATGAAAGGGGGAAGTGGTATTATTAACAACTTAATAAATAACTTACCGTTTGAGTTACATATCCCCGGTTATCAGTTTTGTGGCCCTGGAACAAAACTTCAAAAACGATTACTAAGAGGTGATCGAGGCATAAATAAATTAGATGAAGCTTGTATGTATCACGACATTGCTTATAATAACAGTGATTTGAGTGTCCGACATAAAGCTGATTTACAACTTATGAATATGGCTAAGAAAAGATTGAAATCAAAGGATGCCGGAAAACGAGAAAAAGTAGCTTCATGGATTGTAAAAAATGCAATGAAAGCAAAACTTAAAGCTGGTGCTGGAGTTCGGTCATTTATGTCAGTTGTAAAAAAAATACAATCAAAAATAAAGAAATTAAAACCTAAAGACAATCATACAGCTATAAAATTCGCTCATGCAGCTGCAAAAAAATTGTTTACAAATAAAAAAGGAATACGGCTGCCACGGTGTATTCCCATTCCAAAAAGTGGCGGTTTCTTACCTCTTATTCCAATTTTCGCTGGACTATCAGCTCTAGGTTCACTTGCTGGAGGTGCAGCTGGTATAGCAAAGGCTGTCAATGATTACAAGGCTGGTCAGAAAAATCTGCAAGAATCTGAACGACATAACAAGATGATGGAAGCTGTAGCTCTAGGAAAAGGACTGTATATCAAGCCTCATAAAAAAGGAACTGGTTTATATCTGAATCCTTCAAAAAACTAATGAAACGGCTACCCAGACGACCTCTCACTAATTTAGATATATTGGAGCATGCTACTGATATTCCACACTTTCGAGGAGTTTTCATGAGAGATGCACTTCCTTTAAAACCAAGAAAGATCGAGTGTGCTATAATAAATTTAGATAGTTCTGATAATCCCGGAACCCATTGGGTAGCCTACGTTAAGCATAATGACTACTGTGAATACTTTGATAGTTTTGGCAATCTAAAGCCACCATTAGAATTGATAAATTATTTAAGGTACATGCTTGTAAACTATAATTATGTACAGTATCAAAAGTTTGGAACTATAAACTGTGGTCATCTTTGTTTAAAATTTTTAAGAGACTATTGGAAAAAACATTTAAAATGATAACGAAATAAAAAAACTTATCAGTACAAATATGTCTTTCACTGTGTCAATAACTGGCAGAGGAGAATCTTTAATAACAAATTACTCGCCAACTTTGCAATTACGCGGAGAATATGAGTGTGGACTCTTATATTTTTCAACTTTTAATTCTATCCCGAACATAGATGAAAGAAATAATAAATTTTATTATGGCAAAGATAAAGTGATCGAAATACCTGAAGGATCATATGAACTTCAAGATATTTGTGATTTTTTTAAAAGTAACATAAGGAATGCTGCGCTAAAATTAACTTGTAATAATAATACATTAAAAACATGTATTTACTGTTCTGAAAATGTGTACTTCGATAAAAATGATTCTCTTGGTAAAATTTTGGGTTTTGGTATGGATACAATAAAAGCTAATATAAGCACTGAATCTCGGTACCCCGTCAGCATTTTATCAACAACTGTAGTGCGAATCGAATGTGACGTAATCAGTGGATCATTTGTGAATGGGAAAGCAAGTCATATTATTTACGAATTTGTGCCTAACGTACCACCAGGCTATAGAATTATCGAAATACCTAAAAACCTTATTTATTTTCCGGTCAATCAAAATTCGATCAACGCTATTAACATACGGTTGTTAGACGCTGAAAATAAGCAGATCAACTTACGTGGTGAAGAAGTACAGCTGTATTTACACTTTAGAAAAAAATGATAAATTTTAATAAAACCCCATCCACATCTACTGTTCAAGTCAGTTCTAAAAGCTCCTCTCAGAAAAGAACACCGCTTCATTTAAAGAAGAAGCTAACCAAAAGCAATAAAGATTTTTTAAAACTATTGGGCTTGTTAAGATGAATATTTTAAATATTACTCAACTGGCATCGTACGATAACAGCATCGAAAGTTTCGAATATCATTCATATAAGCCATATGTAACAAGTTTCAACAAGAACGATGAAATACGAATACCTATTAATCAGCAAGATTTGTATGTGTTGCCTGCACTCAGCAGTTTGTACATTGAGGGCAAAGTCAACGTGTATAAATATAACAGTACTACTAAACAAAAAGAAACAATAACAAGTGTGCATTTTGTTAATAACCCAGCATTATTTCTTTTTCAAGATATTCGATATGAGTTAAATGGTGTAGAAATAGATAAGGTAAAAAATGCAGGCATTTCTACAACTATAAAATCCTATCTTTCGTTGAATGAAAATGAATCGAAGTGTGCAAAAGTTTGGGGCTGGTCACCTACAGGTACGACCACTGTCAATAATGGAGTTTTCTCTGCATCAATACCTCTGAATAAAATATTAGGTTTTGCAGAAGATTATGAAAAAATCATAATTAACTGTAAGCATGAGTTAGTTTTATTGAGGAGCAACACAAATCTCAATGCTTTGAAACTATCTACCGATGAAGTCGTGGAGGACATAATAATAAGTAAAATTGTCTGGCGAGTTCCTCATGTTAAAGTATCAGACCGTGAAAGAATTAATTTATTAAAGCATTTAGAAAAAGATCGTCCTATTGAAGTAGCATTTCGTAATTGGGATTTGTATGAGTATCCATTATTGCCCAAAACACGTAAACACACTTGGTCTATTAAAACTTCATCACAGATTGAAAAACCACGATTTGTAGTAATTGCTTTACAATCTAACCGTAAACATAATGCGAAAGAGTCCATGGCAGAGTTTGATCATTGTTTTATTCGTGATGTAAGAGTATTTTTAAATTCATCATATTATCCTTATGAAGGACTGAATATTAATTTTGCTGACAACAAGTTTTCATTAATATACGAACAGTATGCAAGATTTCAGCAGTCTTATCATGGTCGTAGACCAGAGCCGTTGTTGAGTTTGAAAGAGTTTAAAGAAATCGCTCCTTTATTTGTTATCGACTGTTCTCGCCAACACGAAACGCTTAAGGGATCTATTGACGTCCGTATTGAAATAGAAGCAGATCAAGAGATACCTGATCAGACTGCCGCATATTGCCTCATACTCAACGACTGCATATTTGAATATAGACCTCTGAGTAACATCGTCAAAAAAAAATCATGAATAAAGATACTATAATAGTGGATGTGCAAGGTTTTAAAAATGGGAAAAATAAATTCATATTAAAAGAATTAGTTATAGGCACATCAGAACACACTCAAATTTTTTTAATTAAACCTCCATATCCATTCTCTACACTAACTCTCGAAGAAAGGAAACATGTTTGGTGGATAGAAAGAAACCGAGGATACCGATGGAGTGAGGGATATATTGACTACAGAGAATTTAAAAGACTCATTAAACGTTACCTCAGAGAACGCAAAATCATAGTGAAAGGAGAAGAAAAAGTTCAATGGGTGCGAGAATTATGTGGTCATGAAAATGTTTTAGATATTAGTGTTAAGGGTATACCTAATCTAGAAACTCTAAGTAATCTTTACTGTAAAGATATGTTTGCATACAATTGTTTTAACCATATGAAATACTGTGCTTTGAAAAATGTTATTTGTATAAGGAAATGGTTATTAGAGAATAAAATATCAATGTATGATTATTTAAAAAAATAAATAAGTGTACATTTAAAACTTTTTTCATTTACCTACCTGAATACCTTTAATAGAGAAATAAAACGACATGATTAATTCCCTTAAAATTTAATTATAAAAAAAAAATTGTGACATTCTTATTTAATAAACCCTTAATTAATATAGTAAAAACGTTATTACATTTATGATAATACTAAAGATTATAATTATGTTTGTAGGTATTTTTTTTAAATGTATCTCTTTATAGGTTTATAAGTAACTTGAGATGTTACGCATAAAACCTACATGAGAACTTTGATTTACAAAAATAAGTTGATTCATAGCCTTAAAAACTATAGCTATAACCACATATTTTTTTTGATATATTGTTTATGAGGTTTTCCGCCTGGTCCATAATCTGGTCCATGTCTTCCGACACCACATATTGCGCAGATAGTAGGGCATCCTCTGGCGAGTCACCTTCACCCAGCATTTCATGCTCGAAGTCTATTATCTCAATCTTGATGAGACGTCGTCCTTTCTTCGGCGGACTTTTTATCACGAACGACTGCTGGGTGTTGTGTAAGTGCTTGAGGAAGGACGATCTCTTCTTTCGTTTCCTCTTCTGCTTGTTTTCCATCGCCTTTCGGATTTTGAGCTTCAACGGCGTTTCTTCGTGTTGTGGCTCTACAACCCAAGGAGGGAACATCTGTGTCCATCCTTCGAGCGGGTCCTGCGCGTCTTGTAAGACCGGAGATGGTGAGCGTAAGTCTTCGACGAGATTCTCGGTGTTCACTGACATATCCTGAAATGAATAATATGAGACATATATTTAAAAGCGAACAGTTTCCTATATTTAGTTGGTAAATACATTCAACATATATTTTAAAAGCAACTTACCATATTTGATGTTCTTATGAAAATAAATTAAGATTTGCAGTTAACACGAATATTTATACCTTTGCTTTGTGATCGTGTGAGTATGTAACCTACAGCTGACACAGCTCCTAAAATTAGACGAGTTAGAACTTGCTCCTGATGTCAATACCTTATGTTATGGTGTGAGTTTTATGTAAGTGGAAACGTATTGCTGACAAAGCGGCAAACG
The DNA here is from genome assembly GCA_910589605.1 of Chrysoteuchia culmella. Lineage (NCBI taxonomy): Eukaryota > Metazoa > Arthropoda > Insecta > Lepidoptera > Crambidae > Chrysoteuchia > Chrysoteuchia culmella. Next base: position 22,328,923 of record OU342652.1, on the reverse strand, counting down.
CGTGCCGCGATGCATTCAGAATCAGACAAGTTAGGACTTGTTTCTTGTCATTTATATTTTATAAATTCTCAGTGATCGGTGGCTATGAAGTAAAATGGTGAGAGGAAACTAGATTCAGAATAAAACAACAACTTTCATACATACAATTTATTTTAAGTAGGTATTTTTTACCTATACGTACTAGGTACAATTATATTATGAAAAAACTTTTTTTTTTTGTCATAATTGTAGGGTCCAAAATTTTTATTTCTTTATTTATTTAATAATTACAAGGATACTCCCATTTACCATCTATATAAACATTACAAAATAAACTACATTTATTAAACTAATCATACATATTGATAATTATACCTACCACTTAATTAACATAATAATAGTATTAAAAAACTAACTTTAAAACATTTAACAAACTCTATTATTTTTTCAACCAGTCCAACCAAACAGAAAAACTCAGAATAAGCTTGATTTATGTCCCCAGGACAAAGTAGATATTTTATCTTTAAGTATAATGCGTTTATCATCATGTGAAGATAGAGCAACTTTACTAACGGCTTGCGTAAAAATCTCATGTTTCAAAGACTTAAATAATACATTTGTCTTCCTAAGTGCCTTATTAAGCAGTAGTACCTTATTATAATCTTTAAAATCGATTTTTTTAACTACAGATTTTTTAATCCCTTTTGCCTTTTTTATCTCTTGGTCTTGAGTTTTTACACAATATAACTTAGATCTCAAACCCACAAATTCAACGATAAGTTGCCCTCCCATCTCATCTTTAAATAATCCAGGGACCTTTTTGTTTCTCGGAACTATATTAAACTGATTATTTTCCGTGTAATTGCTCGTGTCAAAGTACTGTTGAAAATTGGATCTTATGTCTTCGTAAATGTCCGTTGCCTCGATAGAGTACAACAAACTATCAGTATCGGTGTAGCATAATTTTAAATTGGAACCATAAAACGGTTTTGTAATAGAGTAGTGAAAATCATACATGTGATTTTTTGATATTTCTAGAACAGTGAATCCTATGTAAATAGGTTTATCTAAAATAACTGACTCTGGTTTCATTTGCACAGCTACAAAGTTTTCTGTGAAAACCGTACAGCTATGAAAATTCGGTCTTGAAATTAATTGCTCGGCGGTATAACATTTTTTTGTTTTATTTCTGATGTCATTCCACTGATTGACTAAATGAACGCTCAATCTTTTTTCGGTATCCTCTAAAGTTTTCCCAAAAATGCTGTTATTTAATAATTTGAAAAAGTCCTGTTCAAATGTTGATTTAGCCTTTTGACGCAATTCAGTATTCAAATCTATATATTGCTTAAGAAATGGGCTTTGTTTGAATTTAATTACTCTATGAATTTTTTTCAACAATAAACCATGTTTTAAGCACGTTTTTAAGTGCACGTAGTGAATTACGTAATAAAATTTATCGTACAAATTTGGAATCAATTTAGAGTTTTTAGAATTGGGTGGTGTAAATTTCTGGGCACAAAAAGGTAAGTCATTGTGCAAGTCGTGTAGATTCTCTGGGTACTCTAAATCTACTTCTAAGATATAACCAAACTCTGAATCATTAGGTATATGAAGAACATTAAGTTCACTAATTTCCGTTTGGCTAATGAGCTCGAAATTTGAATAAGGCAAATAAGAACACATTGCATAACCATATAAGTTATTACAATCAATGTACAGTAAATAGTTATCAGGCATATACGGATCGTAATTCGATATGTACTTGTTATTCGCCTTAGCGTATCTCGTAGAGCACAAACACACACCACCACGGATTCCTTTTTGAATCATACGTAAAATTTCTAGATTTTCAATAAGTTCCAATTTAACTTTAGTTTTAAGTAACATTGCGTCAAAACTTAGGCCAGGTGCCGTCATATAAAATGCAGGATCTAATTTGTAATTAATTTTACAAGTTCTACGAAAGTTTTCAAAAACATCTGCAAGTAAAATGACATCAGTTTTAAGATATAAATCAGTATATTCGCCTAGATTTTTTAAATTGAACGTTTTCCAAACACATTGAGCGTGACAATAATCTGACTCTGAAACAATTTCATCGGTTAAACTACTATAAAAACATTTTCGTGGTGGTAACCTGTCTTCTTCAAAGCATTTCCAATTTGTCATGTACTCATAAGGATACACACCTTTACGTCTTAGTAAATCAAAATGTTCCGTTTTATGGAAAAAGTGAGTGAAAAAAATCATTTTTATTCAAATTTCCTGCAAGCTTTTCTAAGCTAGTACCTAAAAATTTGAATGAATCTACAAATCTAACTGGCATGTATTCCTCACGTCCTACACTAAAAAACTTTGTAAAGGATATGTAGTTTTCCTTATTTTTTGCTATAACTTTAATGTTACCCGGTGTCGCTCCTAACTGTCGAATAAATAAATGGCTATCATACCCGGATAAATTATGAAAAAATACCGGAATGAATTTTGGTACACAATATTGTAAGTTGCAATAAGAATGTGCTGCACCACGATATTTTCCTGTCAAATGACAATGATCTCTAACTTTATCGTCGAACAATAACTGATCACAAAGTAAACAATATTTTGAATCATCAAAGCTCTTTTGCTCATAGGATGTAAGTGACGTCATTGGAATCGGTTCTTTTAAAATCTTGTGTATATTAGTTATATCTTCGCCAAGATATTCAAGAAACTTTTCTACACAATCCTGACCACGATATGACACGTATTTATTTTGAGAGCTATCATATGAACAAACAACGTAGTATGCAAATGCGGCGGGTAAATGTTTTTGTAAAACGCATGTATTATTCGAGACCAATCCATCACTACTTGATTGAGGCACTAATAAGGATTCGAAATCCGCATATATAACAAATGGCATATCTTGCATTCTTTCGAAATGTTTAAATTGAATAACAGTGCCTGGATCAGGCAACACTGTCCGGACACCGCTACAAATATAAGTATTCAAATTTTGTTCGCTATTAAAAAATATCATACAATCGTCACAAAAGTATATTTTTCCGTGATGTTTTGTTAACTGAGGTCTAAGTAATCTGCTTAAATTTTTTATCAAACAATAATGTTTAAATTCACCTTTTTCTAATAGTAATAAGTTAACATGATGTTTCCTTTTGCTCTGCGTTTTATAGAGGGGCCCAACAATGTTAGACTTGTTTGCAAGACCGTACACATTAACGCTGATTTGGTGGTTATTTTTCTCGAAAATCCTAATATCTGAAAATCCAACTGGATGCATCATATTTTGAATATTCAGAACATTCTCAAAGTGAGGATATGAAGATGTTCGGTGTGCATTGTTCTTAGCTGGAAACAATGCGGCTACTATACACCATAAAAAGCAGAAGGAGTCATTATTTTGTATGTTAATGCATGCATGCTTTAGTTTTAAATTTCGCGGCAAATCAATGAACCGGGCGGCTCTCAATGGATTATATTTGTTAACATTCAAAATCAAAAAATCAAAATCAATATCATTTATTCAGTCTAGGCTGTTACAAGCACTTATGAACGTCAAAGAAGCTACGCCATCGGTTCACAAACCCTACGGCGGGAGACCTTGTAACGAGAAGAACCGGCAAGAAACTCGTCAAGGGCTGTTTTTTTCTCCCTGTTTTATTTCATACAGAGTCGTCAAATTGAAAAGTGACCTTAACATATCAGTAAGGTCAATTTCCATCACAAAAGGAAAATACTAATGAAAATATTACATTTTATGGTTATTGTAAACGTAAACAATTTTTAACTGGCAAAGAAAGACTTGTCTATCATACATTACAACATTTCCCGCACCACAAGACTACTACACTGCAAGTTGTGAGGTACATACAGGTCAGTATCAATTTATTTTAGATAAAAATATTTAGGCTTTAAGCACAGCATTAAGATAAGCAGACTGAGGTAGACCCATTTCCGCTGGCGGCACCCGTTCACGAGCATGACGCATGAACCAGCCATCGCTTCGCTCAACCATATTTTAGGGAACGTAACGACCCGCCTCACACGACACCGCCGAAGAAACGTTTGAGTGAGCATGACGTACTTCAGGTACTTATGTTAAGCTGCATAAATATAAAAAAACACAATGGCAACAGCAAAAAAAGAAAGATAAAAGTGCCTTAATGTAAGACACAACACAACCTACAATGTCACTAGAAGACGCATCAGCTGGGTCACAATCTCAATCGTAATTAAAGTTAAAAAAATAAATAAAAAAAAGCTTTTATATATTTGGAATAATTGAAAACATTATTTACCTTTGTTTACTCTGATCAAGCAGTGCCACGCATCTCAACTCAAAACATCATAAATAACATAAAATCAAAACAACATATATCTCTACACATTTTAACACAAGCAAACATGAGCAGACCCATCCCGCTGGCAGCACCCGTTCACGAGCATGACGCATGAACCAGCCATCGCTTCGCTCAACCATATTTTAGGGAACGTAGCGACCCGCCTCACACGACACCACCGCAGAAATGTTTACAGAGAGCATGACATACCCAAGCAACCTGTGTTAAAAGTTGAATCTAATACTTTACTAAACATTAATTGAATGACACTACAATTTCGAAAAAACAAAACTAAATATTTATGACCAAGCTGTCTCGTCATTCAAGTAATCTTTTATAGTATAATATCCTTTTTTAAGAAGACAATCTTTTACATTCATCTTAAACTTTTCGAAAGGCAAATCCAAAATATTATCTGGAATTTTATTATAGATACGTATACCTAGACCCATAAAAGATCCAAGGACCTTCTTTAATCGGTACCGAGGCATAACAAGTTTATTTCTATTTCTAGTATTGCGATCGTGCAAATCACCATGTTTGATATACAGGTTGATATTACGACGTACAAAAAGAATACAATTTAAAATAAATTGAGAAGCAGCTGTCAGTATACCAATTTCTTTAAATTTTTCCCGAAGAGATGTTCTGGAACCCAGTTGATAAATGGCCCTTATAGCTCGTTTTTGTAGTATAAATATTGTATTAATGTCAGCTGCTACTCCCCACATAAGAATACCATACGACATGATGCTGTGAAAATAACTGAAGTACACAGTCCTAGCAGTTTCTATATCAGTCAGTTGTCTGACTTTTCTCACAGCGTAGGCAGCAGAACTAAGCTTGCCAGCTAGTATTGCAATATGTGGACTCCATTGAAGTTTACAGTCCATAGTTACACCCAGAAAGACTGTTGATTCTACTAAATCTAATTTTTCATTGTTCATAACAATTTCCATGGGTACTTTCTGAACATTTGGTAAAGAAAAAAGAACGCATTTAGTTTTCTTTGCATTAAGCTGTAGATTATTATAATTAAACCAAGCTAGTACTTGCGAGAGTGTTTTGTTTACATCGTCAAAATCAGTTTTATTCCTATCAATGTTAAATATTAAAGAAGTATCATCCGCAAACAAGACAATCTCACATAAGTTTTTGGCAAAGAAAGGCAAGTCATTAATATATACTAGAAACAGGAAAGGGCCCAAGATAGAGCCTTGGGGCACGCCTAGTTTTATATTTGAGCCGGCAGATTTCACTCCATTAATATCAACGGTCTGAGTTCTGGAACTGAGATATGACAGTATTAACTTTTGAGCATCACCTTTTACACCGTAATGATTTAGTTTCAACAGCAGCGTCCGGTGATCCACGCAATCAAAAGCCTTGGACAAATCGCAGAATACGCCAAGAGCATTCTGCGACTTCTCCCATGCTTCAAAAACATGTTTTAAAAGTGCAACCCCTGCATCAGTGGTAGACCGTCCCTTCGTAAAACCGAACTGTTTATTATGTAAGAGATTATTTAAGGTAAAATGTGCCAATAACTGTTCCAACATGATTTTCTCAAAAATTTTGCTTAAGACGGGTAATATAGATATTGGTCTATAATTACTTGGGTCTTCTCTATTTCCCGATTTGAATAAAGGTATTACCTTACTTAATTTCATTAGATCAGGAAAAATTCCCTGTGCAATACATTGATTAAAAATTATAGCAAGAAAGGGGGCAATAGTGTAAATAATACTTTTAAGAACAGTAACAGATATGCCCCATAAGTCAGTGGTTGTTTTCATTTTAAGGGATTTGAAAGCCTTTAATATGTCTCCAGCATTAATAGATCTAAAATTAAACGATAAACTACATTCAGATACATGCTTTTCGAGCAACGAGACTGCAGACGCTGGTGAAGAGTCCAAATCAGCGGTGGTTTCCAACGGTATGTTTATAAAAAAACTGTCAAAAATAATAGCAATTTCTGTTTTCGAATTTATTTGGACGTTATTGATGTTAAGTGTGAAACTATTGTCACGTGGTTTAGATTTGCCAGTTTCACGCTTAATGATGTCCCATGTTGTTTTTATTTTATTATTAGAATTTTTAATTTTTGCTTTATTATAATTTGACTTTGCTATAGAACATGTCTTTTTGAAAATCTTGGAATATTGTTTGACATGTTCTATGAAACTAGGGCTGTGATTGGTTTCTCGTAAGTTGTAAAGTTCATAAAGCCTGTTTCTACTTTTATAAATTCCTGTCGTAGCCCATTCGCAAAACTCTAATTTCTGGGTGCATTTAATAGTTTTGGATTTAAAGTTATTATTAAACTCGTTAATTACTAACCCAAAAAGGTTTCCAAAAAGTGCATTAGGATTATTATGCACATATGGTACTAAAGCTACTTTATCAGCTACATTATTTTTAAAAATTTCTAAGCGCTTTTTTGTTATAGGCCTGCATTGTACAGTCATAGGTGCATCAATGATATCTAATTGGTACGTCACTTTTAATCCGTAATGGTCGGATGTAATGTTTTTGACAACTAATTTGTCAACTGGATCACAGTCGGTAAACATATTATCTATGCAAGTGGCTGAGTGGGATGTTACCCTTGTAGGTTCAAAAAACTGATTGATTAAGTTAAACGATTTGAACAAGGTTAGCAGCCGAATACTTAATGTACAGTTAACAAGAATATCAATATTGAAATCGCCACACACTGCTACAGGTTTGTTTTTAACATTTACCTTTTTTACCACATCCTCCATTACCGATTCAAATGTTTCAAAATTACCTTTCGGGGGTCGGTATACGCATACTATAAATAAGTTTTTTAATTCTATACACGAGAGCTCAACATGGCATTCTATAGAGAGGTTCTCAATATCCTTTCTTACTTTATAATGTATATCATTTCTCACGAAAATTAAAGAACCGCCATGAATCGCTGTCTTCCTAGCTAATAAACTTGATAATTGAAAATTGTTTACATTGCAAGACACATCACAGTGCTTCAGCCAGTGTTCGGTTATACAAATGATATGAATATTATTATATTCTGCAAATAATTCTAATTCTAAAACTTTGCCAGACAAGCCCTGAATGTTTTGACATAACATATTGAGACAAGGAGGCTTGGCTGTTGTCTTATGCCTTAGTTTAAATTTATGCTTGAAACTTTTCTACTATTATTAGTAGAAGTCAAAGGAATGTCAGTTAGATTCGACTCAGTTACACACTTTGTAACGGAGTCTTGTAAATTATAAGCTAATAAATTAGCTAACTTTAACCTACATTTTTTAGACAGATACATAGTATCTGGAGTCAAGGTAAAATTGTTAATAAATTTATTAACGTCAAAATATAAAATAACGTCACTATGACGACAAATCAAATTATATATATACATATTTAGGTCAAAGATTCGTTTATTCTCATCCCTGTTTAAATTACTAGCATAAGGCAAAGCACTTATTATTATTCTGCATCTTGTGTTTGATTGCAATGTCAGTAATTTATTTATATTTTTAAGTATATCCTTTTTTGTTAATTTGGAACTGTTACCACATAATATTACTAAAGTTGTGGTTTTATTTATCTGAGATTCATCTATTTTTGTAATTATTTGGCTAAAAGTCTGGCCAGGAGTACAAAAATTAATACATTTTTTGTCAAGTTTCTCACTAATAATTGAGGCAAAACCTTGACCTATCCAGTCTGAGTACATAATTGTTTGACATTTATTACTTAATACAGGCTTAAAACTAACAGTATTATACCTTGACTCAATCTTATTTTGAGAGACCAATGTATGACTTGGTTCTGGACTCTGGTTTAAATTAATTAATTCCGGATGTTGAGTTAAAGAGCAACAATTTGATTCTTCATTAGGATAAATTAATTCAGATCTGAGTAATGAGTCATATCTGTCAGCATTATAATTACAGAGTTCTACCAGCTCTGTGGCTGACTGAATATGTTCATTAATTTCTTTTTGCGCACTTGAGTACTGATTTTGCATGAAGTCAAGAGATTCATGCAATCTTTGTATGTCTTTTTGTAAACTCTTGGTATCTTGTTCATACATTTGCCTACTCTCAATAAGTTTCGTATTATAAATATCTAATGAGTCAATTAAATCTATCCTTTCTTTCCTAAGTGCAATATTTTTGTAAAAACAGTTATTTCTTTTAATTAATTTTTCTGTTTTCTTGATAAACTTGCTAATGCGGATATACTTTTTTACTTTCTTATGCCCTAAAGTACATTTTATTAACCTCTAAGTATAAATTTCTTACAAAAGACCAACCGCTATCTTTTTCCTCAAATTCGTCAATGCTTGTTACAATAGAGCTGACAATTTTTGAAAACAGATCATTAAAATCGTAATTATGGTGTAACACCACATTTTGACCAAAATCAAATGATTTTATTTCACTAGTGCTAGTTTTCGGTAACTTAAACTCGGCGAAAAATTCAAAATTAACCTTAATAGAACTATAGGTTGCCTGTCTTGCAGCTAATAAGTTATGCACGCGAGAGCGAACCTGAGATAGGAACTCAGCCGGCGGACACAAGCTGACGTCATTCGTGTCGTCACCGCTATCAGCCGTCGCCGGCGCCCGAACCCTGTACGATGCGATCCGACTTCGGAATGCACTGCTTATTTTTTCAATTCCGTCACTTATTTCGATGGAACTGTTATTTTTATGGATATTACTCCGCAAATGGGCTGAGAATGCTTTACTTTTAACGGATATGTCACAAACTGTGCAATACACTGTTTTGCTTGCCATAATAAAAGCGAACTATTATCCTAAGCTGCTAAAGTTTTTAAATCGGTGATATTTTATTGAATGGACTGGTTGAATAGGTATAATAATTCCTACACAAATTTGTAAGTACTAAAAATGTACAAAATGTATTAATAATTATTTAAATATTTTATAGGAATAGAGTTTAACTTATAATAAGTAAAATTGTTTGTTATTTATTCATATTTTTATTTTATTTTATTTATTTAGTAAAATACCTATAACGAAATGACTATACTAACATTAAAGATATCTTAAAAATATAATCATTATCATACAAAACACATAAAATATAAAAGTAAATAAAAATCCTATTACTAAGTATTACTTTTTCTTAATGGTAAAAAATTTACCCTCCTCCGTAAATTTTTTTTTGCAGAGCTTGAGCGCCTCCTTTAGTGGAATCAGCTCTGGAGCATCGGAATCTGCTTGGTATTTCAATGATATTACCGCCTGTTCCCAACGATCTTTCGGCTCCACCTTCAATATCTCCTTGGTGTTGTATACCTTTATTTCTATGTAAACGTCACCGTCTCTCTGGGTGGTGCGACGCAGGACCCCGTCGGCGACACGCCGCGACAAAGACGACTGCAAGGGCTGGGTCTCACTGCCTCGTCGTCGAACCACCGCCTCTTCCTCACTATCTGAGTCAATTTGCCACCCAGTTGACTTTGTAACAGCCAATTTTTTTGACGTTGGCGCCTTCCTTTTTACCGCTTTGGCAGGTTTCGGCTCTTTCTTGGAACTGCAGAAAAATAAAAGAAAACTATGTATTGAACGATCAATGATATTACACATAATATCCTATAATAAAAAAAAAGGTGTAAGCACCTACATCAAGATTACATGTTGAATAAACTAGTCATAAAAGAGTAAAGGAAAAAATAAGTATCTAAGTAATTGTTATAAGATTAAGATAATCTTTTTAAAGTTGAAACTCTAGCGTTATTATTATCATTACCTAACAATCTAAGACTTAAGTTTTAAAGAGAAAATATGTTTTTTTTAATATATAATAACTGGGCAGACATTTGTTTAATTAATACTTACGTTACTTTGGAAGTCGTTTCCTCATCGCCGCCGTCCGAATCGACGAAATCTTCTACGACCAGTTTTCTAGCGCCTTTGCTGCGCTTATTGTTGTAGTATTCTGAGTCCGACCTGGAAGTTATTATTACACACATTAGATAAAGCTAAAAATAATTTACAAGAATTTAAGATACAATTTACTCTCAAAGTAGGTATTTTAGATTCGGTAAAAAATTATTCCCGTTTTACGTTTGAAACTTAAATTGGACAGAAGTTTGTAAATATTATGCAAACGTTACCAACGCGTTTGAGTTAGAAAAGTCTTGACAGATATATCATAAAGCTCTTAACGCAAACACGATAGTAATTTTAGCACATTTACAAACTTACCTTTATCGGATTAGTTAGTATTCACCACTAAGAAGATCATTTAGTAAAATAACAACTTACGAACATTATTGTAACAGCACGGATCTTCGTTTTGCTGGTGTGAGTTGTACGGTGAGCTTGCGGTGATGGCAGAGCTGGCTGATGGACAGTTAAGTGTCTGGGCGAGCAGGGCGCTGGGCGTGGGCCGGCAGAGTGCTTTCGCAGAGAGAGGATGAAGCAGTTGGCTGACTGGCGAACCGCTGGCTGGTGACGGAGAGGCAGAGTGTCTTCGCTAATAGTGACGGAGCAGCACTACAATTTGTGACACTTATTGATCGGAAATCGTTTTAAATAGGTTGTTTTTGCTGAATCTTCAATAATTTCTTAACCAGGGGTGAAAAACATTTTATTACATTCGTGTGTTTATTATTTGAAAAATCCTTAGTTTAATAGTAAATGATATTGTAGGTAAAAATTTAAAGAACTTTTTGTTTTTATTTTTATAATAAATATTTAATTTGATGAAGCACTACAACAAATAAATAAAGAACTGAACCTGGAAACAATTTACGTACCTACAGGGGCTTTTAAGTTGAACTTCAAACTATTTTTGTTCCGGATAACCTAATTCCAAATTGCTTTTAAAATATAATTGTTTAAATATAAGTTAAATAATAGTTTACAACCACTGATTACCAAAGTTAATTGTAATTATCATTTGAAAAACAAAAGTATCGCATTGCGGAAATCGCTTCACTTTAAAGCGGTAAAATTGACACTCAAATGTACCGAAAAATGTAGGGGAGACCGGGCAAAAAGGAAACTCACTCGCGTTTCTTGTAAATAATCAAGTTTTGTGATTATAAATTATGAGTTGATAACAAGTTAAAACAGTATTTTCAACTATGAAATTTAAATACTGTGGGCAATCCTCCGTCGACCCTGTTTTAGATAAAAATTAAATTTTATTAATAGCAAACCGATCCCGACATAATAAGACTACTAAACAGAATATACTTCGAAAAATGAGGATATTATTTATTATTCCTAATTACCAAATATCTTAGTATCCATAACACAAGTTCTTCATGAAACTTAACGTGGGCTAGATAATTGGTGTGATTGTATGCAATTAATTATTTATTTTATTATTTATTATTTATAGCATATATTTTTATTACAGATGTAGTTTACTGATTTTAATAACGGTTCTAATTTCTTTATATGATTTTGCCTTAATCTACCCAGCCTACTATAAAAGTTGAAGTAATGTAGAGGTGAACGCAAGGTAGACTTTGCTGTTTGACCTTGAGAGCGCTCTTGTGTCAATCGTTATAACAATGAGTTACATATTGCAAGTACCTATCTTATTTCAACAATCACTGTCGTCTGGTGATAATGACCATCTAATCGAGTGGTAATAATTCACTGACAAATAGGTTTACTTATCTATAACGTAGAACTAATAATTTAAGAATGGTAATCATTACTTCGTCGTCTCAGCCACATGACATGGGACAGCCTTCTGGGTGGGTATAGGCTTAATCATTTCTCACTTACCTATTATTTAAATGAAATATTTTACCTACACATAGAACTTGCATATGCAAAGTAATTAAGCTTAAGTTATATTCAACGATAAGATAGCCAGTTCCTCTGTGGTTAAGGGAGAAACGCGATTCCACCTTCTGTCTTATCGTAACTTAAAAACAGTAAAACCTGACATGCAGTTGACTGTATATTACATTGTTTATAAGACGCATTCGTAATTTTCGCTGATCCTGAATTTCTTCGTTACTTGACGACGATTACGTAGCGATGTTATTGTGTCGCTACAACTAATATAAAGAACACATCTCACTACATTTGTATGTTTGTTTATTTGTAACAGTGCAATAACAATAATAAATAATTTGATGAAATTACCAGGGTAAAAATCTTTATTTGATTAAAATACTTAAATAAAGTTACTTAAAGATAACACTGGACTTACTAGATCCTTAGTTAAAAAATGCGTTGTGTTTTTGTATGTGTAATGCTTGAAAAGTTAATTGTATATTTTATATGGTAACTACGTAAAAAAGAAAAAATCCTACAATAGCGTCAAACAATTAAATTATTTGGGTGTAAGTAAACGTTTTATGATAATATATTTATTTTAAGGACATCATTAATTTACGATGTCAGCAAAATCATCGTTTGCATGACTTTATTTTATCCGAAAAGCCAAACAAAAATTGTTTGTCATTTGACTTTTCAAAATATTTTATTTTACGAGGAAATCGTATTTAACACTATAACATTTATATTTCGTAAAACTTGAACGAAACCGTGTGATCTAACTAGTACTTGTTATAAATTCATTCTCACGATACGACTGTCGGGACCTATTTGTTTATTTGACAAAATATAACACTACATGTAAAAGCTTAATGTAATAAGCGGATTATATACTCAACACAAACCATTCCTTAATGTCTTAGTCAAAAGATACTATTTGCAATTGAACCTATACTTAACTTAAACCTTTCAGTGTGTCACGCAGTTTCCTTCTGACCAAAGTCAATCATAGTCACACCGTCCATCCTACTGAGCAGATCTGTGCGAGTTTATTGATCATACCGGAAATTTGGACAGATGGACTCACAACGGCCATCTCTTAACGGTTTCGCGATGGGGCTTTCGTTTTTGGGTGTCACCAATCAAATTTGGTCACCGGCACGATCATCATCCATCAGACGATTTTAATGCCTCTGCCATAGAATTACCAACCATTTCTGGATGTCACCAGCCAGTGCGCGAAAGACATGAGCAACCGGCCCAGATAACGGTGGTTTTCTAGCTTTGACATTGAATATTATCTGAAATTTTTGATCAATGCGCGATGGAAATTCGTTTCTTAGGTGTCACCAGCCAACAGGCGAAAGACACGAGCAAACGGCCTAGAACGATACTTTCCTTAGCGTTGCGATAGTAATTCGATCATAGGTGCCACCAGCCAAGTTTGGTCACTGACACGAACAACCAGTCCAAAACAATACGATAAGCTCTATTACGTCCGCTGTTGAGTGTTATCCAAATTAAGGTTTCAGTAATCTCGAAGTTAGCCTTGAAAGTGAGTGTGAGAGTTAAAGTGAGTGAAAAACGTGAAATAATTAATTTCACATGTGAAATGAGCAGCGTTATTACGCAGGTAAGTCTTACACAAAGTTTTAAAATAATTATGGAAATAGGTACTATAGAACAGGCCCACACTATTTTCTAGAACAGTTTTACGAAAGTAATCGAACAGCAGTAAGATCGTTCACATATTTTCATATTGATTATTGGGCATTCTGGAACAGTTTTACGAAATTGATCGAACGGACGTGAGATCAATGGAGTGAAAAAACTGTTCCAGAATGCCCAATAATCACCTACTCGTAGCATTTTTCTTCTTTCTGACATATCTTTTCAGTGTCATAACTGCTATCCCGTAACCTTTGGCAGTACCACGAATACTCTTACCCCCTATAACATCATTAACAGCCAACTTCAAGATTTCCATATCAATTGGTATTCTTTTTCTTGCACCTTCTTTTGTTTTATATACTCTAGGCATATTGAATCCTGAAATTTATTTATTTATTTATTTGCAAAGTAAGGACACAATACAGTTTACAATCAAAAAATAAACTTAAAGTAACAAAACATTCTAGGAGCTAGATTGCAAACCAAAACTTTGTGACCTGATCATGATCTTAAGGCACATAATCTACTTACAATTTTAATTTACATAATAGTTATAATGTGCAAAAGGCCTTAGCATGTGAAGTTGAAGGTTTTGGAGATGCTGATTCTGTTTGTTTTTTTTGAAAAATATAACTTACAATACGAAATAATGGTAGGTATACCGCGTGGGGCCTATAACCGGGGAAAATATTGAAAACTCTCTAGAGTATTAGTATTTATTCTGAAAAGATTTCAGTTAATCAAAACCGATGCATTACTCACAATAAGAATTTAAAGTTACGATTCACAATCAGTGTAGTATAATCATGATATCAATATCCATCAGAAAATTTACGTTTAACTCCTTGAATAGCAACAGCCCCCGCTACTTCCCATAGCTTAAAATCTCTGTTTCAAATTAATTAAAATTAGTTTATTATTAAACATCGCAATGACAGTTATCTGTTTATAATTTTATCCATCATGCATGACATGTCATGTCAAACAATACCAATTATACTCTTTGTACCAAGTAGATTCAGCCATGGAATTACTAAGTACTAGTACGTAGTACCTGTTAATTCCATGGATTCTACGCTTTTTACATTATGATCTTTTTATAAAGAAGATCATAATGTAAAAGAGTGTAAATTCAAAAGAATAATTTTGATTAGTAAAGTCAGAATATTGTCATGGGAATTTCTTTGGTTTCAGTTTAAATTAATTTTAATTTAAGTAATCAAATTAGATTCATTTACTTAATTTGTAATTCAATGTGAAGATGGCTTTGAGTGTAAAAAACACTCCAAAAAGAAAACAATACCTACGTGGATTCATGAATTACGATAGTAAGTAAGTAAGACAGTATTATTTTTCTATCAGCCGACACATAAATTGTCAAAAAGACGTTCCGAGTAGCTCCGAAAAAGTTGAGCGTTACTGTTGTTTGCATTATATTGAATTCACGATTAAGTTTGTTAGAAAAAATCAAAAAGTAAAGTTTTGGTTTTAATTAGTTGGGACCCTAATGATTCAATCACTAGTGACCTATAGAGCCTCTGTTTTTAATATTATCCCCGGTCAGGGGGGGCACACTTAGAATAACGCAAACAGTCAAAGAAAGTAGCGCCATCTCTTAATCTTAACCAGAACTTTTACAAAAAAATGTCTTCCAGCTTGCCAGTAGATGTCTCTGCTGTCGGAATTAAAATTGAAACTTGTTTTGTGTGTATCTGTGTGAAGTGAATGTAATAATCATGGCTGCCGCTGCCGGGCGCTCTTGCGCATTTTGCTAAATATTACTACTGCTTTTGAGTGTTTGTGTTTTCTGTAATCTAACGTCGAGTTGAATTTGTTTCTCCATTCGGTTATTTAGATCGCTGACTCGTAAGAAGTCATCTTTCTTCTCAAAGTTGTGTCGAGCCCACTGATTCCACAACCCTGAAGAAGATGTTGATATTGACTCCTGTTGTTGCACTATAGACGCTCTCTTTGCGAAATAGACGCTTGGTGTACTATTATTGTGTTTGTGCTTGTTACAAAATCGTAACAATACCGTTCCTGTGTATTTTTTGATGTCCTGGTAAGTTATTAGTTATTTAAAGTTAGTAGAAAATAACCTATGCCAACCGTAATTCATAATCAGATCAGATTATGAATTACGGTTAGATAAATTGTATTCTATTCGTGCGTCGCAATATTGATATGTATACCAAACATGGCGATTGAACGATCTCAATGCTAGGACCTGGGGCCTTACCATCAACTGTAATGTAATTCATTGTAGGTTGTGAGAGTGGGACGCTGCCATATGGCGCGTCTAACCGCGTCCCGCTCTTACTACCTGAAAGTAACCTAAAATGAATCGCATTACAGTTGATGGTAGGCCCCCAGAAATAAACTTTAATGCCTCGGCTCTGCTTAGAGATGGTACATGGGTCTTTTGTCTTACTATATATTAATGACATTACGCAAGTAACCAAGCATAAATGTATTTCATTTGCAGACGACATTTCGATTGTAGTGACATCAGATAATAAAAAATGTACGACTAATGAACACGAAATTGACATTAATCACACAATTCATAATTTAATTAACTACCTTGACATGCATAATTTAAAAATAAATCTGACAAAAGCTAACTATATTCAATTTAATAATCATAAATCTATTAACCTTAATATTCAGTATAAAGATGTAAAAATAGAAGAAGTTAAACAAACTAAATTTCTAGGGTTAACAGTAGGCCGTGATATAAATTGGAAAACTCATGTAGATAATGTTTGTGTTAGAATCAATAAGTTCTTGTATGCTTTAAAACAAGTCAAGAATGTGACAAATGTTAATACAGCTATATCTACTTACCATGCCTATGTGATGTCTTTATTACGATATGGCTTAATAATTTGGGGTAATAGTACAAATGTCAACAGAGCTTTCATTGCTCAGAAAAAATGCATACGAGCCATGTGTGGTGTTCCTCCACTCACATCATGTCGTACTTTATTTCCGCGTCTGGGCTTACTGACTCTGCCATCACTTTACATATTTGAGGTATGCGTATTTGTAAGACAAAATATTAAACTTTTCAAGAAAGCTTGTGATATTTATCCCCGCAATACTAGAAATCCAGATAGACTTGTACTACAAGAAAAACCTCAAACATTACAGTATTCTAAGAGCTGTCTTACTATGTGTGTTAAATTGTTTAATAATATACCTGATTATATGAAATGTTTAAATATCATTCATTTTAAAAACAGTTTGTTTAATTTATTTATTTATTTTATTTTTGGCTATTGACGGAAAACTTTTATGACATATCAATATATCTCGGATTTTCCTATTGAAAACTTTAAGAATCACATAAAAAATAAATTGCCTTCTCAAAAAGGGCTACTATACTGTTAATGATTGTTTTAATAACAAGACGCCTTGGTCATCAGGTTAAATGCATTGTGTGGTATGTTTTTGTGAAATAATACTTGTTAGAATGATTGTAAATTATTTATGGCTATGATTACCGAATTCTTTGTTTTTATAATTTTCTGCATAATAATTGTGATGGAAAATAACCTTATACTAGTGGTATTTTTTCAATTTGACGACTCTGTATGTATAAAATAAAAATAAGACAGGGAGAAAAAAACAGCCCTTAACGATTTTCTTGCCGGTTCTTCTCGTTTTAAGGTCTCCAAACGTAGGGTTTGTGAACCGATGGCGTAGTTTCTTTGACTTTTACAAGTGCTTGTAACACCTAGACTGAATAATTGATATTAAGTGTGAGTTTATCAGACAGTCATATTATAGGGAAAAAATAAAACAGATTTTTGTAGATACAACACTAAATGTTATAATTTATATTTGGTGTAGAAGTGTTAACAGAATTTTAGACGGTAAATAAATAATAAAATAAAATAAAAATTTATTAAATAACTGAGAAAAGTTGTACAATATTTGTTATAAAAGTTAAGTCTAAACCACAAACAATTATTGTTACTATGCCAACAATGGTACTCGTAGTCATGAATAAGGTGGTCATGAGAAAGAAACATTGTACATATTACAGAGATAACAGAGGTAAAATTACCTATGTTGGAAAGGACGAATAAAAAATTGCTGCCCTAAAATATTATAATAAATATAATAATAAATTAAACACAATATTGTTGTTTCATTATTTAATTAAGTTCGTTTTCATTAAGTATTAATTTTAATTTGATGGAGCGTATTTTATTGTACCGTTTATATATTACAGTGCGTATTATTCCCAGACATGATCTATTTTGTTTAGCATGCTCGTTTTTTTTATATTATGACTAATATTACATGGATTAATCATATAATATTAGTCATAATATGAAAAAACACGCTTGTTTAACAAAATAGTTCATAACTGGGAATAATACGCACTGTAATATGTATACGATATAAAGTAGGCACCTACCTATAGCTACGTACGTACGTACAAACGATTAGTTCCCGCACTGTCTTCCAGAGGCGCTGACGGCCTGTCAATTCGTGTTTCAAAAAACTGCCGCGAGTGGGCGCTCTTTTCCCTTTTAATTACTTTACTCTTTGTCCCCGGTTCTGGGCCCCAGACGGTATATCGGCCTATACCTGTACGCCTATGTTAAGCAGTGGACGTTTATTGGCTGAAACGACAATAATATATCGGCAGAATAAGAAGCTAGTGCATTGAAGAACACTATTCTTTAATGACTTACGTTTTGAATTAGCAGCAATAACGCCTTTGTAATTGTGAGATATTTATTTAACCGTTGTAGGTATTAATCGCATACGTATAATAAAATTAGTCTAAAATCTTATTGTCGTCTAGGTTTTCCTTTAGCAAAATCTCCTTACTTCATTTTTACAAACAATGCCAACATCTCTTATCTTCATAAATTCGAATAAAACAATATTACCGTGAAGACAGTAGGCACAGAACAATATACTCTAGGAGAAGAATTGTATCTCCATGGAAAAAAAATGGTTCCTTAGTTTATACCATATACAACTAGCGCCGCAGTGGATTATCAATAAAAACTTACGAGCGCGGGAATATTCAAACATTTCTTTATTTATTAGGGCCAAAAATAATTTGTTTGGATCTTTTTGTGAAGTATTGCTGATATAGGAATCACTTTAAATAAAGTGATACCATTTTTATATCGGCATCTCTTCACAAAAAGATCCAAACAAATTATTTTTGGCAACATATTCGGGTTTTCGTTATTAAATAAAGCAATAGTTACGATCATATTCATTTTTATTTAAACATATTTACATGTTAGTTCTAAGACAAAATATTCTATTTAAATATTAAAATAATTTATCTATAACATCAAATACCTACGTCACGTCGTGATATAGCATAAAAATGAAAAGGTTACATTGAATTCGATAAAATTATAACCGGTCTTTAGAAATTTAATAAGTAAAGTAGTTTGTTACAAGAAATCAAGCTTAAATAGTAGTAAGTAATACAATACATTAATTGAACTTTAAGTTAATAAAATAGCAGTGCAATGATGTACATACTTTAAAAGACTTATGAAGAATGTTCTATCTTCTAAGAAATAGTAACAGACATTACAGACAACAATTTACAAAACGTAAATCAAGTTTTATATTGTTTAGACTTATATGGTATTACTTACAAATATGGTGCAAGTTACACAGTACACTCGGCTTAAAACGGCCTTTGATTTAATCATGTTATTATGAAAATCGCAATAACATGTGATTTAAAAAGTACTAGACATTATATATTCCAGCCATGTTACAAAAAGAAAGTTTATAAACAAACATTTTGAGCACTTTTTTGTAAATTATTTCACATATATTATGTTATATTTCAATTAACTAATACCATATAACAAATATGGACAACAAGTAAGCATGTAGGTATTTGTAAAATGTGTTATAAAAAACATTTCCGAGGTTAATTATAGGCAGTTTGTTTACATTATTTCCATAAAATGGCTGATGTATATGGTGGATTACACCACCGGTTATAATTTTAATGGTAACTACTACTTTCAAAGTGGGAAAATGCAGAAGATTTGACAGCTTTGACAAATGGAGAATTGTAATAAATTATACATCAATGTACGAGTCTAATACTTGACTTATGAATAAAAGTGCCAAAGTTTCAAGAATCTTCAGTTGGGTAAAAGGTAAGAAAAATAAATTCACTCCAGTCATCCAGTTTTCTATAATATTATATGGATTAAAATTAAACATTGTGTCAGTGACAGTTTAGGAAATCAAGTGTTTACTTTAGTTTTCGCCTCGCCATCAATAAACTTCTTTTTGCAGTAATACACATACTTACAAACTTTTTTATTTATTAAACCGTGAAATAAACAAGTTTTTATATAAAAAAAATGCAGTGGCTCGACTTATATGCACCCAAGTATTCGTTTTACTTTCATTCTCAGTCCAGCGTGTGAAATATTTATTTATTTACCTTTTTGATTTTCTTCATTGGTCTGAAGTTCAGATTTACACTGAACATTATGTTTAATGAGAAGATTTCTTGTACATTTTAAGAGATGTGGAGGATCAAACATTGTTACCACTTCTCTTTCGTTGTGTATTATATAAGGCTGTCTTAAAGTGGCACCCAATTCCTTCAAAACTTTAACATTTACAGTAGACATGTCACAAACAGTTGCAACAACATTAATATTTGCATTGAAGCATTCTGTCAGTATCTGAAAAAGTATTTAAATATGTATAATTTAAACATATATTATATATTTTAAAGTAAAAGGTCATCGTATTCATTGTATTCAATCAGCTGCAATTTGTATGGAATGACATTTAATGTGTTACAAAATGAACTGTCAAATGAATACGATTGACTTTATGCAATCGTCTAGTAGAGTTTACTAATATTACAATGATAAATAAAACCGATTCAAATAACCAATTGTTTTACCTCTTTTAAAATCACAACCATCCTATCTGCTTTCAAGGTATGTGATAGGTAAAATGCAATAGGCTGCTTCCATTTTTTTCTTGTACCGGAAATCATAAAAACTAATGCCTTAGTGGCAACTTTGTTTTCTCTCTTTGTGGTCTTGAAATCCTAGAATTTCATCCTTTTTCAGGTCATAGGCAAAATGCTTCCTTATTGACATTTCGTCAAAAGATAAAATACATAAATTATCTTCTTTCAATTGCTTAGAGCTCATTTGTTTTAAAGATAGTAATATGTGTTTGTTAATTCCTGCTTTTAATGGCACTCTGTTTAAAAGTTTATTTAAACTGCTTTGGCATGTTAAAGCAAAAAGCCTTCTTAATAGACGATAACATGCTGGCGACTTACTATTAAGGATGGCCCTACATATGACACGATTTAGAGGCAATCTAGGAGGCATCCCCACCTCTCCACCCTAGATCGCCACCGATATCATGTCGTCTGTTGCCCGTTTTAGGATTTAAAGATCTTATTTCCGACATCACTTCATTGCCAAAGTCCCAGCGTTTTTTTATTTCAGAGGCAGCTACTATGAGGAAGGTCCTACACCTATTGCGAAAATCTGTTATTCCGGTAGGATTTCTTTGGACGTCTTCATTACTAAGATGAGTTAATACACCTACTCCCAGATATAATTGTTGTATAAGGAGAAATTGTGATTAATTCGTGGGATCTATATTCGCTAGGGGTGTTTTTAACACGTAATCATTTTTCATATAACAAAGTAATATTTCTTTGTATAGATCTTCCACTTTTTCATTTAGTTCAGTTACAACTTTACTTGCCTGAAAGTATGTATTAAAATTTGTGAATTTTGGCAATACCCCCTACAAGAAGTAAAAATATAATTTTAAGAAAGGATCACTGAGCCATTCCAAAATAAATTTCCCAGAAAGTAATCCCTCTGAAATGGCCATATCTGTAAAAAATTATGTGAGCGCGCTCCACTGCTCTAGAATTCTGTTTACCACTGATACAAGATACAGCCAGCGAGTTTGTGAAGGATGTAGCATTTTGTGAGGTTTAAGATTAAGAAAAGTTTGAAACTGCACTAATTGTGCAGTCCTTTTGGAGCTTCCTTTAAAGAAATTGTAAATATATCGCGCCAATTCCTCACATCGGGTAGGCAGGCTTTTGCATGCCTCACTTGCACACAAATGTGCAGAGTAGCAAATACACTTAACTATTACAATACCCGGGCAATCAGTTCTAAAGCGACTTGCGACTGAATTATTAGACCCCATCATTGTATTGCATCCATCGGATCCAAATCCAAGAATGTTTGCATCTGGAATATCGTGCTCTTTAAAACTTTTCTTTAATTCATTATACAGTCTCTCTGCAGTAGCACCTTCATTAGCAGCTTCGGAACCCCTTTTGAATATAGACCGCAACTCCCAAAACCGGCAGGATATCCTCTTCAGACAAGAATATCACCTTACCAGGATAAATTTGAACTTCCCATCTGACTAAGACATGGTCGTCTACTTTAACAGCACTCTTCATTTTTGCCTCGTGATTTTTTTGGTTTTGTAATCGTAGCTAGTGGGTTGTAATCGAGTTTTTCTTCAACTTGAGACTCTTTGAGACATTTTGTGATCCTTTGGTTTTTCTTCAAGCTGATTCTTGACTGGCTGCATTTCTTGACCATTTTCTACACCTTTTATAGGGGACATTGGCAGTGGCAGCATTTCATAATCACCTGGTAAATCTTCGAACGGAATTTCAAAATCAGACATTTCTTCTGGCAGCTAGGCAAATCGTGTGTAGATGAAACTTCGCTCATTTGAGTGCTGCAACTAGTTGTGGTTGAATCATCTCGACGTACTTTTCGTGGTCGTCCACTTTTGGCTTTTTTATCGGGGGTTTCAAAGGTTTTGTCCTTTTTTTGACTAAGGAAAGCAGACGTACGACGCTTTTGTTGGGGTTGGTAACACGCCAGAGATGCTTCAGCAAGATCTACTGCACAAATTAATACAATTCTAGTGTGTAATCAATGTAATGGCGGCTGCCTGGCTGTCGTTTGTATGAAGATGGCATGGCACTGTCTTTCTGCAGCTGTATCTAAAAAATAAGCCATTTTTAGCTAAATTTTGTCAAATTAAAATCAAAATATTTACTAAAGGGTTACTTTGGCCCGGGACATCAATCAATGGCCTTTGCGTCTATTGCAGACGATTTATAGCAGTGCCACGGAGGCAACTTTTTACGTGGCTTAACAAACCGATGCGAGAGCGGCATACTCTCCCACAAGCTTGGCAGGGGAAGTTTTTTGACCGCCTAGCCAATAGGAACGAAGCTTGCTCCGGCGCTAGCCTGTTTTGCCGACTAGTATAAGATGCCATCTAACGATCTAGAAAGAACTTTTTCGATCGCAACTGTAGGAAATTAATGGCGGGAAATTCAAACTTCTTTAAATTTTGGGACAAAGTTACTTCCTACGGCTAAAGTAATAAGAAGTTACGGTATGAAAATAGTTTAGTAAAGTTAACAAACATTTATTAAACGAAAAGTATAACACATGTTTGTGCAAACAAACGTAACATTACTGGTTGTTCGGTTGAAATAAAAAAAAAACAATTTAACTACTTCACTTGTTCTAAAAAATGGCCGATGGTAATTTCACCCATCAGTAGCTGATTTCAATTCAACTGTCTTCAATAAATCTATCGTTGTCGAAATTTTGATTTTTTCGTCTATTATTGAGATAGTATTTTTCTCTTACGACGTTGTACTTTGATTACCGTCAGACCATTCTGTTGGTCTGACTTCGAACCGGATAATTTCGCGTTCTCATTGTTTTGGTGATAAACTCTGATAGTTAACACGTACTCAACCCGCTTATTTAATTTCTATTTGGTGCAAAACTCCGATAGTTTTGCACGTAAATGTACCGCCATCTTGTAATTACCTACACGACGCTTCGTGTCTCCCGCTTGTTTCCCGCGCCGCTAAAGATTATTAAGAACTAATCTATTTCGTTATTCAAGTGTTCTCTTATTACCAAATACTTCGTTATTTTGTTGTTTTCACACGCTAACCGTGCTAGAAAACGTAAAAGTTTACCGCATATACCTACGTAGGTACCTACTTACATACTTTACGCCGCATTCTACCATACTTACTCATTAAACCTACCTGCTGTGTACAGGTGTATTTACCCAAAAAATCGGTACCTATTTACCTATCGGGACTACCGTTAATCAGTATTAGTGGGCATACTACACGTATCTTGTGTTTTCCTACTTAATCGAAACCGCTTAACTTGGGTACCTACCCACTTTTTACAAGTACCTACGCATCATTAGCTCACCATGGCAGCTAAAATAGCAATATTACAAGCGAAAAACAATGCAATACTCGCTTGACTAATCTCAGTGATTTAGCTAAGAAATTACCTTTATCCACCGAAGATCTTCGTTCCACGGAAACATTCATGGCGGAATCCGAAACATTGTCGGTCATCCGTCAGGAATTCATCGCTAATCTAGACTCCATCAATGAGCTAGGATTCGATAATAACCCTAAGTTTGTGCCTAATTATGAACCTCTAAATGCATTTGAAGATGTCTATGCTAGGATTCAGAGGGTACGTTCCCGTATCATTGAGATCTCGCTACAGCGAAACTCGCGATCGTGCGAAAATAAAGGTGCGTTTACACCGATAAAGCTACCGCCAATAAATATTCCTTCGTTCGATGGAAAGATGGACAGTTGGCCCATTTTTTATGAGTCGTTTAACCCCTTAACGGACATAAGGATCCAGAAGAGATAAATCCAAGCTGATTTCGACTTGGGGTTATTAATACTCCTTAAAAACATAAAATAATAAAAAAAAAATAATATCTGTTTTTTTTATTGGTGGTAAAAATATTCCCTCTGCCTGCCATAAGATGTACTTAAATTGATAACAATAAGTATTCTGTAGAGTATACTGAAGACTATGCTGAGAAGAATATGCCAGATGCATAGGATCTATATTAGCAGGACTTAGGAAGGTGAAAAGAATAAAAGAACAGGTCTGTAAACCTTAAGATTTATTTTTTACTACAAAAACCATACAAGTACAAGTTACATATTATGAATCAACAATTATAGAATCAACAACAAGTACACAATACAAAAACTATGTAGGTAACATCTTATACAATATTTGGTGGATCAAGGATAAGCAGTCAAAGATCAAGTGTAAGTATAGAAAAAATATTCAAACTTCTGTATGAAATTTCGCAAAGCAAGGTGTGAGGCACAGTGGCACTTCACATTTGCTACACTTGATCTTGGACCGCTTATCCTTGATCTTTGTGCTGCAATACCGGCACCTTTGATAGGATGGTAGTTCAGCTGGCATATGTTCTCCGACGTTACAAAATCGAGTTTCCGGAGCAGTAATATGAACTGACTTTTGATAATTTTCGGAGATTTTTGTAGATTTTTTTCTTACAATGTAATTAACACCAACAGAACTACGTTTTCGAGACGAAAAACCTCCAATAAGACCTCTAGCTAAGCTGACACGAAACTCTAGGTTAGTAAGTTGCGTAGCATTCGCATTTTTGTTGTAAAGTAAAAACGAGTTGGTGATGCAGGCATCAAAAAGGAAATAAAATATGCGAAGCCACCACCTCCGACTTCTGCGTCCCACCGAATATGTGCCTTTGACATGATCAAAGTGATCAACCCCGCCCATTCTTCGCTTCCTTTACTACTGAAGGACATGGAACTTCAACCTTAGTCCCATCTTTTTGAGTTCTGGTTACGAATGTTTTATTGACCGTCGGATGGAAGGCATTAGACAAAAATAAAACCTCCTTCGTATCTTGCCAGATCACAAAGGCTATGTCCCCTTTTACCCTCCATTTATATTCACCCTTCTTTAATTTTAGTTTTCTTTTGCTCTTCACAATTTTAGACAAGTCTGCCCTTTGCCTGCGTACTGTGCCAGTAGCATATATGCCATTGGCATGCAGATAGTTCAATAAATCAAATCCACAAAAAAAATTGTCGAATGTGACATGTACTGCCTCCATTCCCTTTAATTTTTCCGTCAACTTTGTAACCACCTTGGCTCCTAAATTATCTTCCGCTCTGTCACCATCTTTTCCTGTATAAATATCAAATTGATATAGATAACCTGTATCAGCATCACAGCGGCACCACACTTTGAACCCCCGTTTTATCGGTTTTAGGGGCATATATTGTTTCAAGGAAGACCGTCCTTTGAAAAGAATCATCGATTCGTCAATACACTGTGACGAAGAGTTGCGTGCATTATCTTGAAAAGTCTGATTCAAAAGAGTCACCAACGGTCGAACTTTGTATAGTTTGTCATACGCGGCATCAGATCTCGGTGGTTGTTTTGAGTTGTCATTCAGATGCAGGCATCGTAATATTTGTTTGAATCTTCTGAAGGGCATAGTAGAAGATATCTCATCTACTCTAAAACCGGGATCCGATGACCAGTATAGCTCGACAGAAGGTAAAATATGGTACCCCATTATAATTATTACCCCTAAAAAAGCCTTCAATTCTTTACTATCTATATCATCCATCCCATTACATTATTTTGTTTGGCATAACGGTTTGTTTCAGTAACTATCAACTCTATAACTTCAGGATTAAAAAAACGATCGAAATGACGAACAGGCCTAGCATTCCGTGGTAACATGCGAGTTGGTATCATAGGGATACTATCGAAAGTGCCAGGCTGTGGCCTACCGTCAGACTACTGTATTTTTTCCATATGTCTTCATCTTCGTCAGAAGCACATGTTTCTAATTCTGACTCTGATGACTCTCTATCTAAAGGCACAGGAGAACCATTTCTCCTTCGCGCCTCACCTCCCGCTCCCCGTCCTCTTGCAGGTAATGTACCAGGGTGGCTGCTACTGGTTATATTCGACGTGGATGGTTGAGGAGATAACGAAGCTGTTACCGTTTCCAGGCATTCACTTGATGTAGAGGGCTGAGGCGAAACCCTTATTGTGTCAATTGACCTTGGTCCTGGCTCATCCAAGTCCTCTAAAATCCGTTGTAATTTCGTATGATTGTAAAAATTTTCGTCATCGGATTCCTCATCATCTTCGGATATATCTGGATCCAATGGTAAACCGAACATCTCCTCCAGTGCCGACTCTATTTCATAATCCTTTAGAGTATTCTTGCTCATTTTGAACGATCTGTAAAATAAGTAAGGAAGACGGTTACGCCGGTACCACCGACGGCTACGGTTAGAGGGAATATTGTTCCCACCAAAAAAAATTTTTCAATAAAAAAATATAAGCAAGATAAAGCAAAAATATGTCCTATTTCTAAACTATTGGACATAAATCAAAAACTTCTAAAAGAACTTACCATAAATATCCACGGAAATTGAGAGATATGTACCGATTTGTCACTAAGTTGAAAAAACGTCCAGTTTTCAGATTTCACTGCTGTCAGTATCGAAAAAAACTGACATGACCTGTCAATATCAAATTAAAAAAAAAAACCGCTCTTTTTTATTTAGTGTTGCCAAAAAAAAATTCGTCTTGGATTGGTGACTTTGATTTTATAAAAAAAAAAAAGTTGGTGGGAATTTTTTTCCCTATACCCACAAAGGGGAGCTAACATTCATTTAAATGTTTCATTAAATGATGCCCAAAGAATTCAATATTTAACAGGTAAATTGACCGGTCCCGCTTTAAAAATAATCGCAGGCATAATTCCATCAGGCGAAAACTATTCATCAATTTGGGAAAGTTTAGTTAAAAAATATCAAGATAAGAGAGCTTTAGGTTGTCATTACATGTCAATACTTTTCAATATAAAACCCGCCGCTAATACTTCTTCGTCTTTAAATAGTTATGTTAAAACTTTCGATGCTGCTGTTTCAGCTTTAGAGCAATTAAAAATAAACGATTTAAAAGATTTCATTCTTTTAAATATTGTAATGCGCAAAATCGATGCTGCTACCGCCCACGCCTTTGAATCTTTTATCAGAGACAAGGAAATTCCTTCCTATAAGGATTTCATAGTATTTACAAAAAGCCAAGTAAAAATATTAGACCGTACCTTTGCGTCGTCATCGCATTCGAACAGCGCTCATACGTATATCGCGAAACAAAACCGCGCGCGCAGTACCTACCAAGCACAGACGTTTGTTACGAGTGACGGCAGGGGTGTTGAGTCTTCTTATTGTTTGATGTGTAATAAGTCTGATCATCAGCAGTTATACAAATGTCCCGTATTTAAAAAACTAACCGCTAAAGGTCGTTTCGATTTCATTAAATCAAATCCAAACGAGGTTGCATAAACTGTCTCAGTTCGTCTCATAGCGCTTCGCATTGTAATTCCACTTATACATGCAAATCCTGTAAAAACCCCATCATACCTTATTACATTTGGAG
The DNA here is from genome assembly GCA_910589605.1 of Chrysoteuchia culmella. Taxonomy (NCBI): domain Eukaryota; kingdom Metazoa; phylum Arthropoda; class Insecta; order Lepidoptera; family Crambidae; genus Chrysoteuchia; species Chrysoteuchia culmella. The sequence continues at coordinate 22,300,795 of OU342652.1, read as the reverse complement.
AGTAGCAATAATAATAATAACTCGCACTCATGGCCACGACGGGAGTCGAACCCGGCCGCATCCGTGCAGCCCGCGCAATCTCGTGCTACGAGCACTGCGCCGCCGTCGCGGCACGAGCCAGCTGCCGAATCCGCGACGTTGCCGTCCCGTCCGTGCCTGTCGCTATGCGCTCGCTCAGGTTTTTTAGTCCAGCTGATAAGACATATCAAATAAGTTTTGGTTAATAAATAGGTGTAAGTAAGTATAAGTAGGTAAGTAGTACTTACATGGAGGCGAACAGCAATCCAGTTTACTTAATAATAATATGCGTACAGCAAAAGGCGATAAACTTACCATCACACTTAACAGGCTTTGGACTGACAAAGTAATGTAATAATAATTATGTATACGGACAGTTGTTAATTGGTTAAAGGATCTAGATGCTAGAATAACTTCTATGTTCAACACAAAATTATCATTACACTAATTCGGCGTGTTTTAAAGTTCATCACCTATTTACAAGTACTATTTACATATAAAAAAAAAACTATCTACAGAACTGTTGAACACGATCGCCTTATCTTTCGATGCACAAGTAAGCACGCTTACAAACGTCCACTTTCCTTAAAGTGTCTCTTTCACTTTTTACCACTACAAAAGCACATTCTATGCGTCTTTTTAGTCCATTAATATCACTAATTTCGCGTCCACTTTGTCCGTACACCAGGTCTTTAACTCTACCCCAGAAAAATAAATCTAGGGGAGTTAAGCCCTCCTCGTCCAATCCACCTATCACCGTACATAGCATCTAAGTACCGCCGGACACGCTGGGAATAGTGGGCTGAAGCACCGTCATGCTGAAAATACATGCCCCTCAAAAGCGACAATGGCACGTCTTTTAGCATGCTTTCTGATAAATCAAACACGTGCGCCCGGCCTATGGTTTATTAGCACTGCTGTGCGTGTGCGACATCGCACGTTACTCAACATACACAACACTTTCCACCTGCGTCTCCAGAGCAGGTCCAGGTACGTATCGCCGTTTAAACGGTCTAGGAACACTGGCCCCAGAATTTGGTCCCCCAAAATCCCAGCCCACACGTTCCCTCTCCCTCTCTCTTCCCAAATAGCTGCTCTCCTAACTTGATCTTTATATTCTTTTCATTTTGGATTATAAATCACTTTAAATTGTCTTACGTATTCAATTAGTTGCTCTGCGTCCATTTCTGACGCGTAATAACACAACACTGGCGCGTGCACACTAGTCTGATGCGGTATGACGTCTCACGGCACCGCCCCCCGCACCTCACCCTTTCTGACGCGGACCGGGATCGCCTGTGACACGACACATCAGAAGCCGTCATAACACACCGCATTGAATAAATGTGAACGCTTCCATATTAAATGTATGAAACTGATACCGTTCTGATGCATCACAACACAACACGTCAGATAAATGTAAATGCGGCTTTACACACACCAATCATGCATATCGCTGTAACGCAAGATTACAATATAAAATAAATATAGCAGCTACAATTTTTAATCTTGATTTATGTGTAATAATAATATAATATAATAATGTATATTTGCATACAATCACACAAATTATTAAGCCCACGATAAGTTTCATGAAGAACTTGTATTGGATACTAGATAACGGATAAACATACTTATATACTTTTACAAAAGTTGTTCAGAATGACGAGTTGGGCCACCCCCATTCGGATGACTATACCCTTTATTTAACACCCTGTATAATTAAGAAGTGGAACAGAATCCTTCCTGTTAACTAGACGTTAACTAGACTAACGTTATTATTTAATTAATTCGCAAGTGAAAGATTACACAATTAACATAAAAAAAATACAGAAAAACAGGAAACAACTTTAAATTATGAATCAACCTTAGACCAAATAAAAAGTAAAGACGGAGCCTCCCGAACAACGCACCGAGGCCGGCAAAACTACGCCTCGCCCGTGTACACACGCACATACATGTAACGACACTACGACTTGGCTTTTAAACAAACTATCCCAGCGCGGGGCGCGGAGCTTGCCGTACATTGACAATCACGTGACTCACGCACACATACATTTCAAACGGGCCCCAGTGCGTAGTTCTTTCTTTTTTATTTGGTCTGAGCAACCAACGAAAATAATCAAATAGTCACTGTGGAAGAAAGAGAGGCTGCTTTATTTATCGTGACCGTCCTTATATGCGACCATCATATTCCTATCTGCATGCCAATCTAGCTGGTCAAATTAAGTGGTGAGACATTTTCTTTCTGATGTGATGTATTTTCTATCTCTATGTTCGCGTTCTGGACATCACGTTTCTCTTCAACTGACTCGCGTTTATTTTCTTGCAACAGTTTCTTTTCTTTTGGTCTGTTCTTTTGAGCAGAATTCCTCAGCAGTTTGGCTTCATTCCTTTCAATAGCATGCCTCATAACGTTTTTAAAAATGATTCGCACTCTGGTATTGCGAAATTATTGTCAGATTGGTGTATTATTTTAAAAAATAATTATATTGTTTTTGTATATATTTTAGGTTCCCCTCTTACCAGAGGGGAACCTCCAGACCAAGAACATTGGGTCATTAATTGACGGGTGAACATGGCATCGACCAATGCGTAAGCATTATTAAGGCGTAAAATCTGTAATTCTAAATAATCACATTCTGATTCAGGACCAGCATTGATAATATCATCTAATTGACCTTTTAAAAAAAATCATTTAAGTTGTAATGTTGCGTCTATTCATCGAAGCTCGTGCTGCAATTATAGATATTCTATGTTTAGCCTCAAAGCGCATCGACCAAACATGAATCAAAGGTCCATATTTTTTAAGAGCTGTGTGGTAATGCAATGAATGATGGAACTTAGGCTTCAACGTATCATTACTCAGCGAAAGATATAAGGTATTCAAATAAGTTATATGAGTTTGTAGAAGTTCTTCAGTACCTTTGGCAAATGCATTAGATGACAATATATCAATAACGATCCTGAGTTGTATATACAATTTCCAAAATTCGTTTTCCTCAGGTACGAATTCTAATAAAAGTTAGCATTTCAGATGACGATAATTTTATATTGCCGGATTGATGTGTTCGGATGACAGTGAACATGGCTTGTTTCTATTGTCAGGACCATAGGAAAACGATTCTAGTTTTTGATTTAGCAAATCTACTGAAAAAGTGTCATGTTCTGGAGTAAGTTTTTTGATAACAAGGCACATTATATACTTTGCCACTCCTTCCAAAACGTCGTGCATCCAGTCCACTGATATTTGGTCAAAGAGACTAAAATTGTTTAGTTTCATCCAAAGGCACTTCTTTTTTATACCCGTTTCAGAAGGGTTACAAGCTAAAAGATCAGACTGATAGTTAATGTTGTTCCGCAAAAGTAAACTATCTTCTACGCACTGATATTTCATGACATCTTTCCTTGTTTTGCACATTCTACAGGGAAAGTAAGCCGATAAACTTTCAATATATCCACATATCGAGTGAATACCTAAATTGTCACCTAAAATTAATCCAAGTTCGAAATAAACTGTACCGGTAAAACCAGGAACATCAAAATCTATACCAGTATCGATCGTCGATGACACTCCGAAATATGATTTTGTTCCCGAAAGTAACTATCTGCCGAATGAAACAGGAGGTATAGAAAAATATTATTTAGTGATGATGATCGATAAGCTGGTAAACAAGGAAGTGAGATATACACCGCGCCTAATTTGTGTTGTCCCGCTCTGCTCCCTTAAACGTTACCCGTTCCATAATCGTCAAAATAAAGGAAAAGAGGCATTACAATTTTATTTCTGTGCCGTTGCATTACACTTTGCCAATAAGTGCCTTGGATGAAATTTTCGATAGGTATGGCTATTAGATTTAAGACTATTATTTTGTAAACTTGTAATGAAGTTCAAAGTTTCTAAGAGAATTCCTTCAAGCGAAAAAAAATTTTTCAAGACATGTCTTAGGCTAATAAAACTTTGTTCACATGTTACCGGGATAAGACGACTTACATCATTTTGTTTTACAGTCTCCAATCTTTGACCAATCACAACTTGTTGTGGTCTTATGAAACTATTTATTTTTTCAAAATGTTGCAATCACTTATACTCAGTACCAAGATTTTCCCAGGATAACTTTAATAATGGCGTAATACTTTTCATAACAGTGTCAACGCAAGATGCAACGACAAATTTTCTAATGTATTGTTTATCGCTAAGACTAAAGAGTCTGACACGCAGTGTCGAAGTCCTTTAATAAATATGTCGACTACATTTCTGGGAAGATTTTGGTTTGCATATAAGTTAGCGATCAAAGTAAATAAAGATGTTTCAAATATTGATTGAGGAGTAGTAACTGGACTAATCTCATGACTTAGCTCTAATATAGGTTCAACATCTCCAACAAGACTTTCATCAAAAGTTTCAGATACCACACTATCACTATTGTTGCTTTCAGCATTTATACCCGATTAAATTGAACAATCATCTGCTTTATTACTGTGAGTTAATAAGTGCCGCCTAAATGAATTAAGCAATTGAAATTTTCTGTCACAATTATCTTCATTACATATCAAAGTCCTATATTCAGAAACGTTGTGAGATAAGTTAAGATGAGCTTTAAATGCTCCAAAAGAATTATATTGATCTCCCGCATGAATGTATCTCAATCTTAAAATATTGGTACTCTCATCAGGAAAACTATGTGAAATGGTCTGGGGAGCTCTCTAGCATGTTTAGACTGGAAAGTAGCGTGAGACAAGGGGGGGCAAGTTCACCGACGCTTTTCAGTCTGTACGTGAACAAATTGATTGTTGAGCTCAGCAGTGCTGGGGTTGGATGTTCTGTTGACGGAACCTATGTGAACAACTTAAGCTACGCCGACGATATGGTACTGTTGTGCCCATCAATCAGTGCTCTAAACAGGCTTATTGGCATCTGTGAGAGATATGCACTGACCCACGGTCTAAGGTATAATTGTGCTAAGAGTGAGTTGCTTGTATTTAAGACTAAGAACAAGACTTATAAAGTTCCAACAGTGAAGCTCAATGGTACGCCTCTAAGACAAGTTCAGTGCTTTAAGTACCTTGGACATTGGGTCACTGATTCTTTGTGTGATGACCTAGATTTAGAAAGGGAGCGAAGGGCGCTATGCGTTAGGGCGAATATGTTGTCCCGTAGGTTTTCGCATTGCACTAAAAATATTAAGCTTACTCTTTTTAAAGCATATTGTCACTCCCTATACACATGCAGCCTATGGACAAATTATACAAAACGAACGTATAGGGCCCTTCGCACTCAGTATAATAATGCATTCAGGGGACTGATGGGGTTGCCGCGACGCTGCAGTGGCTCAGGGATGCTAGCGACAGCTAGAGTGGATAGCCTCTCGGCCATCATTAGAAAGCGCATCGCATCTCTGTTACAGCGGGATAGGGGCAGCACCAACAGCCACCTGAAGCTGGTCCACGCGAGGTTGGACGTAGACAGTGTCATTATGCAACACTGGACTCGCGTCCAACTCGTCAAAGACACAGCAATCACATATAATTTTTACTGTACCTAATATTAATACTAACATAGCAAGTAAGTTTTAATGTCACTAACCCTCTGGACTCTGTTTCCGAAATAAACACATTTTATTTTATTTATTTTTTATTTATATTTATTTTTACATAGAAAACAAACAACCATATTGTATTAATATAATGTATGCGTGTTATTTTTGTTTAGTTACTTAAATTACAATCTGTCATCAAAGACTCGACTGAAGAGGAACCTTTATCAAATGAACTTGATAGTTCTTCATCTTGCAGAAGTAGACTGATACGGCAATGCAACTATACGGGGACTAATGAGTTCAGGCAAACTCAATACAGCCGCAAGATTCCTGTGTTCTTCGTTCGTATCTAAAATCATAAACGTTTTAATTAGGAAACAAACTTTACTTTGCGGAAACGTATGTAGGATTATTCTGTTAAGCAAAAAGTAATGAATATTATTTTTTGAATATTATATTATTATCTTGTTCTTTTAAATTAATTTTAATCAGCAATACTTAAGATAATTACAAACACTTGCCTTCCTTGATACTAGTTCAATTAAATTATTTATGACACTAGGAAAATTTAAATATAAATTGTTGACGTGATCAGTATAGCAGTTATTGAAGTCGTCAACAAGCTGAAACAAAAACAAAACAGTCTAGTTGCTTTTTTCTAGTATATTTTCTTGTTTAATGTCTATATATTTAACCGCCTCTGTGGTCTAGTGGTACAACCACCGGTATCAGACCCAGGGGTCCCGGGTTCTATTCCCAGCGGGGGTACATATTGTATTCGGTTTGGTTGGTGGTAGGACTTGTAATAAGTCCGCCTGGCTAGCTACCACCATCTTATCTAAGTCTGCCGCCATAACAACAATGTTTTCAGCATTGTTGTGTTCCGGCAGTTAGAGATAAGATAGCTAATTCCTCAGTGATTGAGGATTCCGGGAGAGGCTCGCTTCCATCTTCAGCCTTATCAATACTTAACAGCAGGTATGATGAAGGCTAAGAGTCTCCCGTCATTCATAAAAAAAATATATATATACTAGCAGACCCGGCGAACTTCGTACCGCCTCAGAACTATTAAATGTCTATACCCGTATCTCTTATTCCTTAGTAGGGCAGCTAGGGTTTCACATCAGGTGTAGGTACCAGATCTTTCAATTTTTGTTATCGTCATCATATCAAACGCACGACACCCCTGTTGGGTATAGACGATAACTATAGCCCCCGCCACCCCTCCCTCGCAAAGCCCAAAAAACTTCACAACGATCGGTTCTGCGCTGTTCGCATCCAGCGGTTACGCAACTTTCACCAGATCGTCGGACCACCTTGACGGGGGCCTACCCACAGAGCATCGCTCGATGCGCGTTCACCATTCCGAAACCATTCTGCCCCGTCGTCGTCTCAGCCACATGACACCCACTGCTGGGTATAGGCCTCCCCCAAGGATCTCCACAACGATCGGTCCTGCGCAGTCCTCATCCAGCGGCTTCCCGCGACCTTCATCAGATCGTAGGTCCACCTTGTCGGGGGCCTACCCACGGAGCGACGTCTTGTGCGCGGTCGCCATTCCAGAACCTTTCCGCCCCAACGGCCATCGGATCTTCTCGCTATGTGTCCCGCTCACTGCCACTTCAGCTGAGCAATACTTCGAGCGATGTCAGTTACTTTAGTTCTCCTACGGATCTCATCATTTCTGATTCGATCACGTAGGGTAACGCTGAGCATAGCCCTGTCCATTGCACGCTGGGTGACCTTGAGCTTTCCTATCAGACTCATAGTTAGCGACCACGTTTCACTACCGTAAGTAATCACTGGCAACACACACTGGTCATAGACTTTCGTCTTGAGACACTGCGGTAAGTTAGACGCGAAGATTTTACGGAGCTTCCCGAATGCTGCCCAACCGAGTTGGATTCGAAGGGAGATCTCTTTCTCGATGTTGGTCTTACCTAACTGTATTGTCTGTCCAAGGTAAACATAGTGGTCAACAATTTCGAGTGTAGTGTTCCCACCGTGAACTGTAGTGGGTATGACATTATTTTCGTCTTATCCATGTTCATCCTAAGACCCAGTCTTCTGTTTCAAAACTATTGATATTATTAAAAGTAGGATTTCCCTACATACAAAAGCTCATAAATTAGTATGGTCTTTTATAGAAAAGTCAAGAAGTGTTTTTAAATTTCGATTTATACACGTCAATAGAAAATACTATCACGCTAAACAACTTATCATAAGGTGGTATGTACGCATTTTTTATATTTTAGCTTAGCTGCTAGGGTTCCACATCTGGTGTACCAGACCTTCGATATTTGTAATCGTCACTCACAAAGATAAAAGGATGCACTCATAGATATCGTAATACTTTTTTCCGTGTTTCCGTTTTTTCCATTTTGTGACTATTCAATTTGGTCGCGTTCGCGATATTATCACTTTTGTTTAGTTTCGGAACGCGACATTAGATCCTCCAACTCGCACGCGAATACTATTTTGATAGATATGATTGAATTTGAACTTTGTGCAGCGGTAATAAATTTGTAAGACAAATGCAAAATCTAATCCCCGAAATATGGAGTCCATGAATCGTTGGAACGTCTGGCCGGCTTTACGCAGGCCAAAGGGCATTTTTGGAAATTCAAATAGCCCAAAAGGAGTGATAATTGCAGTTTTTTTTTACTTCTTCCACAGGTATGCAAAAATAGGCCTTACGGATGTCAACTTTGCTGAATATCTTTCCGTTTTCCAAAATATATGTAAAATCTCTTAATCGTGGCAATGGGTATTTATCCGGAACTGTGACCTTATTCAATGTTCTATAATCCCCACATGGCCTCCATTCACCATTTTTCTTTTTAACTGTATGCAGTGGGCTAGCCCATAGGCTGTCGGATGGGCGACAAATTCCAAGCTCCATCATATTCTGGAATTCCGTCTTTGCAATATGATATTTATCCGGCGGGAGCGGTCTTGCTCGATCGGAAACTGGGTGCCCTCTGGTGATGATGTGGTGTCTGATATTATGTTTAGGCGAATTTGCTAAAGATGATGGGACGGGTAATATCTTGGTATTTCTCTAAAATTTTCTTAACCTGCGTTTTCATACCTGCGTCGATCGAACGAATGCTGTGATGTGTTGCTCGGCTTAGGCCTGCGGGTGTTGTGAGTTCTGTAACTCTATCAATAAGTTTATTTCCCGCCAAATCTACTAATATTTTATAGTGCTCCAAAAAATCGGCTCCGATTATAGGCTGGGACACGTCAGCAACTATAAATGTCCACACAAAGTTTCGGCGCAATCCCAAGTTAAGACTAAATGTTTTTTCGCCATACGTATTTATTTTTGAGCCATTCGCAGCGTAAAGTTTATATTGCTTGATTAAGTGTGATTGACTTTCTGTGAGGCTTGCATATAACTGAAATATTTGCTCCCGTGTCGATCAAAAACCTCATACCACTTTTTCGGTCGGTAACAATGAGGCGGTTAGACGGGTGACTAGCACAGAGGCCGGAGTCTGTGCTTTCTTTAGTTTCCCTGGTTCTGCGGGATGCCTCCTTTTTTCCAATCACATGGTTTTACGCATCTCGGTGCATATTCTCGAAACTTATGATGATGATAACAATACTGCCTGTCTCGGCTTTGCGACCTTGGCGGAAAATAATGCTGATACGTGCTGTGTCGGACGTTTTGTCGTACGTGCTTCATAGCGCACATTTCTGACTGCATTACTTTTAGTTGTTTTAAAATGTTATTCACCGCTTCGTTTTCATGTACGTTAGCCTTGACTGTCGACACTTCGTTAATTTTAATATTTTCCATGAGCTTTTCGGCGAGTTGACTGATCGCATTTAAATCTGACGTTTCCGAGACAGCTAGGACCGTAGCAATTTGGACCGGAAGTAACCTGAGCCACAAGACTCGAATGGTTTCATTCCCGATTGTCCCGCGCCCTAAATGCTGCATCCGGCGTAGAAGATGTGACGGCGTATGATCTCCCAAGTCCATCTCGGTCAAAAGTTTCTGAAGTCGTTGCTGCTCGGATTCTTCGAAACAGTTAATAAGGCGTTCTTTAATAGTCGCGTACTTTCCTGTCGTTGGCGGTGCCGTGATAATGTCGCTGACCAAGATAATTTCATCCTTAGTTAACTTTAAAATGACGATGCTGTATTTGTACTCGTCGCCTTGTTTCTGAGGAGTGAGTACTGCTTCGAGTTGCGAAAACCACAGACGAGGTTGATCCTTCCAAAAATCTGGTACCCTTGACGCGGTTGTAGTGGCCACTTCTTGTGATACGGCGTGGCATGTCTTCACTTGGCAGCCGGATGGCTGAGACATGATGATTCCTTTCTTCAACTGTGCGTAGAGTTTGTTCAGAAGGTTCTTGTTCTCTTTCGGGGTCACCAAATATACCGAGGGACCGGGAGAGGTATTGATACACCAGTGGATGGTATAGAAGTATATTTACTTACATAAACTACGCGCTTAAATACTAAAATACAGATGTGATTTATCTCTAGCCGGACGTACGTTGTACGGACCTAATCTTATTTAGATAAATATATTTATTATCTACGGAACAGTCTTTATATTTATCAGATAAATATGTGCATACCGGCACAAGTAGTGATAATATTTTTTGCGATAGATATTAGACATGAAATAATACGAAAATGTTATTATAGTACAATTTATTAAAATAACCGTTAAATTTGCAATTGTAACAAAGTACGAAAGTTAAATACACCGAAATCAATGAGACACTTGAGCTTGAATTTGGGAAACTAATTCATCGTATTTGGATTAATTCCACTGATACAAAGACGTAAAGAATTTTCCAAATTATTGTCAGTCAGTCGTGTTGAATTATTACCTTTAATCAGTGAAAACTGTTCGCATTTACTGCCAAAGTACTGCCAAACGCACAAATCAATCTTCTTGCGAATTTTCTAAGCTGCGGAAAATTGACTTCTTCTAGGTATTTTTTTGTAGAAATCGCACAACTCTACGTCTTCAAATTTGGATTTTAGGAGTGAGTTTTCTTGAATCTCGATCAACTCCATTTGTAAGTGTATTGGAGCATTTTTTACATTACAATTTGTAGGAGTAGCAAATAAACTGAAACAGTCTTTGAAGCCGTTTTGAAGTCGTTAAATCTCTTCGAAAATTGTTCCGACAGTAACTTGAATTTTTCAGCATATTGAGCATAAGCAATATTTTTATACGCAGAGAGCGTGTTGAAATGGTAACTGTTACCAGACAGCATTTGTGACTCCCACAAACGTTGTTTGATCTGAAACGCTTTCAAATGGCTGTACAAATAATTTACTAACTGTCCTTGTTTTTGAAGTTTCAAAATTAAATCATTCAAATAGCCTGTAAGATTAACCAGAAATGCTAAGTCAAATATAGTGGATTAATTCCACTGATACAAAGACGTAAAGAATTTTCCAAATTATCGTCAGTCAGTCTTAATTAAGTATTACTGCAAAGTCTCTATAACAATTTAAATATGAATGGCCACTTATCAAAAATTTCTGCTCAATTTCTTAAAAAATTCCCAATTTTATCAAATAAATCCACAACAAAATTATCATTCGATTTTTGTTTTGTCCTGCGCAATTATCACTCCACTTTATTAACTTTTTTTTAAAGGTGTTGCCACTGCTGAAGACTTTTAAGCGGGTAATTCACGTTGCAACCGTCGCACGGACCGTCGATCGAAAGGACGCAACGACAGTCCTATCACTATTGCGACTCGGTCGTACGGACGGTCGTACAAAAACATTCACAGTCGTCCGTTGTCTTTAGTACGGAGTGGACCAATATGAACATTTTATGTAAGAGGAAAAAAGCTGCACTTGCTGTAGCATTATTAGAGTGCATAGAAGAAGAAAGAAAAAAGAAATGTTAATGGTGAAAACAATGGTGATGTTGCGGTCGACCATAGTAGAAAATGAAATAAATACGTAATTAATTAACTTTGGTTTTGATGAAATGACAAATATTCATCAATATTACCATCTCATTCTGGATGCCGTCGTCAGATGCTTGTGAGGGTGGGGCTGAAGATGTTGAAGGCAAATTATTAGCATATGGCAAATAACAATTGCGGCTGCTATGCTGTGATGCTTGTGTGAATGGAGCAGCAGCAGTTACAATTGGATTAAACTGGAAACATCCGTCATAGAGTTTATTTATTTGTCCATAGTACATTATATCACTTATAAACTTTTCTGCTACCAAACGCTGTTCATTTGTCATTTTCTTCAACTGAGAAGCAATTTTAAGACCAGTTATATTTTCATCACTAATGTCAGCTGATAAATGTTTTGTAGCTAGTTCGATAAGACTCTCTTTTTTTCTTTTAAAAGATGTTGGTTTGCGACTTATCATAGGCAAACCTTCATTGCTTCTTTCCGAAAATTGGGGAGATGGTGTTGACGACGGCCGCGGTGTCGTAACTGAGAACTCTGGAACTGGGATCGAGAAGGGTGAATGCGGTGATGGAGATTCTTGTGAATCGCTCTGGTAACTCTCGTTCTGTCAACAAAACAATAAAATTAAAAGGTCTCTTTCAACGCGGCACAGAATTTACCACTGTCGTTTAAAAGAGTTTAAAAGGTTAAATGATCGGGATGATCCCCATGTATAAAAGTTATAATTAAAGAAGATGAAGAGAGGGAAATAGCAAATAGTAAATTCACATTGCCTGCCATTAAATAAACCAAAATCCTGCAGTTTTATAAAAACGTAAACATATTTATTAAAACATATTTAATACAATCATCATACAACCATCATACAACCATTATACAAACATCATACAAACATCATACAACCATCATACATCATGTTGGGGTGAAATGATTCCAACTAGAGAGACTGCTGATCACCCGTCCGGCCTTGCTGGCGTCCCCTCTCCAAAAAAAAAAAATCATACATCATCATACAATCATCATACAACCATCATACAACCGTCATACTCCCATTATACAACCATCATACAATCATACAACCATCATACATCATCATACAATCATCATACAACCATCATACAACCCTCATACAACCCTCATACAACCATCATACAGCCATCATACAACCATCATACAACCATCATACAACCATCATACATCATCATGCAATCATCATAAACCACAATACAACCATCATACAACCGAGCATACAACCATCACACAACCATCATTACCCCCTCTCCATCCGTCTTACGCTTTTTTGATCAGGCTACGAATATGACGCGAGTTAAACATTTTTTACCCATCTAAAAAATCTTACGCTTTTTCGTTCAGCATCACGTCGTGAACCTGACGCGAGTATGAAACTTTCTACCCATACAAAAAAAAGTGCTCAACGCCGCTAAAGAAGTCACTTCAAAAACTCTTCCAATTTCATCTTCAGCTGTAAAAAGTAACAATTCGTAGTACCAAAGCGTAGGCTTATAAATTTCGTCAGATCCACTTCCTGTTTTCTTGGATTTAGCCACTTTTCGTAGTTCCCTGCGGAATGCGGACCGTAAGTTGGAAATCTTTGTAGTAACGAACTTCTGATTAGCGGCCGGATAATATTCCTTGGCTTTTTTAATGAGCTCTTCATACGCCGAATTTCTTATCTGCTTGTTTTTGTAGGACGAACTTTGAGCAGACCACAAACACGTATGCCTCTCGTACAGTGAGAGGAACTCTGTAATAAACTTCTTTTCTTGTTTTTCCTCCATTATTTACAACTTTACATCTACACGTTCGCTCACAAACTGGAGGCTCGGTCGTACGGACCGTCGCAAACGTCAAAATTCACGTTACGACCGGTGCGCTCGTGTCGCAAGGTTCGATGATAATTTCAACGGACCTGCGACATAATCTTGGTCGTACGGTCCGCTTTGCGACCAGTGAATTCACGATACAACCTGTCGTATGCGACCGAAGTCCGTGGGACGGTCCGTGCGACGGTTGCAACGTGAATTACCCGCTTTAAAATACATGATGCGATTTCATTCCCGCCTCTTCCTGTGATTCCTTCGTGCCACAAGCACATTAATGCATCGTTGGTATCACCAATATGGAGGTTAAAATTTGACAGTTGACGACTATAATACATCTGACTGTGTGTAAGTGAAATATAAAACTTGCTGGAGAGTGAAAAGGATTTTTTTTTGCTCAGCCATCTGACTTCACAATAATATGTTACGTCGTTATATTCAGCTGATATTTCATCCAAAAACGCCTTGAACTGACGATGGTCAAGCCCTCGGGAACGAATAAAGTTGATGGTTTTACTAACACATTCATAACATTCTGGAGTCGACTAGACTTAGAACACAAGTTCTTTTGGTGGATAATGCAATGAAGGACTATCAAATATTTTTTTTGCACATTTAATTCTGTTGCTTTTTCATTCAAAATTCCGATGAAACCGGCCATCCGCCCGCTTATAAAGGCAAAATAAAGGAATAATTTGGAATAAACTAGTTTAGAATAATTGAGAAGCAATAAATCTTTTGATGTGTCGCCCGTGAGGCGGCAAACCTCAAAGAATTTGATCATGCAAGCCGAGTGGCGGCGATTATCAAAGAGTGAGGCGGCAAACATCAAAGGATTTTATGTTTGCCGCCTCACTGTCACTCCCGTGAGTATAAGTACCTAATGTAATATTTTTTAATTGGATTTTTTTCGAAATGTCTTGCGAGCCGGATCATATCTTACCCCGGGCCGGTTGTTGCCCATATATGAACTAGAAGATGAAGAACAGCGAGATCTTTTCCTTGAAGTGGGGAGGAGTGGACGGTGAGTTCCCTTCTTGGTAGGTAGAGTGTAATGCGAATCCTTATCTGAGTCGTCAAAATCGCTGCCCTCGCTGTTGACTGGTGAAATAAAGTATGATCGTCTCACCTGAAATCTGGCTAAAGTGGATTGTGGTGATTTTGAGTTCTCTCCGAACTCCCCATTGTGATACGCTAAAATTTCTACAATTACTTTAGTGTTTGTTAAAGGGGTTGCTGTGTACTGTTCCGGCTCCGTTTCCATACTAGTGCCCTCTGGTTCATGTGGTAGAATTTCCCTGGTGATTTGAAGGTGCCGGTGTACTCAGTATGTACTTATGAAGCTCCAGCTCGTTATCATTACCCACTGGTTCATTTCCTATGGCTTTTTTTTATCACTGTGGTGCTCGTTGAAGGCGATGGTGTGCACTCTTGAGGCTCCGATTCTATAACATTGCACTTCGATTCATTTGAACAAGCTGGCATGGCATGTGGATTTATAGATAGTTTTTAAAAGCTTATTGAACCTTTACTGTACTAAACCGATTTATTCCATTATTTTAGTACAAACAAGACACTTAAATAACAAAAAAAGGAAAATTAAATAATAACACAACTTTTAAAAAATTTATTGATTTTAATTCATTAGTGGTGTTAACATATGATTATCTGTTTTCACGGCCCCACAATTTAAGCATTCTTAACTCCTCCCTCATAACAATGAGTATCGGCGGCGTAGGCGGCGGCCGGAGGGCTGTAGTTGGAGCACGCGGCTGCGGGCAGGTCCGCCACCGCCACCATAGCCGCTGCTGCCGCTTGAAGTCTCGCATTCTTTGTATTTTTCTAAAATAAAATATAAAACTAATATTAACACAAATAAAAACCAAATTATTCTAACCTCAAGGTGCAAATCTTTTGGTAGGTACTTACTTATGCTTTTTCCCCAACCGCTTAGAGACCCAAGACCATAGCCCTGAGGCGCAAAACGCCGCTGCCACCGCCGCCGCCGATAACATTAGTATTTTCATTATGAAACAAGCCTAGACAACATTTCTAGCATTTTTCCATTTCAGTGATTTCTAGTTCTAGAAATTTATAATAGTAACTTAAAAAATGAGAACCGTATTTATTTGATTGTTTTTGTTTGTACTTACATGAAACTTGTATTCGTTGAAAGTTCGTCTGAAGATTGCAACTTGAAAAAGTAACTTTTTGTTGTAATGTTGCCATTATGCTAAAATCTAAATTGGGCTTGTGATTCACTACTATACAACTTGTGTGGTATATAATATATATTTAAATGTATATAGTACGTTAATATTGAGGATCGGTCAAAACAACTATATAAAATGACTTTATTGTTAAGATCTGTTAATATCATTTTTTTTATAAAATAATGAGATCGGTTCCTAGTTTAAGCTTATAATACAGCAACTCCTTAGCAAACACTATGCAAAACTTTTCTACCTTGGTCACATTAACCTCTGAGGCGCTGGTGGGACACCCCTATGTCCCACCAAGGATATCGCCTGTTGATGCCTGTTTTTATTGCAACCAATTACTAGATAATTAGAATAGGAGTTTTTGACATCAATCGATTCTGCTTTCTATATTGCTTATTAAATGGAGCTTCATGCTTCGATTCGTTCGCTCAATTTAAATGGAGCAAGTCACACTGATGAGTGTACTACTGATGATTTTTCTTTAACCCGGCGAGCATGAGGTGAAATCAAGTTTTTTTTAACCGCCTCTGTGGTCTAGTGGTACAAGCACCAGTATCAGACCCAGCGGGGGTACATATTGTATTCAGTTTGGTTGGTGGTAGGACTTGTTGTAAATCCGCCTGGCCTAGCTACCACCATCTCATCTAAGTCTGACGCCATAACAACAATGTTTTCAGCATTGTTGTGTTCCGGCAGTTAGAGATAAGATAGCCAGTTCCTCAGTGCTTGAGGATTCTGGGAGTGGCTCGCTTCCATCTTCAGCCTTATCAATAATTAACATTAGGTATGGTGAAGGCCAAGAGTCTCCCCGTCATGAATAAAAAAAAAAGTTACATCAAGCATGAGGCAGGGTGCAACATACCCTTAATTTACCACAATTTTGTTCTTATTGTTATTTAATAAACTTTTTTGTTTTTATTTTGTCAAATAATGTTCTTTAACATGAAATTAAATAAAACAAGTTTTGAATTATACAATTATTATTCTTTATTTCAGTTCTTCATAAACTATGTACTCTTAGTAACAAATCTTTATAGCCTTACAAAAAATTATAATTAAACAAAAAATCTTTATTCTTTGGAATTTAATTCACTTGAAATTAAAAGATAATGAGATCCTCTTCGTAAAAAAAACATCAGCTTGATCAAGATCAGCATAATTTTCACAAATGAATAGTCTAGGTGAGGACTCACCGAGCTGTTTTTCGATTCGCTGGCGGATGTAAATAGGAATATGCTTTTTGATTTTCTTGAATGTAGGTGTTCGGAAGTCATTGATAAGCCCAAATTGCGAAAGAATTCTGTTCTCTTGATGGTGACATTCTTGTTTGCTCGATATATAATGCAAGCATTGATAGCTGCCATGTTCAATACACCATAGAATAAAGTCATGGGCCACCGTTTACTGTTGCGACTGACATTATAACTGGCACTCAATTCATCTACCACATCAACGCCAGCTTTAGTCGAGTTGTAAAATGTTATCATTTTAGGTTTTTGTTTCTCGCCTGTTGATTCATCTATTGCATTATCATGATGCATAGTGGACATAACACAAACTACCTTGTTCTTCTTTGGCGCATAAGAAACAAGTGTGATATCTTTTTGAAACCCAAAGAGTGAACTGTTTGGTTCTCTGTCAGTTCGAATTAAAGATTCAGGAATCTTGTCTCTTGTTCTTCCTAACAGTTCCAACCGACGTAAGGCGGTGCTCATTTAGGAGATGCAGCATTAGCTCATATCCTGTGAACCAGTTATCAAATGTTATGTTGCGGTGTGATCGTGAAACTGGTTGAATGAGTCTCTCCACTTCGTCAAAAGGTTTATTACTGACTGCATATAATCCTTCCGGTTGTTGCCTGCGTCCCAAATTCAAAATATTGAGGCTTTTTGCATCGATGAGAGCTAAAATTTTATGGGTTTTATGGGTCGTACTTAGCCGGTTTGTTTGGGATGTAGACACGGAACAGGCATCGGCCTCTAAATGCTAGTAACATCTCGTCAACAAATTATTATTTATAATTAAATTTTTACGAAAAAATAAAACGTCTAGCATGAGGCAGGGTGTGACATACCCTCCACAGGTTTGCGCACGAATATCACGGCCAGTATCCCGCGCCACACTGCGCGCGCTAGTGTTGTCAGACGAGAAACTTAAAAAAGACTCAACTTTGAAAATGTAACAGGGTGTGAGATGCACCCTTGCTATGTGCTTAGTATAGCATTATATATTAAAATTTATCTAAGCGTGCTGAAGTCGGAAAGCCTAATTTTTGGCGAGAGTAGAATAGCTTCACGCATGTAAAAGCTAGTAAGTTCGTATTGTAGTCAGTAATTTAGGTTATATTTCTTCGAATTATATAAGTTTGGTGATCTGACAGGAACTACGGACACTGGGAAAGAGGGGTCTAGCGGTACCTCCACTTCCGAAACATTTGTAAAGCTAGTTTTAGCCCTTAAGGCGGTACCCCCACCGAAAGTGGCGCCGCGTTGAATTTTATTTAATATCGTAATTCTAATACACAATTTTAATAAAACTTTACGTGGAATTTTTAGAGCCCATAGTCTAGTATTTTTAGACGGTATCATTACATTCCCTCGTAGTCACTGCTAGAAGTAGATAGCAAAACTGCTAAAAGTAGCCGTTTTTGACACATTTGCTATCTACTTCTACGAATGACTGACGAGATGTAGCGATACATCCTAAAATACAAGACAATGGGCTCTAAAAATTCCACGTTTAGTTTTATTAAAATTTGTGAATTAGAATTACGATATTAAATAAAATTCAACGCGGCGCCACTTTCGGCGGGGGTACCGCCTTAATTATTGATTTCGGATTTTATACAATCCTGTTTTGATGGAATCTAACCGTAGTAACGAACAAACTAAGTCTGTCCCTTTATTCTTAGCATCTGTTATGCATTCTTGATAAATGCTGGGTATTGGGCGACATTCTTCCTTTAACACTTTATCTCTCATTTGTTCAACAAGAAGCTTAGCTTCTGTTTCTTGATAGTTTGATTTGCATTTCGATATATGCGTTTTTTGCTTAACTATGACGTCATTCTGCAAACAGACCAATTTTTTAGATACACTCATATCACTATCTATAGTGATATTAAGTATTTCAATAATTTTGATAGTATATTTTTAGTTTATCACTTATTTTACTTACTATAATGTTCAGTATTGCATTACATTTTAATTTTCTCCATTTCGAACATCGCCATATAGTTCCACCATTATTTAGTATTTTTTCATGATATTGATGTCCACGATAAAGCATTACGATGCCTTTGTTAGTTATATATTTTAATTCATCATTTTTGCGTACAAAAAATATATCAAATTTAATTAAAATTTTTCGAACTTTTTGACAAATAATATCAAAGTGAAAAATTAAATAATGATGTAAATAATCTTCATAGAGAAACTTCATGCGCCTTTAACGCCCGAAATTAATAACATCTGTAGGGGTATAAAAACGCCACTGTCCAGGAAACCTATTTAACCCAAATGAAGAAAATCGTCTCTGGCGTAAATGGCTGTAAAGTAAATTAAATGATAATAATTTTTGAGTTCTGAATGTTATTATAAAATAATACGAATCATTATAGTTTCATAATGATAAGCGCCAATAACGAGCAATATATTGAAAATTTCGACAGGACAATGTCAACTTTGCATCTCAGTGGTGGACAGTGGCAGGTTTGCATTTAGAGTGTTGGACAGTAGCACATTTGCACCTAACTTAGTTTATGGAATGGATGGTGGGCAAAAAAATAAAAAACAACAAAACATTTGAAGTATGTATTTTTTTACTGAGATTTAATTTCAAGATAGTATCGAAAAGAATGGTTAATTATTATTTACTGAAACTTAAATCTAAATTGACACCTATACTCTTAAATTTGAATCTGGTTCCGCTTGTGAACAAATTTCTTCCTCGTACTCCTGCGCGTTATCGACGTTCATTGATCTACTTAGAACTTGGCTATCTCGTAATAATTCAACTCTTGTCGTGCCGCCCAGCCTTCACCGAATTGCTTTTTTATTCTTAATTTCTTTCTCTATTAAACGAATACGCGGTCAGGAGGAAGGAAAGAATGCCCTGGGATGGGAAATATCAGTTCTACGGAAGTGATATGTTGTGGTGCAATACGGTTCAACCAAGTAGAGCACATGCCCACCACTTTTGGGCCCCGCACCCGTCGGCTACCAGTCTGACAGTTGTTATATTATCGTCGAATGTTGTATTACAAAGCGAATCCAAAACGGCTGACGAAATTTCGTTGCTTTCCTTTCGATGCTCGTCCTCTGTCCACGTCTACAGTGTAACATTGTCGCGGTTCAAAGTATTTTCAGGTACTAGCCTCATTATCGCATAACTATAAATATAAAGCTGACGACTGTAGTATGCCGCCCCATCTGAAACTTCTGGCAAAACCTGTTTTTTTTGACAGTCGAATGCAAACACCATCTTCACTTCACCACTTCAAAAGGTTATAGAATGCACGTGCTTTTAATTTGTGCACCCTACTCTCAGTAATAAAGGTCTGACTTTGAGTGGGATCCGTAGAAGTTTCAATTTTTTCTACCAATTCACTACACTTCGAACAGGTATCGGTGCGAGGGCTTCTAAATCCAAGGTTATAATATCTTCTGAAAACAGATCTTAAATAACATTCTCGAACATTAGAAAAGAAAGAAAGAAAGAAAATTATATTTATTTGAGACAAACACGATAATGTACATAAAAATAACACAAAAAAGGCACAGGTTTGTCCCAAAACGGTACCGACTCAGCATAATGCTTGGCTTTTTGGCCAGCGCTGATCTTCCGTAATTAAGATTTGTTTCACACTCTAGAGAATATAATTTCCACATTTTGCGAATATTCAATGTTGATGGTAAATACTTTCTTCTATTAACTGTCGACCTGCAGTAATGCGATTCGACGCATTGAAATTTCTCAATAAAAGTTTTGACTGCTCTAAGCTTGTTTATATTTTTGACAGATGTATGGTCTCCTCCTCCTCTTCTTTCTTGAACTACTGACCCGGTGACGGCAAATTTTTTGGATACCTTTCTGATTCTATGCACTGTGATATTTAAAATCCTTATAAAAGTTTTTTGGCATACTCTTAGCAGTTTTACAGAATCTCTTTCTCGAACAAAGAGCTTTGTTGTATTTTCTGTAGTTCTGCGCACACCTACTCTTGGACGCCGTCTTTGGGTTTTCTTTACTGAACAATGATTAAGAAGAAAGGCGTCTTGGTCCTTTTTATTACATGTCTTGTAAAAGTCCTTATGGAAACTTTGGATATCTAACATTGTTAATTTTGAGCATTTAAAATGTTTATTTTCTGGACCGTGATTGCATCGAGGCAAACTAGGTGGAACATGAGGTGAATACCTGAGAACAAAAAAAGAATTGAATTAAACTAAATTAAAAGGTTTTGCTAAATTCTCCTTTCAAATGAGTAATCATCCTCTTCGTAAAATAAGGTAAAATCCTCAAGTCCATCCCAGTCAAACCTTGAGTACAAGCTAGTTTATGAACAAATTAAAAACATTTGTGACAATGGACCAAGTGATAAATAAGGGCATTATTTATAATGCACGGGCATTATGAATAATGACAAGCAAAATCGGGCCAAGTGATTAATAATCACCATATGTTTATTAAGTATTTATCATAGCGCCCGGGCATTATGTATAATGTCCAATTAATCACTTGGCCCATAATACATATAATAAAATCTAAAGTTTCGAACAAAATACGATATAAAAAATCCAAAATCAAGAAAAAATTATATTGTATATAAGCACGTGTTGTTTTCTGACCCTACACTAGTAGATTACAAGGAATAACAACCTACCTTTCAACCTTCGCTTTTGCGCTTTTCCATGTATCCGGAGCCCGTTTTCTTTGTCTTGCCTTCTCTGGAATCACTTCTGACATTCTTTCTTCCATAATAATTAATCAAATTATCACACGAAATCCCTTGCAAAAATGATAAAAATGACTAACGAATTCACTATGAAAATGCATTCAACGCCATCTTAGAAACGACATGGCCGACGTCTTATGATAGGTCCATTTGGACAATGGCGCTTTTGCATTTGATTTTATGAGGAAAGTGTCAATTATGCTTCTCATCTCATATTTTAAACTTTATTTTCTATGGGACAGTGTGAACATTGCTTCTGTACTTGTGACAGCACCAGAATGGTTCCAATAAAACTCAACAGATGGCATTTATAGTTTAATTTGGGTAAAAATGGACAGTGGCGTTTTTGCTTTTATACCCCTCTATGAATTGGGCAATCTGTGGATTGAAGATCCATCTGTGGCTTGAAGAGGATTTAGAATATTCCATGGATTTCGCTTAAATATCGAGTCTTTTCGGGTAGAACATTGTGGTTCCGCCATTTTTCATTTTTACAGGAGGAGGCTCTTTTAAACATCTCTCAAAATATGTACTGATCATAAGCCTCTCCTGCTTCGATGGCAGCAGCAATATAGACTGCATCCGAAAATGCCTGTCTGTTCAGTGGATATATGCCACCTACGCTGAATCTTTGGCAGCGATTCCTCCTTGCTGACATTTCAGGTAAGCCTTTCTAAACAAATCCATGATGTCATACTGCGTCAGAGGTCTTTTGTTTGCTCGCAACCATAGTCTGATCTCTTCGCTGTAGTAGCTTTTCAGTGGACCCATTAACGTCCTATCCAACGGTTGGATCTTATGCGTGCAATGAGGTGGAAGTGAAACTATTGTCACATGTTCTCTTCTTGCAATATCAACGACTTCAATATTTTTCGTGTGACTAAAATGCCCATTTAACAGTAACAGCACAGGGCAAGTCTCGTTTGGTCTCACATATTTGATAAAATGTTCAAACCACTGACAATATTTGAGAAGGTTTTCATAACACTATTTGCCTTCTCCTGCTAAATACGGTACATGGCACTGGCACTTATATCTTTCTTTTTCTCGGCAGATAAAGATACAAGTGTTTCAGCCATCTCAATTTGTAAGTTAAAAATCGCCATAGTAATTCCAGGTTTAAGCAATGAATATGCACAGAATATAAAGGTCAAGCGTATTTTGTCATGCAAAAAGTTTTTAGATATAATTTAATACTAAATTCCTAAAATTCCTATTAGGTACATAAATTCAAATAAATGTCAAGATTGCAACAGTGAATTATAAGGACCCATTAAATAATAAATTAAAGTATGTTTGTCAACTAAGATAACTAAGTGAAATAATGAAATAAAATAGATAACTTAAAGATTATAAATTATAATAATGTCTTGTCAGTGGATGTCAAAATATTTATTCACAGGTCATAAAAACTTTTGTCAATCAACCAGACCCTCAAGTTATGTATAAATCGTGTAGTGGGTAATTGTCTGATTTCGATAGGAATCCTATTATAGACACGTATTGGCATCACATCACAATTTTTGAAAGAAAGAAAGAAAATTATATTTATTTGAGACAAACACGATAATGTACATAAATAAAAATAACACAAAAAAAGGGCACAGGTTTGTCCCAAAACGGTACCGACTCAGCATAATGCTTGGCTTTTTGGCCAGCGCTGATCTTGCGTCGGTACCGTATTGGTGGGGCTGAGAGCCATGTTAACCGGCACAGCAAAAAATACATTAAAAAAAATATATATATTATTTAACTAAATAAAAAACAAAATAAAATTAAAATCAACCTATCAGCCTTTTTGACAGATCACACAGGGGCACCAACATGATACAATATACTATGAAAGTATTCTAGTCTGTGTGATCTGTCTATGGTAATTGGAAATGGTAGGTAACAATATTGTCAATCATCTGTGGCATAGTGATGATTACATACTCTTTGACAACAACAAGCAAACCAAACAATTAACTTTGAAATTTGTGAAGCCAAACGAAACAAACAAAACAAAATCAGACTTGGTGTAACTAAAAAACAAAGTACAATAAATGCAAAACAAAACAACAACATATCACCACGAGAGAAGAAAAATAATAATAATAACAATTATAAAATACAACTTAACAAATAACTTTCTTACAATCTACTTATCATTACAAAAGTGAATAAAGACAGAAAAATTGTGTCAGACAAGATCACAAGCTGATAAAGCAACACCAAAGTAGCAGAAGACTAGCCATTACAATAGTAGGTACGTACCTTACGGTGAGTAACATAACATCATCATACTTTGTTCGATACGACCAAAAATGCAACCAACATTCTTAAATATTGTTTTTTGTTTATTTGCAGGGCTTTTCCATTAACTGTATAACAGAAAGGTTAATTGCAACAGTACAGTATAATTAAATTCACAAAGCAGTTCAGCAATCCGCTATGCAGAGACAACCTTTACATTTACATAAAAGAGACAGAAAACTAAGGTGAGTGACCCGTTCATATTATGCTTATATCCTGACGTAAATTTTCTTGGGTTTTTTGTGCATCCAAAAGGTGAAGTTTTAGATGACGCTTGAAACTGCCTATACTTTTTAGGTCCCTGATGGGTGGAGGAATGTTGTTCCAACATTTAGAAGCGGCATAGCGGAAACTACCACGAAACGCAGCAGATGCATGGCGAGCAGTAGACAGCTGTTGGGCTTGCTTACGGGCACCAAGGGGCCTATGTGCTGAAATCCAAGACAGTTTGCTGTATAGATATTCAGGCGCTTTGAGTTTAGTAATGCCGAACATTAGACAAGCTAAATGGAGTTTGCGACGGTGTCTCATTTTAAGGATAAGATGCTTGTTCAGAAATGGGGACACGTGGGCCCGTATCGGAATGTTAAAGCAAAAGCGTGCGCATGCGTTTTGAACCCTCTGGATTAGTCTTAGTGTCTTGGCAAGTAGGCAAGGGCCGTATACAGTATCCATATAATTGAGCTTGGATAGCACCAAAGACTCCACCAGCCGGATCCGTAGCTCCTCACTGAGGTAACATCTAACCCTATATAATATTTTTAGTTTATAGAAACAATTTCGGACACAATTCCCAATATGACTTTCAAAATGAAGATCAGTATCCATTTTGAGACCCAAATTGCGCACTTCATAAACTCTCTCTATTGGCACATCGTTCAACTTAATGTCAAGAGAAGGGAGAGCCTTTGCTACCTGCTGTTTCGACCCAAACAACATGTATTTGGTTTTGGAAGGGTTTAACTGTAGACAGTTGTCGTAAGACCACTTCACAATGTTGGAAAGATCTTCATTGATTTGAGTTATGGCTTGGTCAATGTGCTCAGGCTTGAAAGAGATGTATATTTGGGTGTCATCTGCGTAAATGTGATAATGACAGTGTGTTATGTAGTTTATCATGTCAGCAGAATATAAAATAAAAAGGATTGGTCCCAGAATTGATCCTTGCGGGACTCCTCTCTCTATAGCCACCCTTCTTGATTCTGAATGGGTACCATTGCTATTATTAAGTTTTACATATTGATAGCGACCGGTTAGGTAACTATGGAACCAACGCACCGTCTGGGAGTCAAAACCATAAAAACTAAGTTTGGATAAAAGCAGGTCGATATTTAAAGTTTCGAATGCCCGGGAGAAATCCAGCAGTACGAGCAGGGTGCACATGCCCTGGTCTCGTGCATGAAGAATTGCATCAGTTACAGCAAGGAGGGCAGTTGTGGTACTACGGCCCTTTCTGAAGCCAGATTGCAGCTCGGGTAATATTTTATTTTCCTCTAGGTAATCTATCAATTGCAAGCTCACAGCCTTTTCGAGGATCTTCGACAAGCAAGGAAGTATGCTGATGGGCCTCAGGTCTTTTAAGCCTATGGGGTTAGAGATTTTTGGCAACGGAAGAACAATAGCTAGTTTCCATAATTTCGGATATGTATGGGAAACAATAGACAAGTTAATAATGTCCGTAATTGCGTCTACAGAGAACGGGAAGGTTCGAATGAGCATGTCTAGGCTGATAGAGTCGGAACCCATTGCATTAGTTTTTATATTTCGTATTATTTTAATGATGTCCTCCAAGCTAACAATGTTTAAGTGAAAAGCAGAGTCTGAGAAGCGATTAAATTCAAAATGGGTTAATTGCGAAATGCTTACCTTAGAACTACCAGGTATGTTCAAGAAATAATCATTGATAGTATTGGGATCGTTGAAAGATGGGGGAAGGTCGTTCCCCTTCTGAGGCAAAATTGTATTTTTTATATTCTTCCATAGTAGTTTTGGATTATCTATTTTGTTGTTAATGTGAAATTTAAAGTATGCGGCTCTTTCGTGATAGAGTGCTTGATTTACAGTTGATTTTAAGGATTTATAATATACAAAAGTGCTGTCTGCTTGATTTTTATGGTAGAGTGATAAGGCCTCGTCTCGCAACTTCATCATCAGCCTGACTGTATCAGTCAGCCAGGGCAAGCTATGGTGTTTTACCTTGATGGTCCTCTCTGCGGCATGCTTGTCGAAAACGGACAAAACACATTTATTAAAGGTCTCGACCATATTATCAACACTATCCATTCCAGACAAGAGGTCCCACCGAATCTTACCTAGGTCACTGTTAAAGCTTTCCTCGTTTATGTGTTTGAAGGGTCTGAATGTTATAGTATGTGGGGAGTACTTTTCGCGCTTTATATTAAACTCGCACACAATTAAGCAGTGACCACAGGTAGTGCCGACATGGTCGTGTGTGACAGTTTTAACAATCAGATCAGTACACACCACGTCAATAAGTGTCTGGCTATGAAGCGTAAAGTGAGTCGGTTCGGAAACAACTTGTAGGAGGTTAAAACTGGAAAGGAAAGAATTAAAGTGAACAGTGTGCGGGTCCACAGCATTCAACAAATTGATATAAAAATCGCCTAACAATATTATATTATCGTAATTGGGAATTGAGCTTATAGTGTCCGAAACTGCATCCAGAAACAGGTCCACATTTATCCAATGTGGCCGGTATGCAGTACCTATAATGAGCTTCTTTCCGTTACGGGTCAACTCTAGCCACATTTGCTCCACTGACTTATGCGCGGGATCAACTGGGTGAGCAAAAGTACGTACGGAAACGTTCAGTCTTATATAGAAACCGACGCCCCCCCACGCTCACGACTACTGCGAGGCCGCGGTATGTGTCGAAGTCGGTACCCGGGTAGGGCAGGCGCGCAGCTGTCCTCTCCGTCTCTGAGCCAGGTCTCATTAATTGCCAGGATGTCTAAGTCATACCGGGCGACTGAGGTTATAAAGTTATCGTGGTTAGTGCCTAGGGAGCCCGCATTATACAAACCAACTTTAAAATGTTTAATCGTCATTTATATAATTTAATAATCAACTTTAGTTTGTAGTCATTAAATAAAGTATTGCTTATCGATTTTAAACAATTATAATGTAGAATTATGTTAAAGGCATAAAACGTAGATTTGTAAGTTGCGCATCCCGTTGTAATTAGATTAATAATATAAATATAAGGCAAATATGTAACAAAAAATAAAATGGTTTCCCTAAAATGGCTGTTTTCTTTATATAATTGGCTATAACGTAATGACCTTGTTTCAGGGCTAAGGGCCACTCGTAACGTCACCCAGACCAAAAACACGGTCTATGTCCGAGTCGGACGTGAAAGTGTGCAACTGCATGCCGTCATCCTGTCGCGCGAAGATCCGCCCTCGCTTGGTCCACGAGTGTCTCCACCCCCGCTTGAGACGCTCCTCGCGCACTCGGTGGAACAGACGGCGGTTGGTTGCTGTCAGCCTTTCGTTCACGTAGATCCGTCGCGGTGGCCCAGCCAGGCCCAAGTCAGTCGAGGTGATATTGCGGCGTACACGAGCAGCACGCAACGGGTCGTCCCGCAGGTCACGGCGCACCAACCGCACGACGACTCGGCGCGGGCGCGCCCCCGCCCCGTCTGGCGGCGGCACCGCCCCGACGCGCTCGGCGAACACGATATCCTTCACTTCAAGAGCGACACCTAGTTTGGCGGCAAGTACGGTCACCAAATGCAGGGGACCGACGCCTTTCTCCTCGGGAAGATGGCCGATGTCCAGGTCGGACAGGAGCATATCCTGATCGCGGGCATTGAGTTCTGCCTTAAGACCTTCCACAGTCCGGCGTAGCTCCGCCACATCGCCCGCTGCGGGCGACACGTCAGCCTGCTTGCGTTCAACCGCCTCCAGTCTATTTTCAAAACTCAGGAACCGCTCCTCCATACTAATCATAGAGGATCGGAATTCCTTCATAAACTCCCGTATTTCTGACATGCTCGAAGATAGCTCACGGCGCATTGCATTGATATCGGAATCGTCGGTGTGCGGGTTCGCAATCATAAGCGTCGAAGTGAGTGTCGGTACACCTCCGCAGACAGGCTTTATTGGTGTACTGCTGTTGTCACCCTTCTTAATCTTTTTTTTACAGTCAGGGCACACCCAATCTTTAGGGACAACATTTCCGTCCGGGATAGCCACACAACCTTTATGGTAGACACTAGTACAAGTAGTGCACCCAGCGGCACCTGTCGCAGAAGTAAACTTTCCACACGCCGAACACTTTGCCATGACTAAAAGCAACGTTAGACAGATGGAGTTGTCACACAAAGCTAGGCGTCGCACTAGCGCAGTGGAAAGCAGGTATGAAAAGCAATCGCTAGATGGCGTTGTTATGTGAAAGGCGCGTAGATCCTGCCAGATGTCGCTGCCGGTAAAGCAAGATCGATAGATCTACTACGTTGCAGGGTGAGAGTACCCACTAAAAAGCGTTAAAAAATCCGAGTTAGCGACAGTAAACTTTGGTTTTAGGCAGATTACAAGACAAGTACAGGCACGATATCGACACAAACACCAACACTGAATCACAAAGGCTCACAAAACACACAGATACGGCTTGCGCGGCACAGATAGCAGTAATTGTATTTTTGCTAAGAAAGATACGCAGACGTACTCCGACCGTGTTAACGCTCGCAGCGCCACCAATTCCTATATTTTTCCTATATAATAATAATAATAATAAATAAAAGTTTATTTTAAATAAAATATAATATTATAATAAAAAAAATCCTACTTCATAAATATACAGCGACGTTAAAGAAGCAAGTTATATTTTTTAAACATTTGTCTACAGCTGTCAAGAGGATCGCGGCCAGCTATGGCTCGGATACTGTTTTTGTATAATGAAAACTTTTTTTACTTCCGTTGAGTGTCCTCATAGAATTATTGCGTATCTAAGTACCGAGGACACATAACCATGATAGGCAAGAAGCGCCGTTTTTTCCCCAGCATTAACTCTCAGACGGTAAAGAGCGAAACGAAACGACCCAATCTGCTGCAATATCGGATACATGACTTTTCCATTTACAATGGCAGTCCAATACAATGCCCAAGAATTTAGTTTCATTAGCCTCATTTAGTTTTTCGCCTTTATATTGTAAACTAAGGTTATACTTGTTTGATTTATAAATTAAAAATTGTCTTAGAGACGTTGATACTGAGACTATTTAACGTACATGTATACAACGGAAGTTACATCTGTTGCTTGAGGTAAAATTTTACTACTCGAACAACTGAATCGTTGCAATTGGAGTCTGTTCCATTTTTACTCATCAGTTCTCTTGCCATCTCGGCTTGCTTGTGATGAAATTCCAATCTTTGCTTAGCGACGCTTTTTCTTCAGTTGGAGCAGTATCAATTTCCACTTTAATAGAGTCGCACGTCGGTTCTCCACGAGTCATGTATCAACTCGTGGAGGTTTGAATGAAAAATTGAACTCGGTCAGAAATATTTCATTAAATCATTGTCGGGACACAGCTACTTCAGTTGAACTATCACGATGCTTTTCTAAAAATCCTTTAAATAACTTGACCACACTAAGTTCTGTTCGGAGATATTTCCTGTTAGAGGCGTCATTACGACTGTAATGGCTTTATTGAGCTGGTATCGACTTGATGTACTCGATAATCTTTGCTTTCCATTGAGCGTCGCGTTTTTGTCTTCGTCCACTTCGTTTATCTGTTATAGGTCCGTCGCTAATGTATCTTTCTGCTAAGCCATTTGCTTGGTGATGTTTGGGACTGACTATCTTAATTTCAAAATTCCATGTTTTACAAAATTTCTTATATTCTCCACTTGTAAATTGAGTACCTGAATCTGTATAAACTATGTTTGGAACACCATTTCTAGAAAAGATTTCTTTCATGCTATCTATTACTGTTGTAGTATACAAATTATTTAACTATTTTATCTCTAAATTTACTGTACCAGTGCACTAACCAAAATAAATGGTTTCCTATACAAAAAAAATCAGCTGATACGATTTCCCATTGGTTTTCAGCTATTTCCTTATTAATTATAGGTTCATTTCTATTGTTATTCTGAAAGTTTTTACACACATCAATTTTTTTTATCATATCTTCTATTTCTTTCTACATATTAGGCCAAAATAAAGTTTTTCTAGCATGCTTTACACTTTTCTATTCCTAAATGTGCATAATGTATTTTATTCAAAGTTTCTTTTTTCAAACATTGTGGTACATGTATTACAATCTGTTCATTTTTCAAAATTAAGCCATCATATTCTCTTAACTCTTCCTTATAACTATAATAGATTTTAACATTGCTATGTACCAAGTTTTTATTTTCTGGCCATCCATTTTTTATATTCTGCTGCTTGTAGCCTCTCTTAGTGGACTCGGTGCTGATAGGTACATCATATTTTCCATGGGGTTTCGGGGTTCTTACGCCTTCCGCCATGTTTTTTCTTCACGAAAACGTTTTTCTTCACACTGATCTTTTTCTTCTTAACTCTTTTCACTTCTATACACTTTCTTCTATTTTCTTACTTATTACGCAGCGCCATGTTATAGTCTAATAAAAGATTGGGAGTCTAGTATTTATTATTTATTGAGACTATGCAAGCAAGACATTACATTACCAAGTGTTTGTTGCGGCATCGCCAACCAAAGAGAGCCTAATAGAGCACAGACTATATATAGTAGCAATGGTTAGAGACGTCACATACAACAAAGTGGCACAAAATAAAAGTATAATAGTAGATAGATAGAGATAATTGCATGTAATACCTAAACAATACAGCGAAGTAATGTTTGCCATACCTAATATACATATTTGTTAAACATACCTCATTAGGCTCGCTTTTTTCGCATGTTTCTTGATTTTTCGTATTCACATAGGTTCTATAAACCCTTGTTTTTACAAACTTTTCTAATAGGTCTTTTCCATTTATATTTCTTTAGAACTAGTTTTTTTGATTATCCTGACACAGACGCACCGACCTCGTCAGCCATTTTGAATAAACTGACAAAATGCAGCTCACTTGGCACTTAAAACGTTATGACATGCAAAAGTAAGGGTGGCGTCACGGAGTCTTCATTTTTATAGCGCAAGAACACCGGCACATACAACTCGTTCCTGTAATAAAACTTATTGCAGCTCATGTGGCACTTACAACGTTATGGTTTGGCACCCCTCAATTATACTTATGGCAAATGTTTTGAGTTGGAAACTGATAATGCTGCACTGGTTAGGATATTTGGTCCCACAATGGGAATCCCAATAATGGCAGCAAAAAGTCTTCAGCATTATGCTATATTTTTATCTGCTTTCAACTATAAAATCAGACATATCAAAAGTAATTTAAATCAAGCTGATTATTTATCACGCTCAGAAATAACATTTAATACAGTCTCTAAATCTTGATTTAGAGACTGTATTTGTACTGAAGAAAGGTCCATATTTCTAAGGTAAGATAATTATAGCTATTAATTTGTATAAAGGAAGAGATAAAACAGTCACTTTTAGTTCACACATATTTATTTAAAGAAATAACTTTTTTTATAATTCGAAAACCGATGAGTGGGTTTCAAATATTACTAAAATCTAAATCCGAATCTTGAGTTTAACTTGAATGTTGTGATCAAGTAGGTGATGCTGGTTTGACGGGTTGGCGTGTCGAATATACAATCCACCTGATGGGAGGATATTCTGGTTTAATGGAGGGAGGATATTCTGGTTTAATGGAGGGTGCACATTCTGGTTTTGTGACGAATATACAGATTGTTGCATGTGATCTCTTGACTGTGAATGCAACCATAATTTGATGAGTATAAACGAGTTTCTACGATTATCTATTGCATTGGCCGCTGGTGCCTATGGACAAGTATCTGTTGGACGCTTCTTTACAGAATCATGAGTGCGATTAGGCTCAGCAACTTTTTTGCAAAAAACTCATCTGTTCCTTATATATATATGGCTTTGAAAACTTAGCCCCTGCTCCGAATTTTTTGACTTCATTTTTATTTGCTCGCATCCAGGCATCTCGTGGATTCAACCATTTTGTACTTACCAGTTTACCTGCAATTGAAATAGGTACATAGAGAAATGTTTATATCTTACCTACTTTATTATTTTACAGATATTGCGCATCGAGATGTTCCTTCAAAGAATTGCACTATAGTTACAGAGTTGGTATGTCAAGTATTAGTAAAATCTGCAAAGAAATTAGTTCTACTATCTGGAATGTATTAAGAGACAAGTTCATGATAATGAGAGTAAATGGTTGGAAATTGCAAAAAGTTTTGATATTAAAGCCAATTTTCCGCACTGTCTTGGAGCAGTTGATGGTAAGCACAAGAGTGGTATAACCAAATAATAGTGACTCGATGTATTTTAATTACAAAGATTATTTCTCATTTGTTTTACTAGCCGTTGTTGATGCAGAATATCGTTATATTTTTATGAGTGTTGGCTCGTATGGAAAAGAATGCGATTCTTCGATATTCAAGCAGTCGACCATTGTAATGTTATTTCCCCTCTTTCAATAATAATATGAACTTACTTAACACTTTCGCGGACAGTGAACGAGACACAATAGAATTTTTATTGTTATGACTGCTATAGCCGTTCAGTGTCCGGGAAAGGGTTAATAGACTTACCTTTTTCGGCTAGGACAACAACGGGTAAATGAGACAAAACATTATCCAGTGACAAGTAAATTGATCTTTATTATTATACTGACTCTTTACAAACCAAAACTAAAAAAGGTGTCCTGTAATCAACACATAAAAACATAAAAAATAGGTACACTGTTAAAACAATTAATTAAAAGTTACTGTTTTAGTGATCTAAATAAATTTGAAGGTTCATGAATGCCTGCCCAAGGATATCAGAAATGGAACCCAATTGAATGTGATGAGAAATTGATGATGATGCTACACTATGGGTGAACTCCTAAGCTTGCTGATGTGAATGAATGGTGGTTGTTGATATGGATATATTTAATTATAAAACTAAATGTTAGTTTTTTGGGTTAATTTAATAGAGGAATGGGGTCACCGCTCTATGTGTGATCTTCTGATTATATTTTCACTGCTTGATACCAGCAGGATAGTAAAACATCCGGAGGCGACTCCCGGGCTTCCCTGATCTGTCCTCTAACGCCGAGCGTACTGAATTTTCTGCTTTGCGGGCGGAGTGGTGTTTCGGAGGGGCGCCGTACGCGTCTCGTCACCTGCGAGAGTGGATTATGAACGGAGGTGATTTCAGATATTATTGTAACCGGTGAATTCTCACAAAGGGGGCCTTACTGTAATGTCTTTACAACGAAGCCTGAAGGGCCCTATCCCACCTAAAAAGCATCAGAGCAAGGGGAAGGTTGATACCCCAGACTTAACCTCTAAAGTGGCCACTTGCATACCGATTATGATGCTGTGACTTATTTTTAATATTTCTTATTTGTAAGTAAATGTTTAATTTGTGAATAAATTATGTTTCACAGTATGATGCCTTTCTGTTTATATTACAGGGAAACTCTGGCTACAGAGATTAGCCCAAATTATGTTTACATGAGGGCTTCCATGCCACATGGTGTGCACTCATGAAAGCATTCTTGAAGTGAATTATTTATGAAAGTTTACTAATAAAAAGAGAAAGTAACACTCTTAGGGGGTCCCTTTGTATCAATTACAAGGCTCAACTTGATAATTTAGGTGGATTAGGCAAGTATAATGGTAAGATCAAGTAGGGACACTGATTATGAAATTCTGATGTGAAGTGCACTGACACTAACCTGCGGCTTCAGCTATTCGTTCATCAAACGTACATATTGTTTACACAATAAAATTATATAAATCAAAATCTCCGAGTTTAATTAAATTAACCTTAAAAAGCAAGGACCTTTCTGTCTTATCAATCGCAGACCATCTGACAATCTCGGATCTCCTGTCAGTGTCATACCTGTCACTGTCGATCTGACAGATGGGGCGTTACGTGCGTTCGCACTGAATTAAAAACGTAAATCAGTGAAGAAAATATTTCTGGTGTACTATGGCCAAAATTAAAATCCAAGGCTGATGCTACCTCTAAACAATGAAAACCTGTAAAGTTAACAAGGTTCGAAGAGCCGTTTCGGCCACCACAACAAAACATTTAAATACAGTCATTCACCGAATTAAGCATCTTTTTTCCTTTACATTTTTTTTTTCTACTAGCTCCCACCCATCGTACCTACCTATCCACCTCACCTACTATATATTTATATCTATATATATATATATATATATATATATATATATATATATATATATATATATATATATATGTATAATCTTAATGAAAGGAAATTTTAAAATGACCGAAGTCTGCAGACATACTGCCTTATACAAGAAACGACATTACAGTAGTCCCTCCCCCACGTAAGAATTCACGTAGGGAATTCGTTGGACGGCCTCGTCCAAAGGTCCAAACACCCCTCCGCCGCACCACTTAGGCAGCTTTAACGTATTTTATACTACAATATGAAATTAAATCGATGGTTACATAATTTATGTATTTGATGTTATCAAACCATGCTAACACATAGTGTCTAACAACAATATGTGGCCGTTATTATGGCCTGAAATGTTATAAAAACAAGGTAAAAAAATTAATATATAAACATAAGTACTACGAAAACTGATAAGTACCTAACAAAAACTTCTACAAAAATACCTACTCTTCTACTGTTGTATAGAAAGTAAAATATGACATTAATTATAATGTGAATAAATGGGTCGTGCTGGGGTTGTTCCCAAAAATTGCAAAAATACTCCTCGCGCCCTGACAAAATGGAACGTCTGTATGACGGCCATTTGTTGTATACACGTTGTAATTGTGTAAACAACAACCAAATATTTTACCAAGGCAACGCAAGGAAAAAGGAGCAACCCAAAGCCAAAAACTAAAAGATTTTAAAAAGTAAACAGCCACGACGGCTTAGTACGCCGCAAAGATGGTAGATGGCGCTGATAATAGTGCGTTTTAGTAAATGTCACCCCTGGGAGATGGCGCTCGAGTCGCTTTTAAATTTTTTTATATTAATGAGCTCTATTATAGTAGAAAACAAGCAGACCAGCCCAAATTTCCCGAAATATAAAATAGGGAGAAATTTTCCAAAACGCACTATGCCTCCGTAAGTCGTCTCTTACGACACGCAAAGAAGCATAGACCTGCGGTGTGAGTATTCTTTGCCACCGCCCACACACGGTGGCACTTAATAGAAAAAAAAAAAATCGTCTTTTA
The DNA here is from genome assembly GCA_910589605.1 of Chrysoteuchia culmella. Lineage (NCBI taxonomy): Eukaryota > Metazoa > Arthropoda > Insecta > Lepidoptera > Crambidae > Chrysoteuchia > Chrysoteuchia culmella. Next base: position 22,265,683 of record OU342652.1, on the reverse strand, counting down.
AACCAAAGACAAGTGTTGACAGTAAAAAAATATTCCGTCTATTTATTTTATTATTTGAGGATTTAGGGGCTTTGCAACCCTGTTGAGGGCTGTAGTCACTGCGACCTAAGAGATCTATTGTAACTCGCCACCTATTTATAGTACCTCTTTTAGCCCGGTTGCTTCCAGAAAGTCAAGAATCTTCCTAGCTTTTAGAGATTTTAGTTCCTCTGGGTCGATGATGTGGCGACCCAGGTGAATACTGCGTTTATGCATAAATGGCCCGCAGTCACACAGAAGGTGCTTTGGTGTCTCCCTCTCCTGTTTACAATAGCGGCAAATATCAGTATCACTCAATTTCATGTGAAATTGGTGCCTGTTTAATTTGCAGTGTCCGGTTAAGGTTCTGACAATCGCACAGATGTTCGTCCTGCTGAGCTCTAAAAGTTCTGCAGTTCGTTTTAGCGAGTATCCTTCTATAAGAGACTTGGCGTGCAGTAATCCCGGTTGTTTTTCCGTCTATTTAGTGCATACCTTGATGATTATCTAGGTATGTACGTATGCGTAATTTAAATAATAATAATATTTTTGAGCAAATAAAACGCTACCTACACGGACCTCGCCCTGGCGCTGCAAAATTGTTTACTATAGCTAATCCTTGGCTGCATCTACGGTTTTGAAATCTTTTATATGCCATTTTCCAATCGATTTCCCTCTTTCGTCCTCGAGCTCGTATACAAGAGGGGAAAGCTTCCGAATTACTCGACAACGTTCATATTTAGGTGCTAATTTGGCAGTAAAATATCTATTTGCAGCGCTCTGCTTATAGGTTCGTTTCCAAACGTAATCCCCCACGTCGAAAGAAACGTCTCGTCTTTTTTTATTATAATATTTTATGTTACGATTATGAGCCTTAAAAAGTGATTCTTTTACATTTTTATAAATATCTTTGAGGTAACCTAATCTGGAAGCGTATGCATCCCTAGGAGCACAGATTAACTCGTTAATATCCTTATAGTCATTATAGATGTTTCCATCTGCAACCACTTCCCTCCCATGGACTAACATAAATGGTGTGAACGATGTTGACTCGTTTACTGACGTGTTCATAGCAAACTGGATTTTATGAACGTTAACATCCCAAGTTCTATGGTCGTTCTCCACAAAAGATGATATTGCCGTAATCACGGTTCTATTGTAACGTTCCACTGTATTTACTTGAGGACAATATACCGGACCTAAATGCACCTGCGGTATATTGTATTTCGCATAAAGAGCTTGTACCTCATGACTTATAAACTGTGAGCCGTTGTCCGAGATTATCGTTTGTGGGATGCCATGTATCAAAAATACGTGGTCTTCGAGACGCTGAGCAATGACTTTTCCGGTTGCCCTACGCAACGGAAACAATAAGACGTATTTACATACCAGGCCAAAAGTAACGTAGTTTCAGACGTTTGTAAGTCTTAGCGACGCCAAGGTGAGCCGCGGTAGGTTTAGAATGATGTTCCTGAATGGTATCCTCTCTAAGTTCCTTAGGTACTACCTCTTTCCACTCAAAGTCACCACTGAGTTTATTGTTGGACTTAGTAAAACGGTAAAGCCTACCATCTATGAGTTGGAAATTTGGACACGCACGCGGCTTCTCCGTACAGCGTTTAATGATATTTATGTACCAAGGGTCTTGTATTTTTGATATATCAATGGACGCAACCGGCACAGACCGAGATAGGGCTGGTACAATATTTTGAGCACCACTACGATGTTCAATGGTAAAGTTATATGGAGACAATCTACAACCCCAACGCGCCAAGCGACCGGTTGGATTCTTGAGGTTCAGAAACCATTTCAAACTAGCATGATCGGTAATTATACGGAACGGTCTGTCGCTTTCTAAATAGGGACGGAAATGTTCAACCGTTTGCACCACCGCCAACGCCTCGCGCTCTGTAGCAGAGTAGTTACGTTCCGCAGATGTCAGAGATCTGCTGAAATACGCGATCGGATGCTCTTCGCCCTCGTCGTTCAGCTGTATAAGTGTCCCCCCTATTCCGAAGTCGGAAGCGTCACAGTGAACGGAAAATTCCTTGGTGAAATTGGGACACGATAGGACTGGAGCTTTAGTGAGAGCTTCTTTTAGGTCTATGAACGCACGATCGGCCTCCGGTGACCAGCTGAACGGAGGAGCCCCCTTTCTAGTAGAAGTAAGAGCGTTTAAAGGCGACGCCCGGTTGCTAAAGTTCCTAATGAATCGCCTATAGTATGATGCCGTACCCAGAAAGCGCTTAACGTCCTTTCTGCACGTCGGGGTAGGAAAATCCACAATAGCCCTCACCTTCTCAGGATCGGTGCGCAACCCAAATTCATCAACAATGTGTCCTAAATATTTAAGTTGTTTCCTAAAAAATTGGCATTTCTCTAGGTTAACCGTTAAGTTGGCCTGCTGTAACTTCTCATATACTTTATGTAGCAGCTCTAAATGTTCGGCAAAGGTCTCGGAAATTAAGACGATATCATCCATGAAACAGTACACCCGGTTCCCGAACTCGGGGCCAAACAGGCGATCCATAAGTCTTTGCTGAGTAGCCGGAGCCGAAGTCAATCACATGACTTTAAAATGGTAGAGGCCGCGGGAGGGTATGGTAAACGCGGTTTTCTCGCGACTTTCAAGGTCATCAATTTTTATTTGCCAGAATGATGAGAAAATATCAACCGTGGAGATGTATTTCGCGTTACTCAACTGGTCCAGTATACTACTTATATAGGGCAACGGGTAAGCATCATGTTTAGAGACTGCATTCAGCTTACGGCTGTCCAAGCAAAAGCGCGTTGTTCCATCTGCCTTCTGGACTAAGGTAACCGGATTGATCCACGCACTGTTGCTCGGCTCGACCACATCGTCTTTCAGCATTTGATCTAGGTGTTTATTTAATTCGGCCAACCTATCCGGAGACATAGGGTAATAACGTTGTTTAATAGGCGGATGATCCCCGGTATCGATCTTATGAGTAACTAAATGTGTCCTACCTAGCCCTTTCTTAACGTTCGATATTTCCTCAAACTCGCGGATAATTTCTTCAGCGTGCCTGCGCTCCACAACAGAAAGCGAGTCAAAATCGCATAAAAATTTACGTGTTGTCGCTACAGCGCTAACATACTGATTAGACGGTAAGAATTCACTACTCTTCAATAATGACAGAACATCGGGTGCTATTTCAAATTCTTTCCAAAAATTTATACCCAACAATAACTCAGTGGAGACTCCAGGAACTACGTAAAATTTTATAATAGCGGTTCGCCCGTCTACTGTTACCGGTAGAAATACGTATCCGGTGACAGGTGAGGCAGAACCGTTAGCAGTACTTATTATATTTAAATCGGTTGATTTATGCATAGTGCAAAAATCACAAAAATACTTTTTAAAAGCATTTCCACCAATAATAGAAATTTCCGAGCCTGAATCCAGCAGACCTCTAAATATTACGTCGTATATACTTATTTTTAGATACGGACGGGTATCCCTAAATATTTGGCATACGTGAGTCGGGGAACCGGAACCGGAAGCATTACCTGTTGAAAAAGCATGTGACAACGCAGGCATTGATATGGAGCCATCTTTATTCACAACTTTTTCAGCAGCCATCTTCGCTAACAAGTTATTTTTATGAAATTTTCTTACAAAATTAAGCCACTCGGCCCACTCCTCCGACGAAGTTTTAAACCACCGACTCACGAGTTTACGTTTTTTGGGATCGTTGCGGCCCTAGCGGGAGTATTCCCGGCAGGACGGCACTTAGGACAAGTCCGGGCCGTGACATCCTTTTCACCGCATCGATAGCATATCACCACAAAAGGAGCAGTACAACTTTTCAAACTGTGCCCCTTCACCCGGCAACGCACGCAAAAACTACTGGGAATCTCTGGGGCTTCAACCGCAGCTACCTTGGGAGCAGGGCGGCTACTCTTGGGCTTGTAACCTAGGTCAGGAGCCACAGAAGAAGAACTAACTACTGGAGGATTTGTAAACCTGCGTGCGCGATCATTAGCCACCTCAACAAGCTTGCATTTGCGTTTCAATTCGGCCCAAGTGTCTGTTTTTTCCAGTGCAAGCTGGGTAGAATAGTACGGTTGAATGTTTAACATAACAATATTTAACATTACCTTATCAGATAACGGTGTAGATAGGCGAATAAAGTAATTTTTCATAATACTTAAATAATTAACTATGCTCTCATCAGGACCCTGGGTGCGGGACAAGAGCTCCTGCATTAATTTCTGATCATAATCACTCGGCAGATACTCTACAAGTAATAAGTCTTTTAATTGTGCCCAATCGTTCCTCATTGAGTATACCACGATACCAACTCAGTGCTTCATCAGTAAAAAGTTCAGCTGCAGAATTGAATAGTCTACTATCGGTGATACCGCGCGACCGACATAGCTCATCTAATCTTTGCAAGAAAGCCTTCACACAAGTTGTTCCATTATAAGTGATGCCAAGTTTATGGATAGCTAAACCAGAACCGTTATTATAATATGTAATCTCTTTGGCAGGGCTGACTGTTGGAGGTGTGACACTGTCTGTACCTATGGCTATGGCCTCTGCTGGTATTGGTGGTGGAATAGAATTAGAGTGTCGCCTCTGTGACAACCCACTCTTGAAGTTGTACATGAAGTTATCAAGCTTGTGCAATATTTGGTCTAAGTTCTCACGCAAACTATCTAAGTTCTCAGTAGTGACAGGAGATTCTTCAGTAGGGATTAAGCGGCTGAGCCTATGGTACAGATGGTGTGCTACTGCCTCCACCCTGTTGAGCAACTTGAGTGTGCATGTAGGCTTCCCGGCACCCACAATTAAATCATTTAAATATGCCAATTTATCTTTAACTGCATGAAATTCAGAAACTATATCAAGATCTACTTCAGCTATCTCATCTGACGGCAGCTCCTTGCTTAGCTTCCTCAATTGGGCACGGAGATCTATAACTTTACTAGCCGGTTCCGCACCCCGGATCCTAGCTTCATATTCTAACTCATCCTTCCTCAGTAATAGAAAATTGATTGGTCTTTCCTCCTCCATCTTGTTATAAAGCAGAGGGGAAGATAGATTAGTTTAAATAGGTAACTTACTAAGATTCTAAACAATTTTATGTAGCAACAACTTTTAAAACCTTTATGTAAAGTAGGTATTAAATTAAATCAAGAACAAGTACCTTAAAAATTTAACCCAAAACCCAAGTGTATAATAAATATAATCAAAAGCACATAAAACTAGTCTGGAAACAAAGGTTTTCAGGCTAATTCCAATGTAACTTTTGTTTCAGTAGTATGCAATAACCAATCTCTAAATAGTATTTTATTTTTTTCAGAGATCAGTGAAAGTGGAGTGTGTGAGAGTATTCTTTTTTTTTCAGCATGAAATTGATGCTCATAAAACAAACAAGTGCCTATTTTCAAAACTATGTTATGCTGTATGAAAGTATTATTTCGCAGTACAAGTGAAGCTTAGAATGTGGAGAGTTTAGCAAGATGATAAGCTTTTTTTGATAAATTTTGAGAGACACAAGGCCTTCACTCCTGAATTTCTCAAATAATTAAAAAATATAATGTTGTAAGTATGTACTACTTGTTATTGCTTTTGCAGTGAACTAGAGTTGACAGTGTTTGCAATTTCAAGTTCTAGCACAATGATAAAGCTTAATTGATTAATTTTGGGAGATTCAAGGCTCAATCACTTGAGTGTCCCAATTCAATGAGAAATTTATGTTGCAAGTCACTAGCACTTTAACAGCAGTCAAATTGATGTTTCTAAGGAGAATTTTTAGCAAATACAAGGCTTTTATAATGTTATTTGAGAGATTCAGGGCTATAATACAGTAGTAGCAATAGACTTTTATGTGTGCAATGCAAGTGTAACTAATTTTGTGTGAAACTAAGCCAAAACATTGTTTAAAAATTATAGTTTCTTGTCCAAAAGTATTATCTTTACTATCTGTAGCAATTTCCCAGTATAGTCATGTAAATAAGCCCCAAAAATGCACCTGAAGTGATGCTATATGCAAAAACAAAAGAAAAATGTGCATTCAATTAAGCTGATATCATTCAGGCTCTCAAAAACAATAAGGCAACTTTGATAGGTCTTAATTATAAAGAAATTATGTTTTACTAACAAAATATTTAACTTAAGATGTGGACATTAGTTTCTAACTGTAAATTAAACAAGATTTTTCCAATTTTATATGCAATTAATTTGAAAAGTCAATAAAACATTCCTGATATCCCTGGGTTTCTGTTGAGCTAATTGACCAACACAAAATGCTTTGCTGTATCAGGACATTCCATAACCTGTTCAGGCGCCAAATGTTATGTTGTTTTCCCTCTTTTCTTAAAATATAAAATACCCATTAAATATATGAAAGTAGGTTGATCTGTTCACCCCACTAAATATTATAGCTTATTAAAATTAAGACCCGTCGGAATCAAAATCATTGCTCTTACCAGCAAATGCAGCCAACATTAGCATACGCACTATGCTTTCATTCTGCATCCGCTTCCGGAGATCCGGCAAGTATTCGCGAAGTCGCCTGTCTGTCGCTACCAATTGAAGAAGCATTGTGAAATTCGGATACAAATTTAATCAAGTTATTGATTGATGAAGAAACAATCCATTGCCTCACCTGCAACGAAGTGCTAGCACAAATAAAAAATGTTAGATCATTTTGATAATTCTGATTGTAAATCAAAAATTAAGCATTATCAGCAGCGAATCCAGTACTGATAATAAAGTCAAGATGCAACCTGTAAAAAAAATCCTTCCAGGTGAATTTGTGACCTCTGCTTATGCAGTAGAGAAAATGTTATTTAGAGATGTTGTGGTAAATGAGAAGATATGCTTGAATATGAAGAATGCTTGAAACGACATTACACCATGTGAAAGAAATTGAATGATTGTAGTTTAAATATACCAAAACCAAGGCCTACATGCTAAACTTCAAAAAGATATGCCTTATGTTCTCGTGGGCGATAAGGCTTTCCCACTGTCAACAAATTTGTTAAGACCTTTTGGAGGCACTCATTTGGACCACATGCAAAAGATATTTAACTATCGTGTAAGTCGGCCAAGAAGGTACGTTGAATGTGCATTCGGTATTTTAGCCAATAAATGGAGAATATTTCATCGGCCACTGGATGTCCACCCAGACACGGCTATCGAAATTGTCAAAGCGTGTACAGTATTTTCATTTATATTTATATGTTACTAAAAAGTACAGTTTTATGGTGCTATTGGCGTTTCCCTCGTAAAGGGCCAAGAATTGATTCCATTTTGCTTTTCAAGTAAGCTTTTATACGCATTTTGAAAAACAAACTTGTAATTTTTTTATTAAAGTAATTTCATGCAATTCATCGCTAATTTCATGCAGTTATTGATTCAGAAACTGGATGTATAAACATTTCGACTGTGAACTGGCAAATTGTCCTAACTTATTTTTGACGACTTTTCAGGAAGTAGAAAAAACGTGATTATTAATACATTCGCAATAAGGTTAATGAAATAAAAAAACAGTTGATGTTAAATATGTTTATTTATTAGAAAATGAACCCAAAATTCTTCTGTCTGAACAATTTTTATTATATAATCGAGATAGGACATTATGAATCGGCTGTAGTGCCAAATTAAGACATTTTACTTGGTACAAAACGTCCTAAGTTTTAAATACCATTTAAATAATGAAGATAGGACAAATTTCACTATCTGTTTAAGTATTGAGAAAAGTATCAAAAGTATAAAAAAATAACAAAAATAAACATAAGAAAATCAATAAAACTTTGGTTTACTTAAAAATTATAGGAACGTAATATTTCAGTCTTGATAGGGTAAGTTATCATAAAAATGATGACAGTCTTTAGGTATAACCGATTTAAGCTCTTGCAGATGTAACCACTTGGTTTTAGTGATTCGACATCGTGCTGTAAATAATGGTGGATAAGATTGTATGGGATCAAATCGTTTTGGTCTTTGTGGTAAATCAATAAAATCTTCAGAAAAATCAAGTTTTACTTTGATTATTCCCGAAGAACTATAGCTTATTACTTTTATGTCGGTTACTGTTGGATCATTTTTCACCCGTCCAGGTCTGATAGCCTTATACCGTAAAGGTGTTGCATTGTCTCTGAAAAATTCATATGTAAGTTCTATTGCTTCATATGGAGATGGTTTTTCACGTGCTTCTCTAGTAGTAGAGACGTAGTCACTGGGTAGCTTGATTTCTTTATTTTTTAGTTTTCTCTCGATACACGCATGGACAGAGTCTACTTCCATTTGGGTATGGCCAACCTCAAGATATTTCTGGTATATCAAAACTCCGTGTAGCATACTAAAATTTAGCAGTGCATTTGCCATTACATTATTTCTGTTTTGAGCTGTGCATCCATCGGAAAATATTATAATAGGTTTTTTTTCTGCAGATAAACATTTATTCTCCAGATAATCAATTAAACATGAAACAAAAGTTGATGCTACTAACTGATTATTTTGATCCTCTGAGAACCAGTAACATGTTGATTGCTTTTTTGCGACATCATAAATTGTAGAATTGTGACACGCTAGCTTTGTTTTGTAATAGAACGCGTTAGCATGAGTAAATGGTGCCAGCTTAACCGCCTGAAAATCTACTTCTAATAATACTATTTCACCGCTGTTGGCTTTTTCTATGTCTTCTCGTTTTTCCTTTCTAGCCCTCTCTTTCCTCTCTACGTGTTCTTTCCATGCATCTTCCTGTATATTTCCTGTTTCATAACTGGTGCATAAATTGCATTTATCTTTTTTTACTTTAAATAGGGAAATGTTTTGGCTACTCATTACTTCACTAAACTTCTTGCGACTGAAACTTGGTTGGCTGGTTTCATTGCATCTAACTAAATAAAGTTTGAATACATCTTTAATAGTCTGAAAAACTGGTTCTAGGTACAGTTTGGATGAATTTTGTCTATTGTAATGAGAAGGCATTTTTGGTAAACTATCAAAAAAGTTAGTCAATAACTCTAGCTGTGATCTCACCACACCATTTACTGGAGTATTTTTGTTTTTCAATGTAACTGGTATTCCATGCGAGCCATCTTTCACCCATGACTGGACCATCCTGTAGCCTATCCCCAAAGTGTTTAGGAACATGTCTCTACAAACTTGATAAGTTTCTTGCCCATTATTCAAATGATATATTAACGTAAAATTGCGCCTTGAGTCACAATCGGTGGTGTTAGTTTTTTTAGCAACCTTAGTCACATATCCACAAACAAACGACTTGCGCTCTCCCCAAGTTAGGCCCCAAAATCGTTCGTAGATTACTTCTCTCTGTTCCTCGGTAAAAAATCGGCAATTTCGTTTCTTTGAGTTAGCACAGGCAGTACTACCGCAAGTTGGTTTCATTTTTCGTTCTTCTCTTGGTACATCCTGAATAACCGTAGTCCCAGCCTTTCTAAATCCGACGTACTCCTTTCCTTCCATACGTAATTTTTTATTAATGTTCCTCTTCCATTGGGTAGGATCAGCCTTCTTACGTCTTTTTCTTCCTTCGTTCATATTATGATTATTTGGATCTGTAACATTAACCGTTTCGTTTTCTATGAGAATTGAGCAAGGGTTTAAAGGTTCATGTGCATTTTCTGGCGTGGTTGACATGCGGTTGTCATTTACAATATTATCATTATCTTCATTATCAATTGAAATTAAAGTGACATCTTCAGTATAACAAGCATCTCCGGTCAACACTATAAGAGGAAGATTTTCTTGTGTCTGAGGAATAGTTCTCAGATAGTCTTTAGTGTTCTGAAAATAAAAGAATATTACTAAATATAGAAATATTTATATGGTAAGTACTTGCCGATACTAACTTAAGTTATACCTATTGAATACTAGTTTACCTCTTTAGATGTACTTGGCAAATCTTTCGTTTGTGTCATTCGATTTGCAACCTGAAAATAAAGAGTTTAATAAAAATAATAGTAAATGATTATTCATAACCCTTATTAACTTAGAAAAATGCTCATCACCATCCTAGCATTCCGGTTATGCCTGGAGGCCAGGGTTCATTTTGACCATGATACCAGATTTAGCGACTCTCGTTATTATATTAAAGCGACTGCCATCTGACCCTCGTAACCCTTAGAAAGGGGAACCAGAAAATTTTGATAATGGTCAGAATTAATTGAATGTGCAGGTTTCCTAACAATATCTTCACCGCCGAACTCGTGATATAAATTCTCACGTATTCGAACCGACGACTCAACGATGTGAGGCTACAATATTACCACTTAACTATCAAGGCTGTTAGTACTATCCTGTGCGATATGAAACAAACCTTATCATTTTCTTTATTCGCAGCGTTATGTACTGCTTTCACTAAACGTCTACCTCTAGACAAGTTACGGTCCTGTAATAAAAAATACTATGTTTTACATTAAAAAACATCGAAAATAATAATGGTTTTTAACATAAAATTAAGGAAAAACATTAATTTAATTTGTAAGGCACTAAAAACAAAAAGTACTATCTTACTAAATTCCAAAACCGACACCACAACGGGTGCACGTAACGTGTAATTCATATTGTCCTATCTTAGTGTTTAAATTATTTACGTCTAAATATTGATAATTAAAAAGAAATCCCAATAAGTACTTACCATTTTAGATTCCGCACAACACCAATAATGTGTAGAAATAACATAAAACACAGTACACTGCTAAATATTCATTAAATTATTATTTTTTCCAAGAGCGCGCGAAATCGTGTTCATGTCGGTACAAGTTTGAAGAGATAGTACAAATTGCTCGCAGTTCAGGCGGGGCGCTGTTTAGGACAAGTTGAATGGACCCGATTTTGGCGGTAAATTTAAATGTTCAAGCAGATATTACATGTTGATACGGTAAATGATAGGAAGTAGTACAAAATGCCATTAAAAAGTGATTTGGCTTGAATTTCAAGATAGGACATATTGCCGGTTCACAGTCGATTTGCTTTATTCAATATTATTCATGTTTTTTTTCAACTAAATTTGAATTTAGCTTATTTAATGAAACTGTATCTAAATACTTTATCTGCATATTTCACAATTTTGTATGCTGAAACAGAAGGGTAATGTAACGTGCGATGATTGGAACCCGTAATCTACACATTAGCGTTTATTGAAGGCTGGACTGAATTCCCAAACAAAAATTTTCTCATAATGTAACGAAATACTAGAGGACTTGGATTATCTTGGGCACGACCACGTGTCCTGATACAAGAAAAAAATATTTCCAAGTTATCTTGGGAGCATTTGAAAGTGAGTAAAATTTCAGAGGATTTGTACAGAAATCTGCAACTAGGGATGATAGAGAGGCAATATTCATAAGGAAACCTAAGGCAATTTTTTTTTCTTCTGTGGTTTAAAATATTCTAGCCTTTAATATTTAGGGACTTAAGGTAAGCTTCAGCTTCAATAAATATGCCTGCCCAGTAATTTTTATCTTAAGAGAAGGGACTTGTAACCAGCGGTGCCAAAAGGGGATTTAGAATTCATAATACCAAATATCCTGTCGATAATACGCAAAAAATATATTGTAAGTCCACTATCTGCAAAACCTGGGTTTCCGCTAGCTTTTAGAAAATGTAGAGAATCGGCTACAGATAAACTCATGACTTGGGCAGCAAGTTTTACTTTCATTTTTTTGTTTTTAAAATCCACATGGGTGGCGCTCAGTCTATTTGCAAATTTTAAACCTTCCTTCGTTTGAATTTCGTGAAATTTTTGTATGTATTGAAATGAAATATTTCCAGCTTCAGATGTTATAACAAATTGAGCTAAAGTATTTCGTGCTAATTTTAACATGTGAGCTGCATCTAAAGCACAGAGTACTATATGTATACTGGAAATAGAGGTGTATCTCAGACGTAAAAAAGGGAAACGATCAAGTGCTGCCATCTATGAGTGTGTTTTGGAGCTACATCCAAGGCCTACGCAAGCAGCTGGCTCTGCTCGGTTCGTTTAATGTTTTATTATTTTTCTACTAAATTGAATAAAATAAAACAAATAAATTGTTGAAATGCGTCTCACTCTTTATTGTATCCACCAATCAATTTACAGCTATATTGGGTTGGTTTTGACAAACCTGTATTATTAAAACAAGCAAACAAGCCTGTATTATTACAAAAAGCCAAGCATTATGCTGAGTCGGTACCGTTTTGGGACAAACCTGTGCCTTTTTTTTGTATTATTGTTATGTATTATTATCGTGTTTGTCTCAAAAATATATTTTTCTTTCTTTCTTCTTTCTAAAAATAAGCACATTTTATCTTCTTTATAAAAATAGTTTAATAAATTGTATTTCTTGTATTACATATAACTAAGTTTCCAAACCAGTTTTTGTAAAGCTTCCAGATTTGAGTCCTGTCTAGTATTCTTACGCCCGATTACTCAAACGCTCGTGAACTTTGTGAGCTCCTTTTAACATATCTATTCCATAAATCTACTTTAAAAACAATGATAATTAACTAAATAAGTTTGAACAAACGTGTTCAAACTTATTAATCATTTAAGTATTCGGGACCTATTCTATACAAAGTTAGTTTAAAAAATATGTATATTTAACTGATTAAGACCCATTTTCACCAACTGAATAACTGGCCGATAAACTTAAACATTTAAAAGAGAAGAATGTTTTAAAACCACGATTAGATAATCGACAGTTGGTGAACTCGGTTCTTAAATATTGTTTTCAATGGTCAATAAACATAAAAATGGGTGTTTTCCGGAAGTTATACTGTTTTTCTATTAATAGGACCATAGAATATACATATATACTGGTATAGATGTGCCACTCTACGAAAATTTTTTTTGTTGATGTTCCCCGATCGCTAGATGGTGCTATAGTAGCTGGTTTACGCTGGGCTCGGATAGATGGCGCTGTAGCATCCCTAATTCTTTTAGATTTATAAATTTTAACGAATTGTTAAAAATTCTTTATGTTATATGAACCAACATAAAGGTTCATATAACTTAATGAATTTTTAACAATTCGTGATTACTTAGTGCTTATGGAAAGGAACAATAAAATTGAACTCGGTTTGAATAATATTGAGTTTATTACTTAAATAAATCAAACGCTCGACTTACAATAATGATAATAAATACAAAAGATACAATTAGTGTCAAAATTATCTGGATTCCATGTTTGATCCCGCCATTTTGCCGGACACGCTGAAAGTTAGGTAATTTTTCATGGAATCTGGGTTATCTCTTTCAACCAATATTGTTTTAATAATAACTATAAAAAAAAATACTTACTTGCTAAAAATCTCAACGCCGAAGATACTCTCTGACTAAACACTTGAGCAGCCAAATTAACTTTCATTTTCTTTATTTTATCTTTTTGAACATGATTAACTGTTAATTTATTGACTAATCTAATTTCATCATCTCCAACGTCGACATCTAATAACTGAACTAAATGCTCCCACTTCGCAGTTTTTTCTTTTTCATTTTGAATGAATTGAGCGGACGCCCTTTAATAAGTGTGGTGTATCAAAAAGAGGAAAGATTTTATGATTATTGATTTCGAAGCATGTCGTTGGTTGTTTGCCTTCAGTTATATATTTTCTATTGGTTTCTTGCACCAGCGATTTTACAACTGCGACATTAGTGGGGCATTAGTATTTAGTTTTTTATTAGTATAGTAGTCACAAATTGTGGAGATGACTTGAAAGCCAATGTTTTGTAAATTTTCAATAATTTTTATAAGAAGGGCCTTGAGGTCTTCTTTTTTTGTGGTCCCTTTGCAAATACTGAAAGCAATTGGCTGCTTCATTTTAGTTTTAATGTTCTTAACCATAAACACAAGCGCATGGTCAGCAATATTATCTGTTTTCTTCATCCCAATGTCTTCAAATCCTATTATTTCATTTTGAACCTCATTGAAATTCAGGCCTGGAGACAGACTCACTTCGTCAAACAAAAGGTTTACATTTTTCTTTTCTTTTGGCATTTTTTAATCATTTTTTTTTAAATTGTTCATAATATCCATATTTATTCCAGGTTTTAGGAGAAATTTACTTAAAAGTTTTAAAACACATCGCTTAGATGGCAAAATAAGCAAGGATTTAAGCTGCCTAAAACAGCACCCTGTTTATAGATTGTAAGGGCCATAATTTTTTTCGTCAAGGTCGAAGCGCCTGCCTTTTGGTTTGGCCTTGTTCTTTAACTGCATTTTGACAAAAAGTTGTGATGTTAGTGGCAATTTCTCCAATGCTTTTAAAAAAGATATATTTGTGGCAAGTTTCTGGGCAAGTTTTATTTGTTTCTTTTGATGTGAATATTTTTGGCGCAATTTACATATTTTTGCTTCTAGCTTCGTAACCTTTTTCGATTTTCTTTTTCCTGGTGCTTTTGGCTGTTGAACAGGTTCTGAAAAAATAATTTAACTTTTATTTCTATAACTTCATTATTAAATACTATTATTGTACATTCTCTTACATTTGTTTTGCTTGTATGGAGGATAATATCTATATGGTCATCTTTTAAATGTTCTATCTAAAATAGCTTTATAAAAAAAAGTATTCTTACACTATCAAACTATTTAGCATGGCCCCAAAGTAAGCACTGTAAGTGCCAAAAAACCTACTGCCAAGTTCTGGATAGCAAATGTGGCAGATAATTGAATGACAAAAACCTCCATTTTCCGAATGTGTGAGATGAAAATGATTTTTATTTGTGCTTTTCCGACCAAGAGTTGGTCAGCGAGTCATGTGACATTCTCACACACTGGTCCGTTACGTTACTTAAACAAGTTAAACAAGTTTACCTGCTTATAAACTAAGTTCTCTAATATAATCCTACTAATAATACTATAAATGAGAAAATATACGTACATCTTATGTTTTGGCGCGCACTGTTCATTGAAATAAAACAACTTTTACGGATATCAAACGCGCTATATTTCCACGAACTAAGTTGTAATTGTCCGTAATTTTTAGGTTTTTTAGGGGTTTTTTGATTTTCCCGACGTTTCGGCACCTTTACAGCTGCCGTGGTCACAGGAAAATATGTCAGTTTGTTTTTTTATGTTTGTTTGTTACTCTTTCATACAAAAACTACAGAATAGATTTAGATGAAATTTGGCATGCAGGGTCTTCAAGTAGAGGACAAACGCAAGGTTTACATTTTATACCGATATTCCCATGGGAACGGGATCCAAGATGATGAAACCGCAGGCGGCCACTAGTCAGACTATAAAACATTGCAACATTGATTTATTTTGTTTACTAACACAAGATAAAATGACAGTATTAACACAAGTAGAGGGAAAAATTAATGCATTACAGGCGAAACAGAATTTCTGACCAATAGTAAAAGTAAGTAAGATTAATACTAAATGTTATAAATAATTATAAGGACAGTGTGACATCATCATCATCAGCCTGTGGATGTCCACTGCTGGACATAGGCCTCTCCTAGCATATCCTATAAAGCAGTATTATATTATAAAATAAACGCACTTAATTTACATTAATAATAATAATTATGTAAAATTTAATTCATGTATTATTTAGTTTTTTTAGACTTGTACTTTTTCTGACTTGTAAACTTTAATTTTTATATTTGACATCTTTGTAATAATGACATTTGACATTTAAATAATTCCCTTGTTCCTTACAGATAACCGTGGCTAGATAACTGGTGAACTGCGAAGAATTTTTTTCCTCGGAGATAACTGGCTATCTCTGAGGATTTTATATTCTTCGCAGATAACTGTTAAAAATAACAGTTACCTGTGAGGAAAACCTGTTCCTGGGAGATAGCCAGTTATCTCCGAAGATTTTATATTCTTCGCAGATAACTATTTTTTTAACAGTTATCTTTTAGGAAAACCTGTTCCTCGGAGGTAATTAGTTATCACCAAGGATTTTATATTCTTCGCAGATAACTTTGTGTTTATAAATAGTTATCTGCGAGAAAACTTCAAAAACAAGAACAAAGGATAAAAAAATACTAAGTAGGGCTACTTTTTAAATCTTTGTTTCCATTTAAATTAAAACACAAACCTACAAATAAACGAATTTTATTTTGAACTTCAAAGATATGTACATTTAAACTTTCTTCTTGTAAATCTTTCTTTATGTCATTTAATCAATAATTTTAATACGCATATAGTCATATTTTTTCCAAGCAATGCCCAACGGTGATGTGCGATTGCAGCAACTG
The DNA here is from genome assembly GCA_910589605.1 of Chrysoteuchia culmella. Classification (NCBI taxonomy): domain Eukaryota; kingdom Metazoa; phylum Arthropoda; class Insecta; order Lepidoptera; family Crambidae; genus Chrysoteuchia; species Chrysoteuchia culmella. Next base: position 22,249,469 of record OU342652.1, on the reverse strand, counting down.
TAAGATTTCTCTTGCAGTGCGTGCCTGTCGCTCTATGTCTTCTAACTTTCTAACTTATTTCAAACTTCAACTGACAATCAGAAAGAAAAAGATAATACCACTTCAATCAAAGTATATATGTACTCCATGGTTAAAAGAGTTACAAAAAAAAATGGGTCGTAGATGTAGCCATATTCCTACTAAGTGCATAAAAACAGTGTTTTATAGACCTACTTTTTGTCCCATTGCCTTTTTTTTTGCAGAAATTGTGTCCTTTTATCATTCTAAGCACTAGATTAAAACTCTGAAGTCGATATAATCAGTAGTTTTTGAAGAAATTAAGTCTAAAGTTGGCCGGAGAGAGGGTAGAGGGTACATACCTAGAATCACAAAAACTATGCATAGAAATCAAACTAGGCTACTAAATTTAAATTAACGTTATGTTTACAATCTTAAAATATTTCGACCATTTTTGTAAATTTACTGTTTTTTTCTTTATAATCCAGTACCTTAGATTCAGATATTTATGCCGCATGTTCTTTATTAATCTTCTATAAAGTAAAAAAGACACGTCACATTTCTGCAAAAGAAAGCGGCATGCGGCGGGAAAACGGCATGCGGGGGTTTATAAAAAAGAATCCTAACAGATAACTGTTTATAAACACAAAGTTATCTCCGAAGAATTTAAATCCTTGGAGATAACTAATTACCTCCGAGGAACAGGTTTTCCTCACAGGAAACTGTTATTTTTAACAGTTATCTGCGAAGAATATAAAATCCTCGGAGATAGCCAGTTAACTCCGAGGAAAAAAAAATCTTCACAGTTCACCAGTTATCTAGCCACGGTTATCTGTAAGGAACAAGGGAAATAATTTTGTAATTTCCCTATTAATAATCAATTGTATTTTTTATGTATGTACTAATTCCTACGCATTTTCAAGGGCAGAAAATGTTTGCACTTTATTAATTGTACCATCTGATATAATACCATTTTCTAAGGAACAAATGATTCTGATTCTGATAGCTCACGCCTATTGTGGCGTTCATAGGAGGCTATTAGCCTACTGCTACCACGCTGGCCAAACGGGTTGGTAGAGGGTTTGTTTCAAGTTGTCCTTCTCTCGCACAGGTGTTCAATGTGTCGAGCCTCTTAGTCGACTCTTACGACATCCCAGGCATGTAAGGGTGTGCTGACACTAGTATTCTTAGGCCGTCATCACACGGCAGTGTGACATACCTATACCTATCTATCATTTTGTATGTTAATTATAACCTGAATAGGGAACTTAAGAGATAACTTGTGTACTTATTGTTCAATATTAAATATTTTGACTGCTTAATTAAACTTACCAAGATTCAAAGTAGGAATAGCATTTTTTTATCATACGTCTACTGGGTGATATATAAAAATCTTCAGAGTGACGATTGCACAGTTTTACCATATTAAATATATAATCATTTCCCTTTTCTTGAGTTTTTAAATCAAGCACAGACTTCCATTTCATGAATTTATCATCATGATGAGGATCCCATTTCGGAAATCCATGCAACGGCCCGTCTGAAATAGTAACATAATACTTAATTAATATTTATGTACTAACATGCATGAGTAACTGCGACAATATTAGCACCCAGGTATGCAATTTTCAATAAATTGGGTAAGCACTGTACTAAGACACTTAGGCGCATGACAGGAATTCGATTTTGCTCTTTTGGCACCTGCAGCCCACTTCTATCACTGAACTTCTGTAATTATGTGATTCACTCTGACCGATTAATTAGACAGCCATTAACTGATTGATTACCACTTCTAAAAACTTTGGTTTTTTACTTACATTTTTTAGTTTTTCTCAACTATCATGCGCCTAATTGTCTTGGTCAGATAGTACTTACAGTTTATTAAATTATACTTGTAGGGAACAGTTTCTTGGTAGACCAGGTCAACTGTCAAAATATGATAGATATCGCCGCCATGTTGAAATTTTATCGAAACAGCGAGCATGGCCGTGCCAGTGACGTCACGTGCTACGGTACGTTACGATATATAAAAGTGCGAGCACGACAGTCAGATGTTTATCGAAAAGTCGAGCATGACCAACTACTTGTGGTACATATCGTGGAATATTATCGTTTTTTGACATACATTCGTGTTACTTTATCGACGAACCTTGGAGGTCGTGATAAATATATGCTTAGATAAATTGGCTGTTTATTATTAATTTTACAAAGGTAAGAACTATTTTTATGTATATTGTTGTTTAAATGTTCATGAAAAATATAGAAAACTGTGAAAAATAAGACTGGTTTCTTTTTCAGATAAGTATGGCTAGATCATTTGTAAGAATTAATTTACTTGCTGCAGAGGAGAAAGAAGAAATAAAGGAAGAGAGGACATTAATTCGTGAAATACGCGATGCCTTTCTCCTCCCGGACAATGAGTTCCTACGGAACTACAAAGTGTCTGTGGAGATGGTCAATTATCTCTGTACCGAGTTGGGGGGAGATTTAGCTCCTCGGACTTCCAGCGGATACCCTGTTCCCTTGAAGGTAGGTTAAATTTAAAAAAGAAAGATTGCTGAGTAGCTTCGTAATGTTACCTACAAACTATATTATTTACTGTACCTTTTCAGGTTATTTCATCATTAAAAATGTTGTTGGATGGCCACTACCAAAGAGTTAACGCTAATGAAGCCAGCCAGTGCATTGGCCAAACAACTGTTAGCAAATATTTACATCAATTTGTGACAGCTGTAAATGCAAGGTAAAAAAGTGCAACTTCTTACTGTTTGTTGTAGCGTAGCTGCATGATTGTTATGATGGTATTCCACATAGCCAATATTTTTAATTATAATTTCTTTGACATATACCCATTCTACTTGTCCAAAATATTGCATACTTATATGTCAACTAAACTTGGGATCAAAAACAGTTTCAATAGTATTTAAATGTCCAATAATCTTGAATCAATTATCAAATAGCACACAGATGAAATCATCCAATTTCTCTGATCAAATGCACATTGGACTAAGTTATTGAATAAGTGGAATTTCTTTGTTGATATAGTGACGTACTTATATTAATTATTACTATTAGCTATTGTCCCAAAAAGAATTCTTATCTTGATGAATAGGTAAAAATACTATAGTAAATAACACTGGAATCTCTTTGATAATCTAATACTACCTACTTATTAAACTTGAAAGCCTTTTTTTTTTTTTACTAAAACCAAAATGGATAGTCTTCCCTGGTAGTCCAAGGGACAGGAACCGGGTGGCAAAAATTTTTTTGAATAAAAGCGGAGTGCCAAATATTTTGGGTGCGATAGACTGCACCCACATTAAAATATTTCTCCCTAATGGATTAACAAATTCACAGTACAGGAATCGCCATGGCGAAATGACCATCAATGTTCAATTGGTACGTAAGCAATCATAAATACTTTGACTTCGACAATGATTCAGGCCAAACATGCACTAAGTTTTTATCAATTATCCTCACCTAAGCTGCTAGTCAACTACTTAAAAAAGTATGCATGTTCTAATCTATGATTACAACTTTTTTTATTTCAGATTTGTGATGCAGATGCAAAGATATTAAATGTAAACGCAAATTATCCAGGTAGCTGCCATGACCAGTACATATTTAATAATTATATTATAAAAAGTGAACTGCAGAGGCTCTACTGCGATCAAACTGGCCAGTACTTTTTGCTTGGTAAGTAATAAGTACAAGTTAAAACAAGCAAGTTTTTTCAAATTTCCTCTATCAGATGACTCAACTAAGGAAAGGGTGTGTGGTATGAAAGTGAAAGAGGAATAAAGCATGTTATTAGCATTTTTAAACATGAGTATGTAATTAAAAAAACTTAATTATTAGACGTTGCGGGGGTCGCAACCCGCTCCCATGCAGGTTGGTCGAAATTGGGGTCGTCCCCCCTCCCTAAGTTCTTCACCGTCGCCCTCAGCGCGGTCAAGCCCTGCCAGGTGAGACCCGTAAGGGAGGCCTAGCGAGCGACCTGCGAGCAGGCGACGGACTTATTGTGAGGGGGGAGGCCCTCTTATGTGGGTATTTCGGTGTTTTTATAATTATTATTTAGACTTATTTAGACTTATAATAAACTTAATATATTAATCAAATAAATAACAATCAGCCAGCGGGTCACATCTAGGTAACCCAACAATTTAACAATATTTATACATTTTGTCTATCACACTATTCCAATGTAAATTAGTAATGTTCTGTACACTTTGGGGTTACAAAATGCTCTTCTACAAATGAACTATAATTTAGGCAAAAACAATGGTAGTTACTAGTTCACAATTACTATGTTATCAGTGTTATATTAGGTAGGTACTTTCATAAACTTGGAAGCTTGGAACCTGTCTAAATGAGTATTGTTAAATGTCAGCAAAATTAGTCTTAGGTATCTCATAATCTGCAACAAAAATAACATTACTTCCTTCATTACATTAGTAAAACTTTTATTTTACAGGGAACTCGGGATATGCACTGGAGCCATGGTTAATGACTCCAATAACCAACACCGAGGTCGATTCGCCCGAGGACCGGTATACATCGTGGCACTGTTCAACTCGTAATGTCATTGAGCGGACAAACGGCTACCTCAAAGGCACCTTCCGCTGTCTAGGGCTCGATCGACGCCTACATTATAGCCCAGAGAAGGCATCAGCGATAATCTATGCTTGTTGCACATTATATAATATATTGAAGCACTTTCGGTAAATATTATAATACTTTATTAATATTATCGATGTAATTTCTTAGATTGATTCAGTTTTAAAGAACCTTTTACATTTTCAGAATCCCACCTACTGGATGCGAGTTGGCGACTGAAGAAGTCTTGGCAAACCCAGCTGTCCCCATTAACGAAACCCTTTTACGGGTAGCGCAGCAAAAGCGTCAAAATTTTATAAATAATCATTTTTCATAATTATTTTAAAATATAAAAAAAAAACATGAAAGACTTTTCTTTCATAGTTATATTACAGCCCTATAACATGAAAATAAAAGGTTTGGTTACTTACTTCTCCTTGTGAGTAAGTCGCGAACGTATGGCGTTATGTCTATTAGCAATTTCTAATTGATTAGCAACATTCTGTAAAAAAGTAATATACTTTAGTTTGCAATATTTTTTCTCAGTTGCAAAGGTTTATTAAGTATTCTTTTCTCAAAATTTGAAAATTAAATCCGTTAAAATTCTATGAATAAATAAAATATAAAAGGTGGAACCAACAGTCAGACATACGTACCCTCAAAATATTATTATTTTGAAACTCTGCTTCCAAAAACTGATTCGCCCTTGTCCTAAGGTCAGGTCTACGCTGCTGGCGCCGCTGCTGTCTCTCGTCCGTGATTTCATCGCGTGCTGTCTATAATAAATCAAAATGGTGTCATTCTAGTAATAAACTCTCTAAATACCTGCAACAGAGCTCAATATTACTTTCTCAAGACTAAAAAACTTACTTTAGTAACTCATGGCTCGGTAGCTCAGTGGTTAGAGCAGTAGGCCGAATACCCAAAGGTCGTCACACAAGCTGTCTGAGAATAGTGTCAGAGTGGCAGAGTCGATTTATTTACATGTTTTAAAAATATGTGTACTTCAACTGTAGCTTACTTATATGTTTTTAATTAACTGAATTATTATATATATAATTACGAAAAATGTTAAAAAATTTGTTAACCTACACTACACATATTCATTCCGTATTCATGGACGATTCGAAAACACTTATCTATAAGTCTATTTGAATAAAAATCTTGACTTTTGACTTTGACTTTGTAATATGGCTGGAGTAAACTTCTGAAATGTGCTCGGTCTGACACTTATCCTATTATTATAAAAAGCAAAGAAGTACACTAACCCTCGCCCTTTGATTTTGTAGTCGCTGTTTCTGACTAATAGTTGATGGCAGACTTGTTGGTGGCTGTGATGCCCGACTTGTTGACGGCTTTGATGGCTGTGCTGGCTGATGACTTGGACCTTGTGCTGTCTGTAATAAACCAAATGGCCAAGTTAAAATCTCACTAAATAACCCACACCAACAGGGCTTTGGTCAAGGCAGTGCGGCCGATCGCGAAACTCATAAAACATTTGTTTTACTTAGCTTCTTTGCTTGGCTTTAGACAGTAAGCAAGCTGCCTGCCTATGCATTGGCAGCCTGAGTAACTGACTTCATTGAAATTTTCTTCATATTGTGCAAGACTTACCAGTTCCTCAAATGGGTCCAATATAATTGAGCTCTCGGTCTCATCAAATGAGAACTCAATAACCTCCTCTTCACACACATATGCAGGTGAGGCAGGAAGGGTAGGTGTGGAGGGGGGGCAGGTGTGGCAGGATTGGCAGGTGTGGTTCTAATCTGTAATAATAATTTAATCAATTATAAAAATTATGGACTTAATACAGTATTGATAGATATATATTTATAATACAATACTCACACCAGATTCTTCACCACCCGGTATTCCAAATGCTCCTTCTGTGCCCATTATACCTAGGATTTTTGAGGTTTGATCCTTTAGGACAGGCACTACTGTTGCATTGCCAGTGGCGTTGGCTGCCCATTTCGCAACGCTCCCTTCGGTGCGCGCTTTCCTTCTTAAGTCACGCCAAGTCTAAATAAATGAATAATAATAAATGATATGATATTAAATGGAATTGTACTTGACCATAATAAAGGCATTAAACGTTAATTTCTATTAATGTTAAACAATCAGTGACCGACTTTGTTACATACTCAACTTTCTTACCACTTTCCACTGGTCGATTCATTTATCTAGGCCATGTTCTTTTAATATGGCCCGCAGTTCGTCCCACTGCCTCTTTTCATTAAGGCGACGCTGTGGCGTAGAAAATTCCCCATGCGCCAATCGGGGATGGGTCGCCATGTAGTCAGTTAGCAGCTTTAGCTGCTGCGCTGTACTGCGAATTCTAAAAGGCAACATATTTAAATTAACTAAATGAGCGACCAACAAGTGTATAATTCTCAAAATGCAAACTATTTAGAGTATGTACTAAAAGGCAAGGAATTAAAAGAATCTCATCGTGCTCACCTTGTTTTCCCCGACATTGAGGAAAACTTAAAAAAGTACCGTTACACGATAAAAATGCGATATAGTTGATTGTTAACTATTGTACAACAAGTGTTGTTATTAATATTGTGCACTTTTTTAACCACTAAAGTTAAGTTTAATTTTGTTGTTGTTGTCAAAAATGTTCTACTTCTACAGATTATAAACAGTATGACAAAAAGAAAAATATTGCATAAAAAAAAAATGAACGTAAATGAATGAAGATCGAAAATTTTAATTATTACATTTGCAGCATTGTTATTTTTTATAGGAAACTTTATCATATCATATCCCGTGATAAAATATATCATATCCTATAATATCGTGTCGCTACATAGATCATGCTCGCGAAATCGATAAATATGTTGGTAGGATATGATACGATATCATATATCATATATCGACGACGCGTGGTCATGCTAGTGGGGATGAAACCTTTATTTGAATAGAAACGTTAGTGTACTACTGTATCGCTGTGTATGAGAATCGTTGAAATTTAGTTATTTTGTTGCAGGTATCCAATATTTATGACTACTTACATTAAAATTACATTTGAAAGTGAACTTTTTCCACAATCTAAGATAAAGGTGTGGAGGTCATGTGGATTTTTATTGCGTGTAAGCAAAGTGTCAATTGGGCAGAGTTAAATTCACTTACCATCTTCAGGACATCCAAAATAACAAGATAATGCTGATGATCTCGGCATTCTTGAAACAACTTGCCAAATCGCAAAGAAAAACGGTTTTCCAAAGACGCGCCAAGGTATCAATCAAAAGAGCAATCAACCGAAGTCCAAAGTCCGAGCCGGGTCACAAGTCGTAGGAAGATGCCACAAAGTCCGTTTGGAAGTCCAAGTGGTCGTAAAAGCACCAAAAAACACATAAAAACGTACGGAGAGGAATCGCCAAAACAACAAATTCAAACAATACAACAAAGTTTTACGGGGTTCTCATCTCAAGTTTCATTCTTATTCAAGACAATTCCAATGTTGCTAGTTCAAATATTTACTTTTTATTTGTGGTGATTAAAATAAATGCATAATACTGTATTTTATTATTAAATTAATATTTCTGTTTAAACAGAATAGCTTTTGATATGACTTTATTTTTCCGAAAAAGTATTGGCGGTACGCCTGCGATCTAGTTACAATTTAAAGAAAACTACCGACTAAGTTGATGTTCCCTGATAGCTAGATGGTAGCGGACGTTTTTTGAACATCAAAATGTATGAGAGATTCACCCCCCTGAATAGGACCGTGGGGTGGAAGGAAAAAGTAACTAAAGACTAGCAACAACAAAAAAACAATTAAATATTCCATTAACTCTTTAATTGTTATTAATAACAAATAATAATGAATGGAGTTATCAAGTTTATTTTTACTATTTTACAGGAGTTATTTCGGGTTTGTGAGCTTCGGCTATGAGTTATGACATTGTACACTATGTCAAAATGGTATTTAATTACACACAATTATAGTACATATTATCGTAGGCCTTACAATACAATGTTTTTACTGAATTTCCAAGAACAAATACTTTCTGATATTTTTACTACATCTGGGCATTTACATGAATGGCACCGAATGTCAAAAAGATCAACAATTACTTGAGAGATTATGGAATATATTATACAAAAAATGTAATTAGTACCCATTCACAGATAATTTTATATAATGCTAGCGGCCGCTCGCGGTTTCACCCGCATTTTTCCCGTTCCCGTGGGAATATCGGGATAAAAAGTATCCTATGTTCATAAACAGGTGTACTATTGGTGTGCCAAATTTCATGCATATCCATTCAGTAGTTTCGGAGCCTATTCAATGCAAACAAACAAAAGGCCAAATCTTTCCTTTTATATTATTACTATATATTTGGATTATTTTTAACTGGTGTACAGTATCATAGCCCAAAAATTGAAGAGTTGTACAGTATCATAGCCCAAAAATTGAAGAGTTGTACAGTATCATAGCCCAAAAAGTGTTCCTATTTGTTTGTTTATATAAAATTATCAGTAAGACTATTAGTAATACATTTTCTCCAGGTCCCATCAGTAGGCAAACAGTACAACAGCGTGAACACACCGACAAAACCTTAACTTAACAAGTAAGTGTTTTAAGGTTTTGTCGGCGTGTTGTAAAGGACAATGCAACGTAATGTGCGCTTGCATATTTTAGACACGACAAATGTTGTGGACGACTAGGATGAAGATGGCAAGGTATTAAACGTTTATAACGTAAGGTAACGATAGACTGCCTGTCTACTGACGCAGAGCTAGGTAGTTGAAATAGCTTTGTTTGTTAAAAATAATGGTCATTTATATACTAGTTTTCGCATGTGTAGGAACACCACACGCGCACAATATGCTAATAAATTAAGAATACCATCCTGTAAAACAGCACTTTTCGAAAAGGGCGTACTGCACCTAGCACCTCGTATTTACAACAAGATTCCTGAACCACTAAAAAATTACCAGTGCCAATATTTAGAAAAAAAATTAAAGAAATACTTATTGAGAAATGCTATTATTCTATACAGGATTTCCTTTGTGACAATTTATTAATATAAATACAATATGTTTTAATTTGATAATTTGAGGGGTATTTATTAATTGTTTTTTTTTTGACATTACGTAACATGAAATTAAAATTTATTTATTTGACAATTTATAATAATAAATTTAAATTTTGGACATTAAAATAGGTATACTTAGTATTAATTTTAACTTCTATCATTGCATACTTTTAATTTCTGACATTTTAAAATAATAAAAAAAATTGTAATTTCTGACTTATGAATCTTATGATATTAATTAATTTGCTAATATTTTATTTGATATAGTTTTATTCTTTATTATTATTACTGTTTTCCACACCCATCATGGGTAAAATATGACGAACAAAATATTGTACTCTTGTGACCTCTTAGGGTCCGTTCACACAGACCGGTTCGGGGAGGAGAGCAGATTCTTTTCACGTTGAAAACAGAGTATTTAGTATTTGTAACAAGGTTTATTTTTGCATGTGCACTGCTTTTGTCAATAAGAATGCTTGAACGCGCTTAGTGTGAAATAATACCAGGAGCTGACCAGCTCCGATTTCGTACTTTTTCTAGTTTGCGTAGCCTTTCGGCTCCGATTGCATGCTAATTGCCGCTCGCGCAGCGGATCGACTCCGATTGCATGCTCTTTCTCGCTCGCGCAGCCAATCGGATCCGATTGCGTGCTCTTTCTCGCTCACGCAGCCGATCGGCTCCGATTTCCATCCGCTTTCAGATCGCTTCTAACCGGTCTATGTGAAATAGTTGGCGGCTCCGCTCCGACTAATTTCGAGCGTATACGATCCGGCTTGTCTGAAAAGAAAAATGCGCGCTGATGCTCTCCGAGCCGGTCTGTGAGAACGGACCCTTATATACTCATATTTATGCAAATAAATGAATTGAATTGAATTGAGAGGATCCAGTGATTAAAAAGGAGCAGAACGGACTTTTTGATTTTTGATGATTTGGCACCGGGCGAGGTAGAGGGGTTTTGTTGGAAATTCACACAGCTCTGCTCCGCTCCAGTGGCCAGGCAGCCATGAACAGTGCGTCTCCAAAACACACATAGTAAATTTGAAGTTGTAGTCTAGGAAAGTTGAAGTTTAAAGCCTGTAATTAATCACCTATCTCTAAATATGGATAGAGCTATCAGAGATAGTTGCCAAGGATACTTTTGTTAATATGACCAAAATAACGACCGTTGCTCGGTAACGAAACCAGTATCCTATGCAACAATCTCAGATAGTCCTATCCATATCTAGAGATAGGTTATTGATTTCGGCCGTTAACCTGTATTACGAGTTTGGCAAACTTGATATTTACTATGAACGTTAACGTAAAGGTGCGTCCAGTCGAGGAAATAAATCGAGGAAGTAAAGTAAAAATCGATCGCGACGCTGATACGGAACCGAGGTACGATACGGACAAAAGAACATTATCTGGACGCACCTCACTCGGTAAACCGGTTGATGGGTTTCATACCCATCAACCGGTTCGCCGAGACAGAGGGATAGTTTACGTTAATGTTAATAGTTTTTATTTTATTTGGGAGCTTATAGCATCATTCACAATATAACTTAATTAATAAACAAACACAAGCTTCCACAGATTATTACAATTAACCTAGCCCCAAAGTAAGCACTGTAAGGCTTGTGTTATGGAATTAACTAGGGTAACGGAAATAATTATATATAATTTAACATATATAAGCAAGATAAATGCTGAGATAAAGTGAAAAAAGAATATATAACTACCTATATAAATATAAATTATAAAAAAAAATATGTGTTAACTTTTATATAAAAATTTTCGAATGCTAATTTGTGACGAGATGATTTTACTCCTTGCGGTGCATTTTTTTTAAAGTATCATCTTTTAATAAGAACATGTATCACAAGTTAGCAACAGTTGCAATGTCCTTTATTTTTTTCTTTTACTTATTGTCAAATAATTTTTTTTTTGCTTTAACTGCAAAGCTGTTTTCATCATTACCATATTATCTTTCGTCATGCAAAATTTTATTGATATCTTTGCAGTGATTATAGATAAAATCCCGACTAATTATTAATGAAATATCCAAATAAATTGTCTTTATGCTCATCACATGTTATGATTTTAAAATCGGTATGCATTCAAATACAGGTTTATATGAATTCTTTTATATATAATTTGTTTAGGTTTTCTTTCAATATTATGTAAATTATGTCCTGCAATTTTTTAACTAAGCAAAGCAATCCGTCACTTGGACTGCTGAGCCAACGCCTACTTGCATACTCTCTATATTTTATGTACTCTATTTCTTTGTCTGTACACAAATCATTTTTACAAGTTGGGCAACTTTAAAAAAAAAATGTTTTGGCTTCTTTTAGAAAATACCCACTGACATATTGCAGAGGTTCTAAAATACATGAATCGTTTTTTTTTTAAGTCTATGAACTCTATGTCTGGAATACTCTACAGGTTGCAGGTGGTCATGGACTTGTGAGAATCGGTGATGATCAGCGCATACAAATTATCACAAAAATCATCTTCCCAATTGGTTCCCATGGCATGGACACTGGACAGTTGACATGTTATTTATTAACAATGACGTCAAAGGTGATTCAAAATTTTCAGATGTCGGATTTGTGTTGCGGCAACCATGACTACTCCAAAAAAGTTTTCAATAGGATCCTGATTTAGGTGCCGTATCCAAACTGACGACACGTTGTATTCACATTTAAGATTTAATAATAATAATTTTATATTATCCAGTGTCCACACCCAATTTTTTAAGGTGGGAACTGATTCCGTTTTTCCGGTATTGTTGTTGATAAATTTCATAGATTTTAATATCTTTTTTGCTTCTTGCCACACTTCATGGTGAACTGATTTTTCAGTCACTGGCCCTAGCAATGGCTTGGCATTCGATTTTTTTTTATTTGGCGAGATAAAGAATAGTGGTCTTTCTTCCTAAATTTTATGACAATATTGTAAGTATACTCTCTGAAAGAATTTTCAATGTTTCCTGTACAATACAAATAAATATCACTTTATTATGTATGTATATAATTTGTAACCTTTAGAAGTTGATGCTTCTGATATATTTTCAATCGATGTAAAGGTTTGTCTTTAAGTAGGTAATGATGTACCTGCAATGTAAGTAAAAGGAGTCATAATCAATGCACTTAATAAGGACATCATATATTATAGCAGAAAATATCAACCTTTTTGCCATAGGGGTATGGATTACTGACTTCTTTGTAGAGATCCCGGCTAAATTCTCAGATGAGACAAATATTACTATGTAATGCATGAATATGTTTATTTGTCATAGTTGGACATTATGTATAATAAGTATGAAGTTACAAACAAAAAGAGTATCTTATTACTATATATAATGTTAGTAGATGATTCAGTGGTGTACGGAAGAAAAATGTATAGTATTATATTTTAAGGTAACTCTAAATTTTAACAATAACTGAGAATATTTAATGGGTGTTGATTGTATTGTTATGCAACTTTGAAGCTGATTTCTTGTACTATTTAATTTTTTTTTAACTTGTTTAACTTTTTTTGTAGAAAAAGGTATTTTTAAGGAAAACTGGTAATTGGCTTAACTAGATTACGATATAGACCTATTTAATTAAACAATTTGTAACGCTGTTGGTTTCCAAATAAATCAATAAAAATAAAAAATAAATTTCAATATCTATAGGCCTAGCACAAGCGGCTTTTATCGACTCGATAACACGATAATGTGTCACTGTCCCGCTCACATAATAGGAGAGTAAGCAATACAGCATGATGCGCTATATCACGCGATATGTTATACGGTGTTCATGCTAAGGGGGCTAGTTTAACATTTTTTTTACTCATAATAAGGATATTATGAGTTAAACAATGTCCTGAATGGCTGGTAGGAAAAAAACATTGACAAAGGATTGGTGTTATGAGTTCATGCAGCTCTGGAGTACACTCTTCATATAGTCTGCAAAAGATTCTCAAACAGGCAATCAAGCAGCCAATGTATGAAACTTGCTCTCAACCAACTTTTTGTTGCCATTGAACCTCTTAGCTCTGCGTTGGATTGTGCCCAGTGAAGCAAGTTGGTATTTTGCAGACCGTATATTTATCTGCTTAAGTTGTCATTCGAAGACGAGTCCTGCCAAGAAACTCAAGAGTGTCGGTGAGTCGTACAGATACACACCGGAAAGTAGTAGTCAGGTGGAAATAACTCCCTTTTATTATTACATACACATACATATTTATATCTACGGTAAAAAAAGACAAACTACTTAAAGTGTATGACTATAGTAAAGAAATTATCCGTCAAAACCTTGGGTCAAACACCAAAAATGTTGCGAATTTGAACGTAAGTTCTCTTGGATATAGATATAGTAAGCATATCATCTTGGGATGCGTTCCGTTTCGCAGAGTGGTTCAGGCAGTGTTTTACAAAATACATTTAAAACAGTCAAGACAGATACTTAACAATGACACACGCTCCATTTACCGCGTTTTTTGCTGCTCACTCTCCGCTACCACTTTCGTTTGCACTCAAAATACAAAAACTCAAAGAAATAGTCAAACTCAAAGGAATAGTTGTGTTCCGTCAGAGTGATATCGTTAATCTACATAAAATACAATTTAAAATAGTGGCTTAACAAACAATTTTTATATATTTTTTGAGAGAGATGGCGCTGCTGTCATCCGTATAACATCAGCTCCGTATTAATTCAATTTGAAAAATATTAAAAGTTGTTTAAACCTAAAACTTACATATGAAACGTGAAGTGTAGTACGTAATTGTTAATATTTAACGTTTTTATTAAAAGAACTGCAGCGGATAACTAGAAAAGTGGTATCGAATAGTGCATAAAAATTGCGACCATGGATTGTTATCTTCAAAAGTTACGAAAGTGATAAATAAATAGAAAAGTGACTACTAAATGTAAAAATACCAACTGTTCAGTGTAGTTGATAGAATAAATAATTCTGGAAGTAAAACTGTGATGTGAATTTTTTTTGTGTGCGGGCAAGATTTTAAGTAACATTCCAACTATACCCGTTCGTATGAGAGAAAAAAGATACAGTGACTCGCATGTATACCGATATTTCGCAAAGTCAACCTATGCAATATTGGTAGATTGGCGACTACTACAAATCTGGCTTGAGTTGTACGCCGCGGAGTCGGGTTCAAACCTCAGCCAGACATATCGATTCTAAAGTTGTTTTTTTATTTTTAAATATTTTATATTTTCGAGAACTGTTTTTTTTTTATTTTCTTTTTTTTTCTCAATATGGAAGATACGGTTACCTTTCGTAGAAAAATTATCCGCTCAAATTCAGAGAGAAATATATCAGAAATGGAAATAAATGATCTGAATTCAACTTTGATGGACACCACAATGAGAAGTATTCAGAGTGATACAATTCAAAGCTTTTTGCAGAATGACTCATACACAGAGCTTAAGGAAGAACTTCAGACTGTTAAAGACAAACTTAAGATTGCAGACATTGAAGTAGAAAATCTAAATTTGGAATTAAATGAATTGAAGGATCGATTGAAGGAGAAAGAAAAGCAGATTGAGACGCTTAAAAAATTGGCGACTGAATATCCTACCGCAATAAAGAACAAAAATTCTCCTTTAAAAAAGAAAATATTAAACATAGGAATGCGAATACCAAGAGAATCTCCAATTCATCACCATAGAAATATTCATCTTAATCTGAATTTAACACCAATCCGATACAATAAGAAATTAGCATCACACCAGGACTTCTATACAGAACTACCCATACTCAGAAAGGAAATTTCAGGTAGTTTGCTTGATAACCCAGGGCATTCGCAAACTAAATCAAGCGGCACGTATAATGTTCTACTAGACATAAGCGGCGAAAATAAAAAAAACAATAAAACCTATCACATTAATCAGGGAGATAAAAAAAAAATTGTCATTCTAGGCGATGAGCAAGCAAGAGGTCTTAGAGAACGGCTTCAAAAGTTAACTGGAGAAGATTTTATTGTATACTGTTATATGAAACCAGGTGCAACACTAGGCGAAGTTTTGAACACTGTGAAACTGGATTGGATTGAAAAGGACACTATTATAATTCTTGGAGGTTCAAACGACAGAAACCCGGAACTGCTTCAAGTAAGACTAAATAAGTGGTTAAGTTGTGTACATCACACACAAGTAATTATTGGGGAAGTTCATCACAACTCTTTTTTAAATGTAGAAAAGCTCAATTATTTGTTTCGATTCATATCCAATAGGCATGATAATGTTTTATACTTAGGATTAGATTATAACGGTTGCTTTTCAAAAATATACCTTGCGCGATCTTTGTTGAAAGAAATATTGCACTTGGATTATGTTTATAAATTTAATCAGTATTCTTCAATAAAGAAAGCGACAGACTTCAAAATATTTGAAAGTAAGAGCACACAGACTGATATGTCCTACATTGTAAATAATGAACAGAAAACGGACGATATTCTCTCAAACTGTCTTCCGGAAATTTGTAATAATAGCAATGATTTATTTCGTGTATAATAATATTTTTGTATTGCACCAAAATATGAATGGTCTTATTAACAAATCAGATATGTTGACAGTATGCTTAGATGAACTGGAAAGTAAAGGTAAACCTATTGACGTTTTATGTATTACAGAGCACAATATGATTGATGATGATACATCAAATTTATTTATACCAAACTTCAAAATGGCGTCCTGTTACTGCAGGAGCAAACGATACGGGGGTTCCTGTATATTAATTGGAAATAAATTACATTTTAATAGCATTAACCATATAAACGACCTATCAATTCCTGGTGTTATAGAAATATCTGCGACTGAAATTCCATTACATGAACTATATATTGTCTGCATTTACCGGCCACCAAAATATGATACTCAAAGTTATTCTATTTTCTTTGATAAACTTCATACTGTACTATCCAAACTAACTTCAAAATGTACGCAAACCGCTATAAATCTATTTTAAAGTTGACACAAAAGGCACGTAATGATTATTTTATAAAAAACTCGTCGAACAAATGCAAAGCCACATGGAAAATCATAAATAAGTCTAAGAATAATTTTCCGAAGGATAGTATTAAGAAAATAATTGTTAACGATGTAACAATTACAGACCCGATACATATTGCTAATGCATTTAACGACCATTATATCGATGAAGTGAAAGAAACAATTTCTAAGAATGACAAAATTAAAACTACCGTTCATATTCCGAAATCAGTTTTTATAGGTCCCACGACAGCTATTGACATAATTAAAGTAATTAACTCTTTGAAAAACACAAATAGTTCTGGATTTGATGGATTTGTAACGTCAGTCATTAAAGACGTAGCACATATTATTGCGCCAGCACTTAGCCATATAGTAAACTTGTGTATTGTAGAAGGTATCTTCCCGGAAAAACTAAAAATATCTGTAATTAAACCTTCATATAAAAAAGGAGATCACTACAATGTAAATTCGTATAGGCCTGTAGCACTACTATCAGTACTATCAAAAATATTGGAAAAAGTTTTCTATAAATATATCTATTCTTTTCTCGAAAGTAATAAAGTATTTGTACCGGAGCAATATGGGTTTAGGAATAATAAGTCCATCAACATGGCAGTTTACAACTTTTTGCTACAAGTATCAAAAAATGTTGATAAAAGAATTCCAACTGTTGCGCTTTATATGGATATGACAAAGGCGTTCGATTATGTAGATTTTAATATTCTATTGCAAAAGTTATACAACTATGGCATCAGAGGGAATGTATATAACCTGATCCAATCTTATTTAACAAATAGGTCACAAATGACAGTTATAGAGAAAATAGACAGATTAACAAAAACTGAAGTAGCTTATCGCTCCAAAATGAGAATGGTGAAGTTTGGAGTGCCTCAAGGTAGTATATTGGGACCTCTACTTTTCTTAGTTTATATTAATGACCTGCCAGCAGTTACTGACAATCATGTTACTCTCTTTGCAGACGATAGCACGGTTTTGTGTAGCGGTGGCACAATTCAATCATTAGAAAAAAATGTTAATGCTACTTTACTTTCTATCATGAAGTGGCTCGAGTCTAATAACCTTAAAGCTAACTTGGAAAAAACTAAAATAATGATTTTTAAACAGCGTAATGTCAATGGTACGAATGAGACGCAGTTAAAAATAACATACTCAGATAAAATAGTAACTGACACAAACACAACCAAATTTTTAGGTTTACTTATTGATAATGATCTGAAATGGAATTCGCACATAGATCACGTTTGTAATAAGTTAAGCCTGTACTCCTATGCTCTTTATCATTTGCGTAAAATTGTCAATGAGAACGCTCTACTGACTGCGTATCATGGTTATGTTTCCACTTAGATATGCTATTATGTTTTGGGGAAATGCAACAAACAAAGAAAGGGTATTCAAATCACAAAAACGCTGCATTAGAGCAATGTACCATTTGAAACAAAGGGACTCTTGTATGCCTTATTTTAAAAAACACGAATTTCTGACTTTTCCATGTCTATACATATTTGAATGTGCAGTCTTTACTAAAGCAAATATAGAAATGTTTGAATTCTTCTCCGGGGCGCGACATAAAGATAAACTTCGCATGATTCCAAATAAATCAAAATTGCTGAGTGATAGCGTGTTCTGTAATGCATCGCGTATATATAACAAAATACCGGTATCAATACGAAATTGTAATGATGACATAAATTTATTTAAGCATAAGCTGAAGGCATTTCTGATTGACAAGTGTTATTACTCCCTTAATGAATTTTTGACTGACTGTAATATATGATTTTAATTAATTGATTTATATTTTAGGCTATTGTTATGTAGTAAATTTAATTTAATTTAATGATAATGACGTTTAGTATAAAATTAATTTAATTGATATTTTTAATGAATACTGTTTCATATATGAATAATGGGCTTTTTAAAGCTTTGACATTGTATTTGAATTTAAATTTTATTGTATGTCACATCGGCAGAAACCAGCTGAACCATTTTATATATTTTTTTTACAACCACCTAATGTACCTACCTGTGTTTCACAATAAATAATTTTGACTTTGACTTTGACTTTGACTTTATTTTTTACTTACATTTCGATTTAATATTCGAGTTCGAGTCGAATTTGAAGTTTTAAGAGGCCCAAATATTCGAATTTTTCAGTCATTTTCGAATTTCGAAGTATTGGAATTGCATTTCCTAAGTTTCAACATGAGGCAGAACAACATGTTTTTTTAAGAATTCGTATGCTTTTGGCGAGTAAAAGTGCAATGTTAACGCAAATGCTTTAACTTCATCACTATACCGCACATCACGTGGATCAGTTGACGGTTTTTTGAATACCTCACATATATTTGTAAAATTGCCGTTAATAATATTTGCTTTTTCAGAATTATCCAAATCAATCCCTTATAGTCGCAAGCAGTGACTGCATATTGTCAATCTTTTTTTTGTCGCACAAATTTTTGTACAAGGCTCTTGTTCCGTTTCTGTAAAATTTCTTCTCGTTTTGTTTTTAATTTCACTTGTACACTTTTCTCTGAATATGAATGTCTCATGGGTGCAGTTTTTTCATTGCCAACCTAAAATTAATATAAAAGAATTAAAGTTTAATATCACATCTATAGGTATGTAGCAAGAGAGATAATAAACTACATTTTTTTCTAAAGTTTTAATTTTGTCGAAAACAGTAAACCCTATAATGTTTATTTTATAAATTTTTGTTTGTTATTTTGTAAATCTTAGTAATTTAAAAAAATGTACTCGGAAAAAGGGATCTGGTATAAATGTATTCGATGTCAGCTTCCAAAAGTTCCATGGTTCATTAATATTAAAGCCAGTAGAAATTACGTAATAACGGCACTTCGTTTACGTTCAGGTCATTATCCCTCAAAAAAATTCGCTTTCCTAATGAAAAAAATAGAGTCCCCTAATTGTGACACTTGTGGTACCATTGATGACGTTCAACACATGTTGTTGGAGTGTGTAAAATATAGGGGAGCGAGAAAGTCATTGATGCAGAAATATAAAATAAATCAGCTAGATGTAGGGTATTCTTGACCATACCATACTAGCAGACACAAGATCAGATGTGTTTCAAGAAGTAATTTCCATATACTTGCATCATTGACTTTTTCCTTCCTTGTTATTAACTATTGTGTAAGTAATTGTAGGCTAAGGTTATGATTGGGCTGACATACCTGAATATAGGTAAAAGCCCCTAAATAAATAAAGAGAAAAAAAAAAGTAGGGTCAGGTGGGGCACAATGAAACAAAAAAGTGTTTTTAAATTTTAGAAAAAAAAGTATTTATAAATCAACATAACTTTTTTTATTTATGCATTAGGCAGTCTTTGCGTTACTAAATGGCAATGAAAGATTCATGTAACAACGTAACAATTCACTGCAATGTGCATTTTACTGAGATCATTTTTATGTTGCGATGTGCCCCTGGGCTACCCCAGCCCATTGAGGCACACTGCAACAAATTGGGGCACAATTTAACACCACATTAAATTCTTATAAAATCAACAGAATTAATTAACAAAACAATAACATTAGGTCAATCTATATATCTTTAGTAAATTTTTAGGAAAATGGAACATATTAGTTTGACGTTTGGTTTTGGTTTGCCCTATAAGGGGTTTCAAAATAATTTCGATGTCATCTTTTGCAACAACTGCCATATCTGGCTCCAAAGGAAAACAAAAACCATCTGATTTGTGACTCTTTCTGAGGTAACTTATATCGTATTCATTTGTTTTATCATCAAGATCAGTTAATAATTGGCCTATGAAATATTTTACTTGTTTATCTGTGTTGAACCTGACGACAACAAAATCATTTGGTTTTGGAGTGCTATGACTAGTTAAAGGAATATCAGTGGAGCTAATCGACGAAGCTGTAGAACAGTTTGTAGCATCTGAATCTTCGGAATCCTCGATAGAATCTATAAAAAGCATTTTTGACACTTTTTCTATTTTCTCTTGGGTAGTCTTGACAACTTTGGATTTAACTTTATTTTTCTTGTTTTCCTTTAATTTAGCTTGTTGCTCAATTTCTTGTTTAACTGGGGTATCTGTCGCAATAATTGTCTTCCCTCTTTTTCTACCTCTTGTTGAACAAACTGCTTAGCCTTAGGATAATCACGACATTCCATTGGACTTTTTAATATAGTTGGGTCCATCGTCCTCAATTCTTCTTGTCTCCCAGAAGTGACCATGCGAGGTTCAGCGTTCGACAATGGATTACTATCAACCGTTCTGTCATTACTCATTCCAAGTGTCAGATTCATTCCACTTGTTGAAGGTTCTGCTGGATTATGACGATTGGTCACCTCACTCGGCATGTAATCATCATCAGAAAATATATTTCTATCGTACGGGAAAATTCCTGTTTTTAAGAAACCTGATTTTATATTTGCAGGTGTCATTGGCTTTCTTAAATGCTAGTCCTAATATTTCTCCTATATTATAAATTGAAATTGGAACCCCAGGATTCCTCATCATCCATGAATCTGCAGCTGCGTTGTAATATGTTTGCAGTGGGCCAAATACTGAAACATCTAAACGTTGGAGTTTGTGGCTAGTATGGGGCGGAATCGTGAGCAGTGTGACTCCGTTATCTTTTGCGACATTTAGAGCCTCTGGTGCTAAATGACTTATTACTTCAGGAAATAATTGGTTGTTCATCCAACCTGTGGGCTGTGCCAAGCCCAGGGTTCCTGGAGGAGCTTTGTTAAGCATAAAATGTTTAAAAAAATTCCTGGGAAACACCATTGCAGGTGGCAATACGGATCCAGATGCTGACCCAATGCAACATGTGGTGACAAGGGTTCCTCGTTCACCGCTGGTAACTTTGTTCAATTGCTTGGATCCCTTGGCTGCAATAACTTTTTTTGGCTTTTGCACTGTAGTTGTGCCTGTTTCGTCTAATGCATATAGCCTTGTACCGTCACCAAAGCTGGGACTCCTTTTTATTTCGTTCTCTAAATTATCGAAAAACAGGCCCACATTGTGTCTATTGAAAGATGTGGCCCGAGAAAGGCTACACGTGTCAAGTCAGGACTACGTTTTCGGAAACCGTACAACCAATCTAATCCCGCCATTTTGTGGGATTCCCATGACCCAGGAATGGGCAAGTTATTGTATTTTGCTAACTCATAAGCGAGTTTTCTTGTCTCTATCGTGTCCAACCCATATGACATTTTCGCACAAGTTATTAAATATTCTTTCAGCTTAGCTTCTTGATTTGGTTGAAAAACTTTGCGTACAGAATAATTAGGAGTGAGTCGCATATTTTCGGCATCCTCTCCTTGACATGATTTTTTCTTTTTGACATATCTACACAGGGTTGAGTAATTGACATTTTTAATATCTCCAGCTTTTCTCAAACTCATACCTTCCTCCACCAACTGTATAGCTGCTCTCATGTTATTTTCGGTGTGTAATCCTATATCGGTTTTTCTTTTTCTGTTCCGCACCATCTTGACTTACTGTCCCTAAAAAAAGAAGAAGCAAATAATGCAATAGAACAGTACCTACTCGAAATACACATGCATGGGGCACAGTAAAACAGTGTTGCAGTGTGCCCCGTTGCAGTGTACCCCCATGTACGACAGTTAAAAAATTAAATAAAAATTTGAGGTTATGCTTACCGGTTAATGGTTTTGCAATTCAAAGTGACTAGGAAATAAGTAATCCATATAAAAAGAATAACTCACCAATAACCATAAAACGACGGATTGAAAACGAAACAAAACCACAGTTTTTTTCTTCAAAATATGACTACAAAACTATAATATTGAAATAAAAATGTCGTGCGCACTCGTATCGCAAAATGAGAAGTGTAGTAAGATGGCAGCTTGTGGGGTTGCCAATACTAAAAAAAAAGTAAAGACTATTGCTAAAAAGCCAATAAAATATCGCTACTGTTGCATTGTGCCCCTCGTTGCACTGTACCCCCTCTGACCCTACTCACTCCTAAATATGAACAAATTACTTTACTATGGTAAAAAACGAGACTTCTTTTAAGATACAGTGCTATATAGTAAGAGTAACAATCTTTACCTCGTTTTCGGTTTTAATTCCTAGTGTCTGAAGGGATGTTTTCAATGAAATTATTACCCTCAAAAAGTTTTTTGAGGTCAAACGGTGTCAAAATAGTTGCATTACTCGAGGTAATAATTCTTCGGGCTAAAAACAAAAAAAAAGCTAGATAAACAAACAGAAACTATGTAAAAAACCACGTTGATTTAAAAAAAGAATGTGACATTTTTGTGATTTAAATTTTGTTTTTATTTTTTAAAATGTATTTTATTTATTTAAAAATTTTATTCTTACGTAATTCAATTGTATTTTTATTTTAGCAATTTTTTTTTCTCTAATTGTATTTTTATTCTAATGACTTCTAATGCATGATGTGGCTACCTTTAAAAGAATTTTACATTTTGAAATGATCTCCATAATTTGTAATATTTGTAAGCTTTATTGTAATTTTACCTGGTGGTCCGAATAAATAAATATCATGCATACGATGTTTAGACAAATTAGTAGCAAATACATCACTTTCTAAACCACCATTTCCTTCATGCCAAATATATAACATGCAGCTTCTTATAATGAATAGTGTAATTGTGTACTTTTATCTTTGTCATGTAAGTAATAATAAATAAAAATAAAATAAAACTTTATTTAACAACAAATAATAACATTGTAGAACTAAAACAATAGGTACTCATTATTGAGAAAAGTCACAATTACAACGTTAACAATTCAGGTCCCCAACTCCTAAACTAGGACTAATCCTGTATCTTAGGAGCTGGTGATTCCTCCAAATGCAAAACATAATATTCTCAAAAACAAACTGGCTGGTTAATGTAGTTCGCAGTCTATTGTACATATAATTTTGGTAAATATGTGTGTGTGTGTGTGTGTGTGTGTGTGTGTGTGTGTGTGTGTGTGTGTGTGTGTGTGTGTGTGTGTGTATGTAAGTGTGAGTGTTATGTGTGTGTGTAAGTGGCCGAAACTTAAAGATTTTGACAAAGTAGAACAGCCTGTACATCCATCGAGTAAACTAATGTCAGGTTATCAGTACTACACTCATCATTTTCTTTTTATTTCTCACGCTCTGTTTCTTAATTTGATGCGCATCAGAGTCAGTTCCAGACAAGTGACCTTGTTTAAAACTAATGCACTTATTGCTTGGTCCTTTCTGCTACTAAAAACATCATAATTGAGTTTACGAAAAATCTTCAAGAAATTCCTGAAACAGGTTCTTAAATTGTATAACGACCGGTGTACAATATCCACACGGATCGTATAGCCTCGCTATAGTGCTTAATATTGACCGCTTCGTCACTGCCTTCTCGGAAGGTATGTTTTAGTCGATAGGATACTGTATCCGATATCGGCTCCCATTGTATTCCCAATACCTTTATGAAGCTTTTAGGGTCTGTTACATCACCAAGATAAATTAGATAAATGAAAATGCACATAACTGGAGGGAAGCCATTTCCTAAAAAGTACTTTATTTTTTAAACGGGAATACACCACTTGACACAATACATGAAACTGCATTCAACCATACAGCCTGTTATTTTATAACTAATAGTAATATAGCACATCCCCTCTTTTCAACATTTATAATCAACCAAATAGGATGGAGGTTCCACAGTCCGACAACTGCGAGAAACTTAATAACTATCCCTGTTAACATTGTTATCCATTCTATTATTTACCCCCACACTTAAGTTATTTTGACTACTAGTTTTAGCTACATTACAATCTATATCTTTTCTTAAATTAAATTTATTTTACTTTTCAATAATGTTTTTCATTTCTTCTTACCAAATTACTTTTATCATTTTGAACAATATAAGACCTTTGACTTTCCTTCTTAATAATTTTCCCTGACTCTTTGTCAGTTCCATTTTATGTTACAACGTTCTGACCCGTACTGTATGATGATCTAGTTTTAGCAGTTTTATTATAATTTATAAAACTCTTCCAGACTTAAGCCCCGTATTCATGGTAAACATTTGTTTAGCAACAGTTGCTAAACATTGTTGGTGAGCGGCGAGAATGTTGCTAGCAACTATGTTTAAATCAATACAGGTTGTCCACACGCCAGTCTGCGTTAAAATGTTGCCCGAGGAGGTAGTGTTGTTGTGTTCTCTGTATCAGATGTATAGAATCTCTAATAAAAAAAAGAGAAAAAGATGGTGGATTCGAAATTATCTTTTGCAAAGAGAAAATTTGATGAGTGACCTCAGAATGACAGATGGATCATTTTGTAACTTTACGAGAATGTCGAAAAGTGATTTCGAACATCTTCTAGAAATGATTGGTCCATCAATAGCCAAAAGGGAAACAAATATTCGTCAGCCAGTTTCACCTCAAACGAGGCTGGCTATTACATTACGGTATCTTGCAACTGGAGATTCATACAGTTCTCTTTCATACACATTCAGAGTATCAAAACAATTGATTAGCAAAATTATACCAGATGTATGTCAAGAACTAATTAACTCACTAGCAGGATATGTCAAGGTACAAGAACACTATTTGTGTAATCAAGTATTTTATTAATTAAAAAACACAAAAAAAACAGTGTATGCTATTGCGTTGATTCATCACTGAGATAGTTAACTAAGTTTAGTATAGCCGAATCTTCTGTTTCGTCTCGTAATGCATCTAGTCTATTTGTTTCGTGTCTCTCAATTTCCCTTATTTCAGTTTCCTGAACATTATTTGGTGTTGATGATGGATGAGAAGATGCCGTTTGATATCCATATGTATTATATCGTCCCATTTTTAATTCATACAGTATATTATTAATATGGTACTTTGCCTGTGTCACGGCTTGGTCATCTTTAACACTTCTTAATTCAGCAGCAATATATTCACCATATATATCAAATGGATCCTTCTTCTCCCTTTCATCCATCTTTTTTTTAGCACTTTTCAAAACCTCTAATATTTCATTTGATTCATCTGTCTTATTTCTTTTCCTCGAAGATGTAGATGTTGTAGCATTCGGCCTTGGTGATTGAGATGGCTCTGACTCCATACCATTTTCAAGTGCATTTTTTTCATCTACCTGTAAATTATTATCTTAATATATATTTATTTATTTTTTAGGTTCCAAGTTCGGAACAAGAATGGAAACAAATAAGTCGTGAATTCGAAATACGATGGAATTTTCCACATTGCATTGGGGCCATTGATGGGAAACACGTTATGATTGTGGCGCCAAATAACTCTGGAAGTGAACACTACAATTATAAAAATCAGTTCAGCATGGTACTTATGGCAATTGCAGATGGCAATTACAACTTTATTTACGCAAATTATGGAGCTAAGGGTCGGTCGTCCGACAGTGGAATATTTCAAGAAACACCGTTTTATAATGCATTGTTAGAAAACTCACTTAAACTGCCACGGCCTGAACCAATAACACAAGGCGGAACAGAAATGCCGTATGTAATTGTAGGTGACAGTGCTTTCGCGCTAACGGAGAACATCATGAAACCATATCCTGGCATTCATGAACGTGGGAACAAAAAGCGTATATTCAATTACAGACTATCAAGAGCTAGGAGGATTATAGAAAATGTTTTTGGCATTTTATGTGTGGTGTTCCGTGTATTCACTAAACCTATTCCGTTAAAACCAGTCAATTGTGAACTCGTGGTAATTGCTTGTGTATATTTACATAACTTCTTAAGACGTAACTCAGTTTCCAGATCCATATATACACCTCCACAAACTTTTGATTTTGAAGACTCTGAAGGTAACCTATTAGAAGGTTCTTGGCGAAGGGAACTAAGTTCGTTTCCTATGATTGATTTGCAAAGACGGGGCAGGCCTGCATCACAATCAGCTCTTTGTATTAACAGTAGTAGTAACAGTTTGCCGATTACTTTATAACTCCAGAGGGAAGAGTTCCATGGCAAAATAATGTAGCGTAATTGTAATAATTTTACAGACAATAGTATAAAACAATTATATACAAAAACAACTTACTGTTTTATTCATAGTATCCGTTTCACCAGAAGTAGTTGCACCACATAACAAAAATTCCAATGGCTCGTAATAAATCCATTTACATTTTTCTATTGCGCCGCTGCCTGTAGTTTTTTTTGCCGACATCTTTGTTTTCTCTCTAGTAAATTGAGTACGCAGTACATGTATTTTAGTTTCTACGTCTTTTTTGGGTATATTTAGGACTTGAGAAATTTCTTCGAATGCATCGTTCTTTTTGTTTCTATCTTTGTATTGTTTTATAGAACAATCCCATAATAATGGTTTTGATTGAAATAATTCTATTAATTGCATTATTTTATCATTGCTCCACACTACTGCCATGTTTATAAACTGTTGCAAACTCGTCCACACACGTCAACAATTGTCGCTAAACTGATGTTTACGCTTGTCGGGCGAGAGCTTGTCAACATGATGCTGTCAACTCTGCAACACGCAGTGTTGCCAGCAACATGTTGACAGCAACTCCGCAACACGTTGATTCAACTTTGTTGCTCAACAAATGTTTCCCATGAATACGGGGCTTTAGAACTATCAGTTTGCAACACAACAGTGCCTTTATCACTCAAGATTGCCAAAGTAGGAGTGCAATTTAATTTTCTTTTAACGAAATTTGGTTGGAAACAACTATCTACACGTTTGAAATGTCTGTTTCAAACCGCCGTTTAAAACCGTGTAGCACATGCTTTATAGATCAAGTTTCGCCATCGGGCGAGGCCACGCCCCCTGGGCGTGATACGCGGGGCTGCGCCGGGGCGTCTTCGGGATGCTCGCGCTCGGAGGGGTGTTAACTTTAAGCTATGCTTTAAGCGGTGTTGGATAGGGGAGAAGTTGGGCTTTCCGGTGTTATAAAATTTAGATTTTTTGGATATGTATTTATATAGGTAATTCAGTTTTTAAGATGAAAGTTTAGTTTTTTCGGTATATATTCTCACCCCCTGTGAGTTTATACCCGGGAAATGTGGTCTATAGGGTAGCCCTGTCCTCTCTTTACCCTTTTCCAGTTGTTTTTGGAATCCTATACTGGTATAGCTAGTTTATTTTCCATTAAAAAAAATCCTTAATATTAAAGCGTCAATAGCATCGCAGGGGGTTGTCCAAATTTAAAATTTCTTTTTACAGAAAATAGTTATGAATTTTTCCAAACTTACATATAAAAATATTTTCAAAAACGATAAAAAAGTCAATTTTCCCCGCGCGATGTTTTCCTTAGTACTAAATGTTGCGATCTGTGCGCTTTTAACCTAATTGTGGGCAATAGCCTCACCGGTCCTGAAAACTAGGTAAATCCTAAACTACTGATAAAAAAAATCTGAAAATTTTAAGAAATATGCCTGAAGGGCCTACCAATTACATTATGATTTTTAATTACTACTTTATCGATCTGGATTTTGGGTTACTAGCCCTTAAAGCTATGACAAGAATTTAAAAACTATAGGACCTTGTATCACAGATGTTGTTGTGTTTTTTCAGGTGCTAAAAACGCCTGCTCGTCGCCCTCGGATTCCTCCACCCGGCTGCACTGGTTTTTTGACCAGCGCTGCTGCGGATCCAGGACCTCGTGGCCACACGGTTTCGTCAGTTTGTTCCAAAACTTCCTGAATTGTTGCCTGAAAAACGGAAAAAATTCAGGAAGCTTTTCCTCGTCAAAAATGTATGTTTTGCAGTCCAAAAACTGCAGGTCGCCGCTGAAGATCTCGA
This sequence comes from Chrysoteuchia culmella, assembly GCA_910589605.1. Classification (NCBI taxonomy): domain Eukaryota; kingdom Metazoa; phylum Arthropoda; class Insecta; order Lepidoptera; family Crambidae; genus Chrysoteuchia; species Chrysoteuchia culmella. Next base: position 22,221,093 of record OU342652.1, on the reverse strand, counting down.
GTTATAGCTCTTCAAAGTGTAGAAAACCCACGGAAAACGGTTTCTAGTGTTTTCCACCGTCGCGCACTATATTCCACCACAAGTGTGGCACACCACTTGACTGCACTCGTCTCGTCAAGACGCTTCTTTTGATATATAGTGTTGACAGTTGCTACGTCGCTGCAGTGAGTAGAATTTGAGATTGATTTTTATTCCTCTCGTATGGATCCAGCCCGCTCTCCTTCAGGCCGCACTTTAATTAGACCGAGTTCAATGATTGGGTCAACCCTTAAATCCCCCGTGACCCCGGTCAGTATTAGAGATTTAAATTCGGGTGTTCGTGTCTTATTTAAACGGTTTATATTCTTTTCTTTTGTGCATTGAATTTCTGTCCTAATTTATTCTAAGTAATCGCATGATGCTGGGTCACCGAACGGTAAGTTAATTTCTCTTAAGAAATGGACGTCTTTTGGACGTTTACCGGTTGCGTAGTGAATGGTGTTATTATAACCTATTATGACACGGGAAATATTTAAATTGTCTGTTTCTCCGTCTATCATGAGTCTAGTTCGTTCAAATAGGGTCGCGTTAAGGCGTTCGACATCAGCGTTGGATGTATGGTATTGAGGTGTCGTAATCTTAGGTTGGATTCCTAATTTCTTTAAAAAATCTTGGAATACGGAACTTACAAAGCCTTTCTCGTTGTCGTGTGTTAACTTTTGTGGTATGCCATGCTCGGCAAATACGCTTGTTAATGTTTGTATGTAACTTAATGAATCTGTTGTATCTAAACGTTCGTGCAAATGCTCATTTAGAAAATCTATGGATTCCTACAATGTACTTTTGTCCGTCTATAAGAAAGTTATCTATTTGCCAATCTGCCATAGGTTTTTGAGATGTTTCAGTAAGTTCGAAAGGTGGTTTTATTGGTTTTCCACGATTGCATGTTTTGCAGTATTTTAAGTATTCCGTTATGTGTTTATTAAGGTTTTCGATATAATATTTTTCAGCAATTTCCGCCGAGAGTGCGGGTTGTCCTAGATGTCTTTAAAATTTTATATGTATCTCTTGAATTATTGATTTTATTTCCTCTACGTTTTCGATTTCTGTTTTGATATCTTTAAACCATATTATTTGTAGTGTTTTGGTATTGAAACTTTTTTGATATATTTCGCTTAATGTTTGACCTAAGTGGTCGTCTGTGCAAAACAGGGCGTAGCGACGGTTGCAAAGTTTAAAATCATAGAAGTCGTTTTCTGTGTTACTAGCTGAGTGTGAGGTGGTAATCATTAGTTTAATTGTTTTTTTAACGGTATTGTTAGTTTATTTGATTCTCCTTTTGTTACAAATATCCTATACATTCGTCGCGGGGGGTAGCTATGTTTGATTACGAATCCGTTTGAGGAGTCGTCGGCGTTACTATGAACTGTAGCTAAATCGGTATGATGTATTTGGGTGTTTCTCTGCTATTCGGATACTCGACCATACAAAGCTGTCCCAAGGAAATTTTATTAAATCTTGAGAATGTTTGTTAATAAAATGAAGGGTAAAACTGTACATTACGGACCCAGGATTTTAGGGGGGGGAGGGAGCGGGGGCGGGGGTCCCCCCTACCCCCCCACCAACTCCCAACCGTAGCAAATGCATAGTTCCTGAGATATTTGAGATGGAAATTTGAGGTTCGGAGGCAAGAAAAAGTAATACATTTGGGGGGGGGGGGGGATTTGGGGGTAGGCACAACCACAGTTCATAAGATATTACACTATGAAAATAACTAAAATCAGTCAGTGGGTAAAGTATGAGAGTCGGTCGAGTCACTGAAATGTAAAAGTCGTTTGAGTAAAATGAATCTGTTATATGTCATCAAGTCCTTAAAGTATTTGAGAGTGAGATAACCATTTTCCCCCCAATAACTTTTTTCAACAGGAATGGGTAACAAGCCCTGCAAAATAAGTATTGAGAGGAACCTGGCCATCTCACCTCGGTCAACGTTCTGGTAAAAGTAAGGTCTAGAATGGGCCTTCAAATGTTGGTCAATTTGTCGAGTCGCGTATCTGTTAGTTTGTCTAGTAATTAGGTCTATTACCTCGTCATCAAAAAATTTTAAAAATACGTCTAGTGGTGTCGTGTTATCGGTCAATGGGAAGGTCGGTCCAGCTGCACTTGTAAAACTTTCGCGCTTCCCCCGGAAAGTTTTATAATCTTCGACCCAGTCAAAAGTCAAGCGGTCGGTAGAAACTAGAGTAGCAAGTTGTCGGTCAGAGTTATCGTCGTCATTTTTTAGCCATGTCCTGAGATCACAATTAATGTCATCTAGGACATGAGCTGGTGTCAGTTGAGGCTGTAACTGTCCTGTCATGTATGTCTGTCCGTCCATGTCTAAGTCAGCCACATCCATCATGTCGTCATCCGAGTCTACCATAGAATTCAACCATTGCTGCATATCCTCCTCAGTCTTCTTCGTTAAAGAACCTGAAACAAACATGAATATCAATAATTATTGCTTTCATTTCAAAGAAGACTCATCTCCTGAAAGTAGATTTACCAAAGGACCAACAATAATTATGAGTAATTTAGACACAAAAACACATACCTAAGTTTATTTGTTTTCTTGCTGGTGCCGGTGGTTTACAAATCGCATTTTCTTTTGATGTCAGGTCAGGTAGAGCTAAATAAAATATCGTCATTAGAAAAATCTGCTCAAAAAATAAATATGCTCAATAACAGTATTACACAAAGTAAAGGCATTACCAGCTGATTCTTCATGGGTCTGGCTTTTCATAGCTGGCCAACTCCCCACTTCAGATTCTTAAAGTTAAAGTAAATATATTATTAAACATTGTGCACAAAAATCATAAAAATTGTTATATATTTTTGGCTTTTGTCTACTCACTCAGTAGGCCGCTGGTGAAATCCACCAAAAGCTCGCCCACACAGGAGCTCTCAACAGTGCTGTTTGTGCTAAAAAACAATATTTTATTTATAATTCATAATAATCGCAAAAAATATACAAAGAACATCAGAGCGTCAGAAGATCACAACAATCTACCTCATTGGAGTTGTGCACTGTCTCGCCTCAACGTCCGCAACGCTCCCTTCCTCCAAAATTATCGTGAAGAGCTCCTCGTCTACGGCTTGCTGTTTTCTGTAATAAAAATACATAATTATTATTTGTTCAGCAGTTACTTCATTGGAAATGTTTTGTAAAATATTACCGTAACTGCCACGGCTGCAGCTTGGGTGATGGCGGCGTAGATGGTGTGCCGTCTGCCAATCGGCACTCGACGCGCTCGGGAGATGATTTCCTAAATATTACAAAGATTTTATCAATTAAGCATCATCATCATCATCATCATATCAGCCGCATGACACCCACTGCTGGGTATAGAGTGTACCCCACTAAGGATTCAAATAAGTCACTAAGTAGATTCACTTATATTTCATTAGTTCATCGTACATAATACTTACTTTTGTCGCTTTCGTGGCGGTGCGTCGGGGAGGAGCGACCGCGACAATTGTTTTTCCCGTTTGCGCGCGTCGAGCTCCTTTCTGACAGACGGGTCCATCTTAGCCAGTACTTTTTTTGTTGTAATTTTGGCTTGCCGGAGAAGGTTAATTTCTTCTTCATACGTCCTAAAAATATAAGTGAGAAAGGTAGAGTAGAGTGTAAGATTAACATTTAAATTTTCAAAATATTTTTGCAAAATTATACAGCACCTTGAGCTTGGCCCTGCAACTGCCAAGTCGATGCTTTCGGGCCTTTCGAGGCCCTGTCCTCGTCCATTTCCCCTACCCCCTCTTCCCTTGCCCCCTCTCTCACTTCCCCTGCCCCTTCCACCTCCACCTCGTCCATTTCCCCTTGTCCCTCTTCCTCTTTGCCCCCTCCCTCTAGAAGCTCCACCAATTACTGCTTGTTCATTACTATAGGTAAAAAATACAGATGCAAACACCAACACTGCATTCAATGTGCAAATTATATTAAAACAGATGATAACATACACCAACACAGCATTCAATGTGCAAATTATATTAAAACAGATGATAACATACACCAACTCAGCATTCAATGTGCAAATTATATTAAAACAGATGATAACATACACCAACACCCAACATAGCGTTCATTCTGCAATATTAAAGCAGGTGATATCGTAAAGTAACTTAGTAGGTACTTATCAAAACGAATCAAACGAGCTTAAACTCGATGGACTTTCGACGTTTCCTTACGGAGTTCCCACGGCCACCTTCTGGCGTCATCATCAGACCCTAGATATCATCTAGGATCAGAGTTCTTGTCAAGGCAATTCAAACGAGCCCAAACTCGACCGGGTTGTCTCTACTTATTACAGAGTTCCCATAGCCACTTCCGGCTCCATCATCAGATCAGCATTGTATTGAAAATGGTGCTTTCCGGAAGCATATGCATAAATTACTATAGAAAACACCGAAATCGCTATAAGAGTGCCTATAATATTTGAAGAGTTCCCTAGATTTCTCCAGGATCCCATCATCAGATCCTGACATTATGATAATGGGACCACATGAGAAGTATAACCTTCACAACAAAAAAAGAATTACTCAAATCGGTCCACCCGTCTTCGAGTAATCGAGTAACATACTTACATAAACCTCCTCCTTTTTTTAAGTAGGTTAAAAAAAGAAACTGTTAGGTGCCAGCCCTGACTGTTAAAACTTACTTTGCTTACTGGCAACGATCGTTGCCAGTGCACCATTTTGGTTACAATGTACTACTTGTCGTCAATAATGAATGTAATCTGGGAGATCTACTATATATTTTAATTACCACTTTACATTTATGATTACAATATTATCGAAATATTAGTATTTCACACATAGTTTACTGCAGATATAAGTAATTACGACAAATTACCACTATGAAAATACCGAACCAACCAACATCACCAAAGACGCGTTCTACTTTATAGATTTTAGCACATTTCGCCTAAAGTATCATTGAATACAATATTGAAATTATATAAAACAGGTATTCTAGATTAATTTAATACCCTAGCTTTAGTAAAAATCAATAAATTAAAATACTTACGGCATTTTTTATGAAGCACGCGACGACTCACAATCACAGAGAATCACAAAATGGCCGCCTGACCCACACTTCGAACTTTACAAATTAATTTCATAGTCAAAATATTATTTTATGTTGGCAAACGTGTGCTCTGAAGTTAGCTAATCTAATCGTCTTTGGCTTGCAAGCATTTAAAATGAACTTTAACCTCTTTAAAATACAGTATAAAGTCGTTTACAAAAAAATACTTTTTGGCAACAATCGTTGCCAGAAGCAAAGTTCGATCCCACGTTTTGGCAACGATTGTTGCCAAGAGCAAAGTAGCGGTTAGGGCCACTAAGATTGACCTTTACCACTTTGAGTAACACATCACACGCACGAGAGGCGCCAGCACCCCTGGCGCTGGTGGCGCAGGGCGGTGCGGGGGCCGCGAGCCCGCGCGCCGGCGGCAGCGCCCGCGCAGGTGGTGCAGCGATGTAAGCCACGGTCACGCTCCGTGGTGATGACTCACGCTCGGCCGACAGCGACTGTGAGTGTTCCTCTTCGCTTCCTGCGTCGTCGTTCGAATATTTGCCTGTCAAAACCGGTTTCTTATAATGCAGTAAACGGTGATGCGCTAGCTTGCAATCATTTACGTCGCATAAAGGAGCGGGGCATGAATTTCGCTCGTGTCGTTCTAACAAACAACAATAACACAGATGTTTAGACTTAACGTACCTCCATCGATCTTTTCTCATTGCACGTTTGAAAAGTCGACATTCGGTTAATAAGTGAGCGGATTTCTTGAAAAAACCGCACGTAGTATTCGTAGATGTTGCCGTAGCGAATATTGGTCGGTTATAAGGAATGTGACGGGGTTTTTCGTCTGGTTTACGGCTAGGAGGTAATGACTGGTCCAGCTTCCTATGCTCTCGTATCTGTGAAACTCCAACAGCAAATACCATTTTTGCTTCTTGTTTAAGGAAAGCTGCCAATAACTGGAGTTTAGGAACATTGCTAGCTAGCATCTTATACGCGTAGTCGTCTACTTACTTATCACTTATATACTTGACAGCTTGGAGATAATAGCTGTTGATAATTCTGGACTTCGTAAGTAGTCGTGTTGGTTCAGTGAGTGTAGGGTCGCAACACAATTATTAACTTTCATCGAAAAATTTATTAAATCGTGATGATAGTTATTATTTGCGAGTGGTGACAGCTTTCTCATCTGCGAGGTTAACTGTTGTACAATCAAGTCCGAATGACCAAACCTGAGCTCCAGTGCCTCCATAACAACAGACGGTGGAGTGTTGCCGATCAGTAAATCGCTGACGGCTTCTTTGGCTTCGCCTTTTAATGCTTTGCGCAATCTCCACAAATTCTCGGAGTCACTGAACTGGCATACCAGACTAGATTCTTCATAAGCACTTTTAAAGTGTAACCACTCAATGCAATTACCTTCGAACGGTGGCAGCTCTCGTGGTGTCGACAAACGAGTGAGGAGTCGTTCCTCGTTCTGAGTAGATGACGCAACCATGATATCCTTTAGTGTTTGAGCTAGTTGGAGTATGCTGTCGACTGGCGTGTCGGGGGCGGGTGCGCGGCCAGGTTGCGAAACAATAGGTGGCTGCGCTGCTGCCTCCGTTGCCGTCGCTGCAGCCGGCAGGGACGACTCCAACCATTCCTCTACGTTGGACTGCCTCCGTTCAGGACTGACTGTTCTACTTTTACTGTGCTTTGAGTAGCCTCTACAAGATCGTTTGTCTTCCTCTAGCATGGCAAGATCGCGTTCTAGCTTCTTGTCGATGAGCTCCTTCTCGATCCTGGCTTTGGCCTCTGCAGCAGCAAATTCAAGCTGTTTGCGTTTCAGGCGTGACAATGAGGACTCCGTAGACACAGCGATGGACTCAGTTTTCACTGCACTTTGCACATTTTGTAAACTTTGTTGCGCACTATCACTAGCAAGCACATGTTCCGACGCACATTCCATTCTATCGATCAGTTTTTCGCGGCACTTCGCGGTGAAATGTTTAGTATTTTGTGGTGTATGGTGCATAGTAAATACACTGGATCAGATTTGGGTCGAAGGATCAATTATTGTAGGGGATGGAAATAAAACTACGAAATGCAGATACAAAAAGGGCTGCGCGTCCGAGGAAGGACTCGTCTGTAAGGCGCGGTGACACACACTGGACTGCCAATATGCAGGCATTTTAAACTCTAATAAACCAATCATATCGATGTTCCTCGGTCGCGGCTAACTTTATTTGCCAATAGGAAAGCAGTACAATTTGGTACTAATGTATGACGATTACTTAGTTACATATATGATTACAGCTATACTTGAAAACCAGACAATTTATACTATTATGTTTAAATATGTGGTGCGTCGCCTACAAATACAATTAAAATTAGGTATTTCAATCGGATTATCATGCGTCATGCAAGTTTCGGTAAGAAGTAACACATTTGTTTGTCTCGTAACTGAATCTTGTAAATCGTATTTATGACTATTTAGACTTTGGCAGTTGAAAGTCATTATTGAAATGCCATTTCTATTACTAATGAAATCTAATACACTTTGAGCTATCGTCTGAACACTATTTAAAGACAGTCTTTTGAATTCTTGCAACAAAAATGCAGTCGATGCAGCTTGCTTTCGATTATGATAAAACTTGAATGTAGAATTATCGTTTTTTGTCGTGATATACAATTTTTCAATATTAGTCACCCGAGAGAGCGCAACATAAACGAGTTCCTGAGAATGTGCTTTACTATACTCATATACTATTTCGTCAAAAGTTCCACCTTGCGACTTATGTATAGTTAGAGCAAGAGCTGAAGTTAATGGAAAATGATTGCGTTTGGCTATACATTTTCTATCCGATGTTAATGAAATATTTGCTGTTCGTAATTCAATGGGAACAGCGAGATTGCCAACTCTGTTTTGCACTGCTAGAGCGGCTGCTTTTTGCCTTTTTTTCCTACCCACTTTATCTGAACCTCAAAGTTCCAGCCAAACTCTTATTAATGTGTTACTTTCATCAAATTGTAGATGTACCAATTTCCCAACAGCACCATTGCACAAACCATCAGAAACGTCGATGTTAGTTGTAATAACATAATGCTTTCCAACGACAAAAGTAATGTGATAAGGCCGTCCTCCAGTGTCAATAACAGATTTTTTATGTAATTTAAGTCTAAAATTAGCTTCTTGCTCAGCACTTTTAGCGCCAATAATGACGTCTACGGACATTGAAAGAACTTTGTTTTCACTTTGGCTCAAAATCAAATTGTTATAGGCGGCAACATCTTCATTTTAAAAAAATAAACGAACTCCATCAGGACATAATGTAGCAACATCCTCTTTTTTGAAAAATCTCGATTCAATAAGTTGAAACTCATGCTCATCTAGTACATCTCCATTACCTATTTTTGTCAAAACTTGTGAAAATGCAACATTAGCTTGTCTCATTACTGTGGTGAGTTGATAAAATTTTAATTTTCTCCATAAATGCGGTCCAATCATGCTCGTTCTGATTGTCTTGTAAATTGGTGTCGATCTTACTGGTGGCAATTGCCGTAAATCTCCGATCAAAATAACATCTATACTTCCGAAATCTGTGTTTTTGCCTGTTATTTGTTTTAGACGATTATCAATTTTATGTAGAAGTTCTGCACTAACCATGCTAATTTCATCAATTATCAGTACTCTGACATATCTGAAGAGAGATCTATACAATTGCAACGTTTCTGATGACAGAGGCAAAAGTTTTGAAAGAGAAATTTTGAGCGCTGTATGAACAGTTGTACAGTCAATAGCCACGGCAGCTTTGCCGGTTGAAGCACATTTAATATAGGCATTGCAGTAACCATCATTATCAGTGAACCTATTGTAAATTTCCATAATCAGTTTGATAACGAATGATTTTCCCGTACCTGCTAGTCCCGTAAAAAAATTTGAAATGGTTCTTGAATTGAAGTTTGTAAATGATGAATTATAGTCATAAGAATATCTCTTTGTTGATCATTGGCCATCCGCATTAAATTATAGAATTGTTGATAATCCATTAAATTTTCTCTTTTTTGTAGCTAAACTACAGCGCCAAGTTTATGCAGAGATGCATTTTGTAAATCAACGTTAGCAGTTGAGTTTGGATCACGTAGCAATAAGTCATAAGGATCTCTTTCATGCAATATATGAACCGCTCTTAATAATTCTTCGTCTTCTTGTTCTTCATCGTTTTCTCGGTACAACTGCCTACAAATTTCTAAAGTTTTCTCTATGTCCAAATTTGATTCAAATTCTTTCCTACGTTCTAATATCGTATCTTTGTTGTCCTCGTATATTTGAATGAACTTATTTTCAGCAATAATATCTTTTTCTTCACTTTGAAAAGGAACATGCAACAGAACCATCTCACGCCTATAATCGTTGTAATTGTCAGCCATATCGTAGTTCCTGTATCTTATTATTCTTGCAGTATCTCTTTTAGTGTAATTCCCCTTTGTATTTAGGTAATATTTTGCAACAAATTGTGCTAACGTAACATCGCGGAGTTCTTCGGGTCTTTTCTCATATTTATCAAGCCAATTCTCTTTCCAAATGTTCGTACAATCATCATCTAAAGCTTCAAGCTCCTTCATAGATTTTCTAATTCTTGCGCGTTCAGTAGGAAATACCGTTGGAATGTAGACTGTCACCACCGATGACTTAGCCATAGGTTCTCTTAATAAATACCAAGCAGCTTCTTGTGCCGGCATTTCAACAGACTGAAGTATGTCAATACTAATTTTTTTCGTGATATCGACAATGTCGAATTCTGGATGCTCGTCCATTATGTCAATTATTTGTCTTTGCAAATTACTAATCCCTCTATTATGCTTATGATATATTCAACAATGACATATTCAACAACATATGTTGCACAAGCATATTCATCTAGTATAATCTGAAAATCAATATAAACACATCGAATTACAGTATTTTTATTACGGATTTTGGAGTCAATTTGATACTCTGATGCTAATTACGGCAGGCAACGGAGGCGGCCGGATGGTATGCCCTTGATTCATGTTATGATCGTTGTAGGATCAATAACAATAGTGCCTAATTCAAATATTACTTTTCAATATAAACATGAATTTTTACGTAGTTATTTTCTTTTATTTCGCGCTCACACTATGTAGGATAGCTTTTATATGAACGATAATTACTCATATAGGATAAACAACTTTTTTCTTTTTTTGACCACTTTTTTCAATAAACTTTTGAGTTATTATTCATAGTAGGTATTTAAAATGTAAAATTTCTTGTGTTTTGCTCTTGTCTCTATCGTAATACCATAATCAATTTTCTAATAAAACCTACAACTGACTCTACTGCTCTCTACTTCCACAATGTAAAAGATAGAAACTATATGACCAATAAGTATCTTCTTAAATACAATGTTGTCGTAACATTATGGAAACAAAAATCTTATAATACAATTTTTTTCGACTTAACTACCTAGAACTGTTGTCAGAAACGAAAATTTAGGTACCTAATTAAATGATTACCTACTAGGTACCTATACATTTTTTGACAAAAAATAGAAAAATATAACTTACAATGCAAATCTTATCATCTAAACCTGACTGTTGGCCACCCTACTACGTTTACACCGCTTACGTTATAAAAATTAGGATTACTTAACACATTTTTCTTAAAAAATTATTAACTTTATAACTATTTCATACTTAATTAGGTTATCATTGATTTCAAATAAAAATAATAAAACTGGAACCTATTTATCTTTATTCCATAAACTTGATGCCGTTAAAATGGCAAAAATAAGAAAATATGTTTATCTTTTCCAAACAAAATAATTATTTCATTTCACAAATTAAGACACTTATTTATTTTAATTTACATTTAAACTTTTTTATTTTTCTATGAACTATAATATTTAATTATTGTCATCATCATACTACCAATTTATTTTCTCATGAATTTTACTGATTCGCTTTCAAATTATATTCTTAGTCATTTATTTATATGATTCATCAAACTTAAATAATCCTTCCGATCGTTGTGGAGATCCTTGGGGGAGGCCTATACCCAGCAGTGGGTGTCATGTGGCTGAGACGACGACGACGACGACGAAATAATCCTTTGCCATTTCTTAAGTTTATCATATTTTAACCTACTATTTTTCTATCTTTCTATCCCACAATATTCTTCTATCATTCTTTACACTTTATACCAAGTTCTCGCACAAAGGCGCGTCGCGTCGTTTGCGATGGAGAAAATGGTTTTATAATTGCTCGTTATAATCTCAATAATTCTTTTTTTTCAGCAGGTGTGGTTACGTCATTTTCGTTTTGAGTAGGTGATAAAATGTTTTCTTCATTTTCAGCAAGTTTTTCAACGTAGTGATTCAAAGGTGGTAAGACTATTTCCTCGGAGTTTCCATCTTCCAACGATTTTCTTAATATATTCATTTCTGTTTCAGGTACCTCTTCTCTAATTGATGGATGGATGGGAGTTAGACGTTCACCATTTTCAAACTCTTGATTGTCTTGCTGTTGCTTATCTGTTGATCTTTGTTTCTTAAATTCAATTTCGTCTTTTTCTATTACTTTTCCGGTATTTACTAGATTTTTCTTTTCAAAAAATATGTTTCCTTGCTCTGTTGTGTCCATTTTTTCAACTGAATTATTTGATGAGATCTGAAAGAAAGGTCATTACAACTAAAAGAAAATAATTATAAATTTCATTTAAAGTAAATAATTATAACAATTAACCCAAGTACGTACCTCTTCCTCCATTTCAATTAATATTTGATTAACGTGAATAATCTTATTTTCGTTACTGTCCAGGCCTGATATTTCTTCCTGTGTGAATTTTGGCGTTGTTTCCATAACCAATTCCGCTATCGTATTTTTTTGTATGATTTGAGCAGTAATAAAATTCTGAAAAGTGCAAAATCGTATTAACTAAAGAATAATTTAAGGACGATAAACTAAAGAAAAAAAGTCATTTGGAAAAAATGTCAAGTAAGTAACTTACATCTTGTTCATAGTCTTCAACTTGAATGTTTCTCTCTGCTGGTGCTGATTGCAAAGTAAGCAGGTCTTGGTTTTGTTCAAGGTATGAACGACTGCCTAAAAGTGTAACTTCTGTATCTGAAGAAATAGTAGAACTTTTGGTAATATTTTTTCTTGGCGATTTAGATTTATCAGAAACTGTTTGGTTCTTTTTTTCTTCCGTGTATTTTTCCCATTTCCAGTATTCGATACATGATTAATCTTGTCTTTTTAAAATTTGTCGTCTTTTCGAATCCATGATTGTAGACACGGCTGTGTAAACATAAAATTCAAGTTTTAGTTTCATGTAAAAATAAGACTACTAAAATGTAATAATTTAACTAAGCCTTTGAAAATATTGGAAATTAAGTACCTGTTAGAAAAAATGGAGCCGTCTCACAACTAGCTCCGATGGGACTCGAACCCTAGACCTTTCACTGTCCGGGCGAATGCTCTTACCACTGAGCTACGAAGTCGCAGTCGCAGAGCATACGCCCGGACAGTGAAAGGTCGTGGGTTTGAGTTCCATTGGAGCTAGTTGTGAGCAGGGGCGTGCATCAGTTTTCCAGCGCAGTAGGCACTGTAGATCTAACGAGTGGTAGTTGCACTTATCATTTTAAAATTCGTAATATTTAGGCCGAGCGACGGCGACGTGACGCGGACAAAGTCGCGGGCGGAAGGCTATTATGGATATAAATTCGCTTACCACATTTTTTCCCGTTTTTTTCAGACTGTAACTAAATAATGTTATGTGAACTTACTTCCTTGTGAACTTGCTCTTATCCATTGGCACCTGACGGTCGTGTGCGGTGGAACGAATTTTTCACCACCACAGATATCTCAAAAATGCATGAATATAATATGACTCGTAAAGAGTCACACATCGTCATTTGAGCGATAGCCGTAGTGGCTTTTAGAAAAGCCGTTGTATTTGTTTTATGTCACTTCACATCACTCACGATCACGAATACCGGGTATAATTAATTAACAAACGAGTAATAACACGCACACATTGAGAGGTATTTAAATTTAACTAGATTACATAAAATGTAGAAATAATGCGAGTAAAAAAGATATTGCTGCAGTTTGTTTCGGTCGTACGTACCTTTTCGGATTGTATTATAATTGCATTTCTAAAAATTATTTATATACAAGATCAACACGTCTGTCTTTTTGTAAATAAATATCTAACACGTCTTTATGGAAAGTTCCTGATCGTTTCAAACTCGTCAAAAGATTTTTTTCTATAGAAATTTGTGAGAGATCAGTGAGACGATTTTGCCCTTGTGTATTACGCAAATACGTATGAATACGCTTTAAACAAGAAAAAGATCTCTCGGCCGATTAACTACTAACCGGTATTGTCACTATTAGTTTTGCTAAACGAATGACTTCAGGGAAAAGTTGATACATATTATTTTGAGACAAATGGTCTATTATTTCTAAAGGATTCAATTGCCTAAATTCGTCATTATTATAAATGCATTTAAGTTCGTTGTGCAAACGATCAAAATTAAAATGAATTTCCGGAAAATCTGCAGAATATTTTGCAAAATTTTTCTTGGAAAGTAACTGAAAAAATGCTAACTTTTTGATGTCGCTGTATCTATTGCGCGACTCCATCGAAATGTTATCGATTATAGCTATTAAAATCCGCCTACAATGGATTTTAACATCGTCAACATTTCGTTTTCGTTTAGGAGGGCCACACAACCTTTTTGTATTTTCGAAAATCGTATTAAATTCCTCAAGAAAGTGACTCAAAAATGTTTCGAAAGCATTTATTTGTTTAAGACAAGAAGCAATATCAGACGTTTGCTTCTGCAAAGAATTGTAAAGTAAATCAGTTTTTTCAAATATTTCGCTAAATATTTGTAATAGAAAAATAAATTCAAAATCTTTTAAAGTCAATAAAAATGTGTTGGCCTGTGTTAAGGTTTCACCGTTCCACGAGTCGGGATTATCTATAATTTGTTCAAAAACGTGTATTAAAATGTCTAGCTCATTTTTAATCACGTTTACTGTACGAGAATTATAAGTCCAACGCGTGGGAGCACAACGGGGGATTTTTTTCGCACCCGGTTGTTCGTTATAAAAAGCCAGTCGTTTAGTACTGTTACTGAAAAAGTTACTTATTGTTTTTATAACGTTGAAAAATCGTTTCGTCTCACTAATTCTTTCACAAGATTTGGAAAGGACTAGATTTAAAACATGAGCCGAGCACCATACATATAACGCGTGAGGGCAGTGCTTGCGCACTAATCCTTGGACTCCGTTCTCCCCGGACATAACATTAGCCCCATCATATGTTTGAGCAACTAATTTAGAAATACAATCATATTCTTTAAGGCACTCTATGACAGTCTTGCTAAGAAACTGAGCTGTTCGATCCGAACTGACATCGATAAAACCAACAAATCTGTCTACGATTTCATTATTATCGAAATATCTCAAAATAAGAACTAACTGTTCTTTTCCACTAACATCCGGTGTTTCATCTATCATTACTGCAACGAAATCAGTTTTACTAATTTGAATTTTAATATCACGTAACATATGCGTGGCAATTGAAGAAATCAATTCATTTTGTGTTCTATTCGAAAGACCAGTGAAAGCATTCGAATAATTATGAAGATGATTTTCTAAAAGCCCGTCGTATTTAGCCAAAAGTTCAACGGTTTCGATAAAATTACCTTTATTTAAAGAAGATTCTGTTTCGTTATGTGCTCTAAAAGGTAGCTCCTGTTTTGCCAAAAAACAAGTTATATCAATTAAACGAAAAAAAATATTCCTATTGCGGTCGACTTTCGCGTTATGACGCTCAATGTCGCCTTTTAATTGCGCACTAATACCTAATTCAACGCGATTTTTTCCAAAAGAAAGCATAGACAGACATGCTTGAATATGTTTGTCGGATTGGTCGTGTTTCTTAGCAAGATTTGTTAAATTATTCAAATCACCGTAACCAGCATCATTCCACACAGTATTCGTTGTAGAAAACAAAAGACAGGGAAAACAAAACAATAAATTCGTATGGTGGCAACCAGCTAACCAATTGTAACTGTCGTAATATTTGGTATTAAAATGTCTGAAATTTTTACCTTTCTGTTGAGATAGACTAATATTTGGCATAGGTCTATTGAATGAAACAATATTTGTTTTATCTATGAACGAAAACAGTGCGAAAGGATACATACGTAATTTCTGTAAGCAAATCGAATCCGCACCACAATCGGCACACTCTAATTTCTCCATTATATTTTAATTATTGATTACCTTTATTAAGCACAAACACACACAGCAATTTCTTTTTGTCACAGTACAAACACTAAACACGAAACGAAATTGACAACACAAGAGAATAAATACTGTAATTATCTAATTAGGTCACGGTCACTTGCGCGCGCGTGATGTCAAGAAGACAAAAACAGAAACTAAAAACAAAATGGCAGGAACTTTCGTTGTTGCAAATTTCGTTAACGAACACTCTTAAGTCAGCGCAATAAGGTTGAAACTCGAACGTACAGACACTGCAGCGAGCGAAACAGGCTTATATCTGGAGCGAGTGAGACAGACGGGTCGGGGGTCATCCGTTTATTTCGCGACAAGTTCGTTCGGCCGCGTGACCGCCGAGTAAGCAAGCTTACCACACACAGTTAAATTGAGAACATATGAATGTCTTACGACGATACACATTTTCGATTAATATTATACGCGGACGTATTACCTTGACCAATATTTTTTATAATTATGTTGTATGGTTGCCGGTGCGTGCCTACTTTAGGTAAGTATTTAGTATTTAGCGTTAGGAAAAACTTATTGGGTGAGGTGTTGAATAGACAATTTGTTATAGAACATCTGAACCATATTAAACTAAATTAACTTTATATTATTAAATTAGTGGCATATTATTTAGGTGGTTTTTATGAGGTAGGCACTGCCTAATTGCCTATATGCTATGCACGCCCCTGGTTGTGAGACATTTTCAATATTTTTAATAAGTTATAAAAATTACATTGTGAATGCAAAAAAGTAAAAATAATTTAACTAAGACTTCATTAAAAATATACAAGTCTGCATGCAGGCCATGCGGCTCAATAATCCGCTATTTGATAAAATAAATTGAGTTCTGCCTGGGTCCCTAATTTTTATTCAAAAGAAAAAAAAACTAATAACAACTACTTTGATGTTTGAATAATTATAAACTAAAAAAAACTTTAAACACAAAGCTTAAGCCAAAGAAATTTGATAAAAAAAGTAGCAAATATGTAGGTATCCTACTAATATAATAAATGCGAAAGTTTGTGAGTATGGATGTATGTTTGTTACTCTTTCACGCAGAAACTACTTAACGGATCTGGATGAAATTTGCAACAGACATAGATTATAGGCTGGAATAACACATGGGATACTTTTTATCCCGATATTTTCACGGTTTCCACGCGGGTGAAACTGTGGGCGGCCACTAGTTATCAATAAATTGAAGTTATTAATGTCTGATGGAGGTGTACAATACACTGAATTTTACAAAAAACTAATAAGAGATCAATTAAAATTACCCGAAAGAAGTGAGAGCGTTGACAGTTTAAATTATGTTTTCATTGGGGGATGAAGGCTTTGCTCTTAAGAAAAATCTTTTAACGCCTTATGCACAAAGAGAACTTGATCATGATTAACGGATTTATAATTATAGACACTCGCGCGCTCGTAACGTTGTGGAAAATATAGCGCTATATTTCCACAAACTAAGTTGTAATTGTCCGTATTTTTAGGTTTTTTAGGGGTTTTTTGATTTTCCCGACGTTTCGGCACCTTTACAGCTGCCGTGGTCACGGGATGACTGGCTACTTATAAGTCTACCCTCGAAAAGTAATTTATTTTCGTTCGGATACGGTTAGACATTTACTATGGAAGTTATTATTGATTTGATATTTTGATTTAATTGTTATTTTAATTCTTTATTATTAAGAAAAGAAAAAGAAAACTAAAGACTCTACTGGCAGTTCACAAATTGGGAGGATCTTCGAAGAAAGAAGCTGCCAAGAAAACTTCGAAAGCGGGCCGACCTCCACCTTTATAAAGAAAATCAAAAAACCCCTAAAAAACCTAAAAATACGGACAATTACAACTTAGTTCGTGGAAATATAGACCGTTTGATATCCGTAAAAGTTGTTTTATTTCAATCAAAAAGTATGTTTGCGATGTCAATTTTGTTTACGCATAAAGCTCTGATTTCTTTTTAAAGTTTGTCCAAGATCGATCCTCAGTAACCCATTCATTAAGCCACGATTTAGCATCGCCTTTTAGACCATGACCTACTCTTGACAAACATTCCAAATCAGTCCAACTATTAATAAACTTGGCCTTATCTACTTCGGCTAACCAAGGGTCGGCGTTGTTTACATTTGGGTCGAAATTTGAAACATAATAACGGGCCGTACTAGCGCTGGGCTTGATCGCCTTTATCGTCGGCGATTCGATTACATCAGCGGCACAGTGTGTGCGCTCTGTAGAGTTCAGTCGTTGAACAAAGGCTGTGATAGTGTTTAATAACTCACGTATGCTATCACTCCTTGATTTAGTATTTTTACGTTTATTTTCGAAACTCGACAATCACGCGATCTACGAGTATAACGTTCTCGACTAGAAGTACGAGTACGTGAACGTGAACGCTTTGATTTGCCCATAATTAATAATTATTTTGCAACATAAAATAAAAAATTGTTGTTATTACTTAATGTCAGAATGTACGATAAAATTAACACTTCGTGGAAATTGTAATTCTATTCACATTCTATTCGCACCGACATATTAAAAGTAAAAATACAAAAGTACTTACATCTAACGTTTTCCTAAGCAAATTAACTTAATTACTAATCAGTGTCTATCTCACAATCACAATACACGATAAAGAAAATCAATATAAAGAAAATCCCGAGGCTTAATTCTTTGTATGTATTCTTTCTTTTTTTATTACTTCTGTATTTTTTAAAATACTTAGTACAAAATAATAAACATAAGTGCTATTATTTGATATGGTTTTTATTTTATTTAAATTTTACAATAAATTTTGGAAATAATTCGATATTAGTGCATCTCGTGCCCTATATTCTCGAGTAGGTTGTGATGCTCCATCCACAACAGAGGGTATGTGCCCATCTGCTAAAATTTCAGTCCAGGGGGCTGGAAGTGCAAGTTCAGGATCAAAATGTTATGAAGTACAGCAGTGGCAATAATAACATTAAGAATCTTTTCTAATTTAATACGCATTCCAAATGCTAAAACAGAAAAACGCCTCTTCCATACTCCATAGCTTCTTTCAACAGGATTTCTTGTCCTGATTTGGGATTCGTTATAAAGTTGTTCCACTGGTAGTCTGGGGTGCTCTAACGGAGGCATCTTGTACGGTGTTAAGCATAACCTCCATCTAGCGCCTCACCATACATACCAGTTTCAAATTGTACTTTTCTGTAACTATTATTAAATATGGTACTATCATAAGCTGATCCTGGCCATCTAGCTACTATTTCTATAATCTCTAGATTAGCATTGCATAAAGTCTGCACATTTACAGAGAAGTATCCCTTTCTATTTCTAAATAATTCGGCTTGCTCACCACCTACTTCTAATCGTAATGGAACCAAGGCAAAACGAATTTGTGTACAATCCATCGCACCAATAACTCTTGGAAAGCGAGCTATACGATAAAATTCATCTTGTCCCTTCCTTATTTCGCTATTTGTTACAGGAAACATAATGCATTCCCTATGCAGTGAAACAATTGCAGCGGTTACTTTATGTATTATTTTATTTGCAGTGGGAGTGCTCATACCAGCGTAGTCACCAACACTCAGCAGAGTAGAATTGGTTGCATAGAATCTTAACGTAGCTAAAAGCTGATTTATTGGGGATATGGAGAAATTCTTGTAAAAAAAAGTTAAATAGGTAGATTTTAGGTTAGGTTGAATAGTCATAGTAGGATAGAATTTCAAGCAAGCAAGGTACCTACCGGTCTGATGAGTATTCCAACCTATGTATGTTCAAGTTTAGTTAACAAACACAGAGTGGCTTCCTTGGATAAACGAAATCTTACAGCGAAGTCGTGGTCATCATATTTAATTTGACGACCTCCGTGGTGGAGTGGTTCGTACACCGGTTTCAAGGTGTCACCTACTCTGGGGTCCCGGGTTCGAATCCCGGTAGGGGCAAATGTTTGTATGATGAATACGAGCATTTGTACCTGAGTCATGGACGTATATATATATTCCTACACATAAATACTTATATATGTATAATTATATGTATATATATCCGTTACCCTAGTATCCACATAACACAAGCCTTACAGTGCTTACTTTGGGGCTAGGTTAATTGGTGTGAGTGTAAGAAATATTTATTTATTATTATTTATCATATTCATCAAAGTAATTGGCTCTTTCTTTGATCCACCTTGGACGCCTTGGCACATAATCATCATCACTGTCGGATTCTTCGATCATATTTCTCAAACGTTCCATCGTGGCGCGGTGTTAATAATAATAATAATAATCATCTTTATTTGCTATAAATAGGGTACATTAAAATTAGTAATAAAACAATGTCGCTTAAATACCTATTTAGCCGTAACTACAGCATGCAAATATTTATCATCCTTATGTACTAGTTATTGACTAAACAAAAATTATGATACAATGAAATTACTGAAATGAAAGACCATGCATCAAACCACATTCCTATTTCCGCTTTGACTTCAAAAATTCATCTACAGAGTAAAATGTGTTTTCGAGTAGCCACTGACGCAAACCTTTTTTAAATTTTCTCTGTGGCAAACATTTTATGTCTTCAGGTAAATGGTTAAAAACGGTAATACACATCGCATAACAATTTTTAAGAAAACGCGTTGTTTTCGGGACTGTGCTTAGTACCAATCTGTTTGGATTTCTGTTACTCCTACATGTTAGATCTTTAGATTTTATGAAATTATTTAGATTTTGGTATGTGAATACTGTCACTTCAAAAATATAAATACACGGTAGCGGCAGTATCTTTAAAAGTCTAAATGGCCGACATGGTTCATCTGGAGCTATGTGACTTATTGCGCGTACACACCTTTTTTGTGCAATAAAGGCCTTTTTATTTTGAACGTGAACTGTGTTTTTATTTTTTTGGAAGCCGTATTGGTTTTTTAGAATAATGTTGTGATGTGTTAGGTATGATAATAGCTTTTCATACATCACTTTTTCAAATATTTTGGCAAATATGGGTGAGAGTGTAATCGGTGTATAGTTCTCTACATCAGATACGTCTCACTTCTTAGCAGTGGTTTGACCAAGGAGTATTTGAGTTTGTCTGGAAAAATTCCCGTTTCCAATGAAAGGTTAATCAGAAAAGTTAATATCCGCAATAATTGAATGTTACAGGCTTTTATCAATTTGTATTTATAGAGTCGTAGCCTCTTAGAATTTTTTAACGATATTATAATTCTATTTATTATTTTTTCCTCAACTGGTGTTAGGAACATTGTGTCACTTGATTGATTGTAATTATATGTAAATGTCGATTTATGTGTTTTATTTTTTATGTCAGTTATGTCAATGAAATGATCATTTAGTTTATTAGCGATGTCCAGAAGTTTTAATATGTCAATTCCATTACATGTCAATTTATTTATTTGTTTTATTGAGTTATTTTTCCTATTTCATTTTTAACTACTGACCATGTCGCCTTTACTGTGTTCTGACTATTTATAATATATTTTCTATTCGATAGTTTCTTTGCTTGTATTGTCACGGTCAGTTATAGCTTTGCTTGAGTAATATTTAAATCGTAGCATCCTATTTTTCTTACAACTTTTAGCGAGTCCCCTAGACGCCCATTTAATTTTCTGAGATAATTTAATTTTTATCTTGATCTTCGGAAATCAGAGATCATAGATAAGGCGGAAGATTTCATAGAAACTATCAAATGCCATGTTTTCATCAGTACTACTGTAAGTGTCTGAGAAAGAAATAGTTTCTAAGTAGTGTTTAAATTTGTCAATATTTTCCTTTGTGTAAGATCGTTAAAAAATGTAATACTCTTTTAAAGAGGGTTTAAATTTGGTGATCTCATATTTGAGTGTTTGCGCTTATGTTTGAGTGTTGTTGATAAATATTTTTGTAATTTTCAAGTAAAATAACAAAATTGAGGTTATTTTATTTTCATATGTGACACTTCCGCTCTAACAGCTGTTATTCTCAGATAAAACCTAACCTAACCATAATTGCCCGTGTAAATAATTACTCGCGTGTACTACCTTATTCTTAGGTTAGTAGTTGGTAGAATGCAAAATCAGCTTACTCTTAGAATAAGCATTAGTTTACACTCGAGTAAAAACTTACTCAAGTTTGGTCGAATCCGCCCTTAGTATATTTTAAGAGATAACTGAACATTAAAAAAAATCGGCTGCACCGCTATATTATGTAAGAAAACAATACTCAACACAATAACGAAACCACTTTTCAGTGTATCCCAGTAGTCCCCCCTGGCGTTTGTCCCTTTGGGGGACAGCTGGGATTTATTTTATAAAAATCTTCCAGTTGTCCCCCACTTGAGACTGCCCTATAATGTTGCTAGCATTTGTTTAGATATCCTATACCGTAGTTCGGATATGACGAAAATTGTCTTTTATATGAAAAAAAAATATCTTTTACCTTAAAAAGTGTCCTACGGACGACACTTTTCAAGGTAAATGATGACAGTTGTTAAAAATTTAAGTATTCAGCAGATGGACTGGGGCAATCACGAAAGTACTCGTAAGTGTAGTTTTAGTATTTTATGTAAAATAAACCAATTAAGTAAGTAATTGAAATGTTTTATTAAGAAATCTAAAACGTTCAAAATAAACTCTGATGTACACACTGCTTAAGTAAAAGGTAGGTATTTTAAAACTTCTCTTATTGACAATATAAAATCACATCAAAAATAGGCATTATCATAAGATTTTTTTTCCCACTATTTATCAGTCTTGGTTATTTTACACTATTTTGATTTCATTCTAGTTAGGTAGTTGTTTTATGCATATTATTAGAAGCTGTGTCATAAACATATTTTTATTAACTGTAGTGAAAGGTAATCGCGAGTCTTTAAATCTGTGTACCCTAAGGACATAAATTTACTAGTCTAAGGAGTTGGTAAATCAAACAACTGGTCTCGATGAATCCCGTATAATAAGTGTGTCAAAATACAATATGATCTTGCTTATAACTAATTGATACATAATAAGTAGATATAATTAGTGGGTGAATATAATGCCAAAGGTTGGCACATCACACGCCCCCCTTAAAAAAGAAAATAAAAATATTACACACTTTTTTTATTAATTATAATTAGTAAAAAGGTTTTGTCCTATTCTTATGAACTACGTCCTCTTTTCCATCTTTTAATATTTTGACATTGGTTAATAAATCCTCTAATACAATAAATGGTCCTAAATAAATGTTATCAAACTTATTACTACTACAATCATTTTTTAATAATAATTTATCACCTTTAGTATATGTTACAGGTTTTAAATAAGTATCATATCGGTTTTTCCGTACAATTTTACTATGTATTAAGTTTGACTTGGCGTCTTGTTGTGCCTTTTGCAATCTAAATTTTACTTCTTTGGCATAATTATTTATGGTTAATTGAACTTACCTGAAGTGAACTTCAACCAAAATTATACGAGTTGCTGCATCCGTAGAGATTTAATAAACCATGTAGTCCGTTTTTGACGTACTGCATCATCACACGTATTTTAGATTATTTTCTTAATACTGTAAAGATAAAAAAAGTTGTTTTGGGTTTGATAAAGGTAAATTATAAAATTTAGCGAAGCACAAGGACTGTCCGCTCCAGCCTGCCGCGCGTTTAATGAGATCCACGGACAGGCCAGCGCGGCGCGCTGCTGAAGTAGCCGCGTGCCGAGTGCTATGGGACGAATACACGTCGACATTAATACCGCTGGATTTAAGCACTTGCTTAATCCATACTTTGCGCCTTTTTTAAAATGTAAGGTTAAAAATTTAAGTATTTCCTGAACAGTTACGTTAAATGTATTTAAATTATTTTCATTGCAGTATGAATACCAAGATTTATACGCCGTATTATATTGTTGCATTGTGTTTTTTGATAATGATTGTAGCATTATATCCGCAGTGTCGCTATTTAAGGCTTCTCTTCCAAATGCCGCCCTGATAACTTCGCGCACACCAGGGTAAGGCTGGAACACAGAGGGTGTGTTGGTCTGTAAGGAGAGAAAAGCATATCTTTATTTGGCCCTAAATAAATTAATTCGGAAATTGAAAGGGAAGTAAAAAGTGGAAACCAAGGCTGGCTTGGCCAGTGAGGTACTACTAAGATACCAGTTGCTTGGTCATTTATAATTTTGCGGATACATTTTAAAATAATGGAGAAAGGAGGAAAAGCATAAAAATAGAATTGATCCCAGTTCAGGGTGAATGCATCAATATTGAAGGCATCCGGATCCCTTTTCCAAGAGACAAATTTGGAACATTTTTTGTTAATCCGAGAAGCGAATAAATCAATTTTTGGTTTTCCCAATTCTTTGACAATACTTTTAAAATAGGAATTGTGTAATTCCCACTCTGTATCAATATTCGTGAGTCGTGATACTCTATCCGCCTCATCATTATCAGTTGACCTTATATATGATGCGAAAATGAAAAGTCTCCTTTGTTCACACCACTGCCATATTTCTCTAGCCATATCATTTAAGTGTGGGAATTGGATCCCACCCTCTATTGATATATGAAATGGCAGTGGTGTTGTCTACTCTTAACAGAATTTCGGAATTAGTAATATTTTTACAAAAACATTTAATACCTAAAAAGGCAGCTAGTAGTTCTAAGTAATTAATGTGGTAATTTCTTTCTGTTTGAGACCAAAACCCATTTACACTTTCCCCATTACAGAAAGTGAGGCATCAGACAATATCTCCAAACAAATTTTGTTATCGCGAATAGGGTTGTTTGTATGTTGAATAATCTTTTCCCGCCCATAAAAAATCCTCTTGAAGTGAGGGGTTAATTTTCATTTTTGCATCATAATTATTTTGGTTATGTAAAAGAATAAGATATTTTTTTCTCTCAAATTTTTTGGTATATAACCAGCCATAAGATACAGCAGTCAGTGTGCCTACAAATTGAGCGAAGAGTTCGCTCAATTTGTAGGCTACTTATTTTGACCGAGCTATTTTTAAACATTTTGTGAATTAGTTCATAAATCTTGCATCTCTTTTCATAGGGTAGTTCCAATGTCATATTTAAAGAATTAATTTGAAATCCTAGAAACTTACAGATGTTGCCTGGTGTGGTAACACTTTTTTCATAGTTGATTACAAAGCCTAACTTTTCCAAAGTACTGATAAGCACTGATATTGTTTTGCAACATGACGAGTAATCACTAGTTGGTGGCCCTTGCTACGCAGAAAGGTTAGTACTGGTTTCATAAGTTTGGTAAAAACAAAAGGGGCTGAACAAAGGCCGAAAGGAAGACATGTAAATTCATATAAATTACCATTAAAGCGAAACCTTAAATATTTTCTATAATCAGGATGAATATTAATAACGAAATAAGCTTTTTTAAGATCAACTGTTGCCATATATGAACTTTGTGATACTAATTTCGACGCTGTACGGATATCCTCCATTTTAAAATGCTGTTTCCAAATGAATTTATTAAGCTCTTTTAAATTGAGAATAAACCTGTTAGGTCCATTGCTTTTTGGTATAAGAAAGATAGGAGATATAAATTGATCATTTTGTTCATTACATGGCACAATAGATCCCAATTGCTTAAGGTTTTCTATAGCATCATTCATTTCAATAAGTGAATAAGGCGGATTAACAGGCTCTGTAATTTGAACAGGAGTTCGATTAAACATTAGTTTATAGCCATTAATTATCTCGATTATGTGAGGGTCTTTCGTGATTTTCAACCAGTTATGTACAAAATACTGGATGCGTGCAGCGTGCGGTACCTCTAGCGTCGATAGCGTCGGTCTTGTGGACGGGCCGCTGGCTGGAGGGGTCGACGCGGACCCAGCGGCGGTGGCGGCGGCGGCGGTGGAGGCTGCTGGTAATAGCTAGCGTGCAATGGAGGCGCGCGCGCTGCTCCCGGTCCGCTCGCTTGACGGGGATGCGCTCTCAAGTTTCCCTGCGTAGCGAAGCAACAGGTCGCCGAGACATGAAAGGTTGTAAAGTTAAAATTTGTTTCTTAATTTGTTGGCTGGATCGTTCAATAGACTTAGTGTTTTTAATATTTTCGCCCAAGTTCTCTCCAAACAAATACTTGTCACGTTTAACTCCTTGAACAACGTTTATGAAACTTTTATCCAATATCGGAGTAATGAGTCTTCTTCGGTTCATTGTCTCTTCGTAATGTAGGTCAAGAAGGATCTGGTTTACTTCTGACAGTTTTTTAATTATGTTCATCTTATCGATATCTTTAGTTAGTAGTTCACTAATCAAATGGGCTTTGCCGGTAATACTGGACCCTAGTTGGTTCTGCATTTTTTCCAATCGTTTATCACGATTTTTTACAGGTTCGTTGAGTACTGATATAATTTCTGGATTTACTTTGGGGGCTTTAGTAAGCGTTAAGTTTTCAGGAACAAGCATCTGGGCGAGTAAGGCCTCCTTTTGTTCTTTAACCAGCCCTTCCACTAGTATTCTACCCCAACGTTCAGAGATCGGAGTAGGGATTTTCAGGTCCTAGTTTTTCCTCAGGATTCTTTGCCTCTTACTAGGAATATTACAGAGTTTGCTAAACACAAGTTCTGTACTGGAACCAAACGGCAACTGTGAGAGTAGATGGAGAGGAAACCAATCCCGTTGACATACAAAGAGGCGTCAGACAAGGCTGCATACTGTCCCCACTATTGTTCAACGTTTATTCTGAAGCCATAATGAAGGAAGCACTCCGTGAATCATCTGCCGGGATAATCATTAACGGCCAAATAGTCAACAACTTGCGCTATGCTGATGACACAGTCCTCATTGCCGGCAGTGAAGAAGATTTGCAGGAAATCGTGAGCAGGGTTGCATTGTGCAGTAGAAATGCGGGACTAAATATGAATGTCAAGAAGACCAAGACAATGACAGTATTAAAGGAGCCCAAACACCTTTCAATCCTTGTTGATAATCAACCTCTCGAGAGAGTCGACAAGTATAAATACCTTGGTTCGTGGCTGACTCAGTCGTGGGAAAGTGAGACGGAGATCCGAACGCGTATTGAAATAGCCCGAGCAGCTTTCGAAAGGATGAAGAAAGTATTGTGCTGTAGAGAACTCTCCATCAAACTGCGAACAAGGATTCTCCAAAGCTACGTCTGGCCTCTTGTACTATACGGTTGTGAGGCGTGGACCTTGAAGGAAGACCTTCGAAAGAAACTAGAGGCGTTTGAGATGTGGACTTACCGCAGAATGCTACGCATAAGTTGGACAGACCATATTACCAACGTTGATGTACTAAGGCGCATGGGTAAAAAGGTGGAGCTGGTTAGGACCATTAAAATAAGAAAAGTCACATATCTTGGTCACATCCTGAGGAATCCACAGTATCGTCTTCTCCAAACCATCATGATGGGGAAGATTGCTGGAAAGCGCAGAGTGGGAGGACGCAAAATGTCATGGCTTCGAAACATCCGCCAGTGGACCGGAGTTAGGACAGTGGAACAGTTGTTCAGACTAGCCATGGACAAAGCCAAATTCAAGGAGCTGACGGCCAACCTTCAATGATGAAGCGGCACTTTAAGAAGAGAAAAACAAGTTCAAAAGGAGAATATTGAGTTTCAGTATGAACAGTAGTATTGTAAGAAAAACACCAATGAAATCATAATATTGTTAAAATACTACGAACAAACAAATATTACCAAATTTTTTTTAATTAAGGTAAGTATTACGATACTAAGTCGTTTTAATCTATTATAAATTATTATATTTTTATTAATAAAATTAACTCAAAAAATTCTATTAATAAAATAAAATACATAAATATATATTGAAAATGATAAATAGATGAGGCGATTGTTCAATCGCCTTCGAAACTAACCCTGCAATGGCGTACTTAAAAACCGGCCAAGTGCGAGTCGGACCCGCGCACCGAGGGTTCCGTACAAATTCATGAGAAATGAAGTAGTAACTATAAAATTTACAAAAATATTTTTTACAAAAAATTTACGGTTTTCGCAATTTTTCTTTTATCTGTACTATAAGACGTAACTTCGTACCAAATTTCAAGATTCTAAGTTTACGGGATGTACCCTGTAGGTTTTGATTCCCGTTCGAAAATTTCCGCAAATTTGCGGCATAAACAGCTGTATCTTTTGATTGCTTTGGCTTAGAAGTTTGATTTTTTCACAGCTCCAAGGGAAAGTAGACCTGAGTATTAGATATAAATTTCAGTTTGATACCTCCACGCATTCCTGAGAAAAACGGTCTTGACAGACGGACGGACGGACAACGAAATGATCCTTATAGGATCCGTTTTTTCCTTTTGAGTTACGGAACCCTAAAAATGATTACAAATCACATACTGTAACGTTGCACGTACATTATTTATATAAAACAAACATAATTTAATTATTTACATTTTAAAATAAAGAAAAGTACAATTCCAAATCATATTCACCTTTCTACGGTGTTGGCCACCGTCGTTTCATCAATGAGAGGAATATCCTCGCATGGTCGCCAATGCGACCGCTCTGCTTTATGTGATGCCGTCTTGGATTTCTGACTGTGACATAAATCTTTATTTTTAAATTGTCTTTGCCTTGTACCTCATGCCAGTGTCAACATTTACTTAACATTAGATTTCAATAGAGGTAACTCGCCGCTAAATAACCAACTTTCCAGCCTTGCATAACGAATAACTATTGTCGTGTTGTGTCACTGTTTATCCCGCAGATTTTTTTTCCAGCGTGGCACCAAAATCATAGGTTTTCGCGAGGTTTTTCAGGTCTGCAATATAGTCCGCCATTTTTTCCCCGTCTATTTGACGCCGTTGTCGAAACCGATAACGTTCCGCATTTCCGTATGACAGGCTGGATGGCTGCTCCGGGCTTGATAGTGTGGAAAGCAGTTGGAATACTGGCCAGCAGCAATAGATATTAAAAGGAACTTACCATTACTATTCACAACCAACCCAGACTATGCAAATTTTCAAACTATTATAGGTTGTTTTGAAATAGAAATTGAAAAACCAAAATGCCCAGTACAACAATCGTTGACATTGTCAGAATACAAACACTGTAACACAATAAAATATATAATGGTGGTACTATGTGGGTTTATAAATTTTGTTTCTGAGGGATATGGAGGCCGTATATCAGATATGGCTCTAGTTGAGCAAAGTGGTTTTCTTGAAACAGTTCCGGAAAATTGCACCATATTAGCAGTCAGAGGATTCAAGCATTTAGAATCACACTTAGTTAGAAAGTCTGTTAAAGTGTTACGTCCACAAAATACTATAACTCCTAGCGGAGAAGAATGTTAACTTCATACAAATTTTAAGGCGACAGAAACCGATCCTAACGCATCTCTGGTGTGCCCACAGTAAACTATTAAGGCGCGCAAATTCAAATACTATGTAAGGTCTATAGCTTTTTACGTACATACCAAACCACTTTCCCAGGTGAGTACTATTAGGCTATTCTGCCGAATAGTACCCATCTGGGGAAGTGGTTTGGTACAAAATATAAAAGTCACAGGTAAGTTTCTATAAAGAAAACAACAGTACATAGGTATAAGAATAATTTATTTTGTTCCAAACATGACATATTATTATCAGTTGATAAAATAACAAATAAAAACTGTTAAACATGTTTGGCTCAACACTCTTCACAATTGATCAAAAGCTAAACAAAAAATTACAGGGCTAAACTTATTACTTACTTAACTTAAGCATTCCTTGACTTTTTGATACAGAAAAAAAGAATAAAACTGAAATTGAGTCTAGTCCAGTCAATTTATACTTTAGCTTTTTATGGGAAAGAATGCTTGTAAAAAACATGCAATACCTAATATCAAAAGCATATTGTAACCTAAATTTTTTTTTAGCTGTATGTATAAATATGAAAATAAAAGACTTAAAAACAATTAAATACGAAGTTTTATTGAGACCAACATGAATAAAAGAATAAAACGTTATAAGATTGTAAGAAATGCAGGGCGTGGGTATAATAATTATTTGCAGCTCACTTGTTGCACTGGCGGAAGGCCTTAAAATACAGTATTCTCACTGAATTAAGAGTTCACATATAAGAGTAATAAAGCTGAAGTTAAACAAATAAGGTATTTTAAAACAAATCTAGATATATGAGAGTACTAGCTTATCGCTATCCTTAAGTAGGTTCACAATGTATTAGATCAGATATAGGCTATTAATCAATAAGAAGTCCTTTAAGAAATACACAAGTGCACTCTAGATTAAGGCGGTAGATTACAAACCAAAGGTGAGTTATGCGGTGTTATTATGCATATAACTAGGCTAAACTGATGACAGAAAAAAAGAGTAGAGATGAGTACGGGCGCCACACGTTTGTGGATAACTCACAGACGTGAATAGTATACGAAGGTGTAGTAAGATAAAATATAGGAACGGTTACACCTGAGATTCGTGCTCTGAGGAAGGCCTTCTGGATCCCCCGGTCACTCAAGGTCAAAGGTCAGCGAACGAGGGCTTGGCGATGTTGTAGTCTGCCCAGCAGCACTCGTTTCGGATGGGTGATCCCGTCAGAATTAAAAGAAAAAAAAACTGTCGAGGAGATAGAAAACACAGCGTTATGACAAAACAGTGACATAAATACGATGTTGTTAGACATGATTGCCGTTTAGCAGATAGACTTACCCGGACGTCGAGAATCCGAGGACCAATTTAAGAAATTGTGATATTCCCGGTGATGCAGTTTAGAACGCGAATATCGTAGTTACTCAGGGACGCCTGACACAGCGTATCAGAAATCTTTCAATCACTGTAAACAATCGCGCACACCGAGCTAGGTAGAAGTTCAGAGAAAGCGAATATCCTCACTGGAGGAAATCGAGTCCTATTTATATCTTTTTTTTCTTTCAGCCGTTTAATTTCGCGAACAATCCACTACATTCCCGAGATCGCAAGAAAAAACAATACAGACTCGCATGCTTCTAGAATGATCAGATTATAGTCTATGGTTAAGAAAATTAGTTAAAGATAAATGAAGAATTTTATGAAATCAAATAAAGGAAGATTGGTAGATTATAAATAACTAATTACTCCCATTGTACATTAGATATTTATTAAGTTATTGATAAAAGTTTATAGAAACCATAGGTAATCCAATTTTTTTTTTATCTGTGAATCCAGACGTGAAGGCAGGAAGCTACGTCATGCTAGAAGTCACTTTTGAGTGCTATTGTGTGAACGAGATGACATGATGGTAATGCATTTTAGGTGTGATAAAGATGGCAATATACGTGCGACAGACTGCCACTATTTGACACTAGATAGCGCTTAAGTTTCGATGAAGTGCGGAATCTCGACGCTAGGTGGCTTTGTGAAAGGAAGAGATGCAAATAGCTAGACATAACTGCCAGAATGAGAAGGCGTATATATTTGGATATTTGTTCGTTGTATTAGTTCTGCTATTCCTCGCAAGATTGAGCTAATAGTCCGAGAATTATGATGTTTATGCTAATAAAATTAAAATGTCACACGTCAGATCGAACTGTTGTTTATTGACAAATTTAAGTCTACATAAGATGTAAGAAAAACGAGCAATTATTGCGTGGAATTGAATTAATGAAAATGTATGTACCTTGCAATGTGGGATGTATAAAAAAATGTTGTGTGATGATGTAAAATATTGGATAAAAAGGCATAAATAAAGGTTGGTATCGTCAAAGTATATTATGAATGTAACATATCAAAAATGATATGTTACAATACCTCATTAGTTGAGAGAAAAAAATAAAAAAAAGAACTGGGATGAGGTGAGTAAAGGACAGTTCACTATCCCCACACAGCAAAGAAAAGAAAGCAAAAGCGTGAGGAAACATGAAGGAAATAGATAAAACAAGAAAGGAGCAAGAGGAGAAAAAATTGTAGAGAAAGGAAAGTTGTGTAGAGAAAGAAAAAAAATTTGTAGAGAAAGATGGATAGCACGGTATAGTAGAGTAGGAAAGTAAAGAAAGTTGTGGGTTGGGAATCAAGTAAGGAAAGGAAAGGGCAAAAGGAAACAAAAACAAAAAAAAACACATAGACTACATGCCAGCTGTTGGCGTAAACAAATAAGTTATTTAAATAAACGGAATACATAAACAATATAGATAATTGATATCGACGGTGGGTCTTACTTCTGGCCTATCTGCCATGCGCCCTTGCCGAAAATGTAAAGTGTGCGTATACTAGATAAATATTGATATACATAAATAAATGGAGTGCCGATGGCCTATTTTAAGAGTCGCAGCCGCTCTGATATATAGATGAGTATAATATACTAGTGTGATAAGAATAATCTGTTGTCGTTAAGGCTTATTTATACAGAGTTACAACCCGCTCTGAGTAATAAGGCTTTTGATTTTTCATTTATGGGATTACCAGCCGTCCCATAGAATAAACTAGATAGGTACTATAAACTTAATATATATATAATAAAAACCATACAGAAAGATAGAGTACATAAAAGAATATATAATAGGGTTAGGTATTGGGTATGGTGATGGGGAGGGGATGATGAGGGGAAATGTGGGATATGGAGATGGGACTTTTAGTCGGCTCTTACGACACGCAAGGGTATAACGATGGCACTATTCTTTCTCCGGCAACCATACGGATACGGATGAGAGGAAATGGTATGTAGAGGCAGAGCAAAATACTCGTATATAATCAAATACATAAATGAAATGAAATCAGAAAAATATGTTTAGTTATATAGGTACAGATTTTAAAATGTCCTTAATGTGCCAAGTGCCTAAATCCTTGGATATGTGAAAGTCCTTCAGAATGTATGTAAGAGGAGAGATCTTCTTTTTCACAATACATTTAGTGAATTTAGGAGCAAGTTTTGCAGTGAAAAATTTATTAGCATCAGAAAGTGGATACTCTTTCTTCCATACAGTCTGGCCCTCCTGATATTCAATATCACGCCTATTTTTGTTGTAATTAATTTTATATTTGGAGTAGGCTTTGGACATGTTGGAGTTTACTTTGATAAAAATGTCTTTAAGATGAGGTAGAGTAGATGCATATGAAGTCCTGTCGGTAAACAAAATATCTTTTTCATTAAGTGGAGAGTTGGAATACCAGTCACCAGATAGTACAGCTTCGCGGCCATGATTTAGAAAGTACGGGCTGAAACCAGTGGATTCACTAACGGCTGTGTTGATAGCAAATTCAATTTTTGGTAATTCTTCGGCCCATTTTCTGTGGTCTGTACCTACATAGGAAGATATGGCCGTGACAATGACACGATTAGTCCTTTCAGAAGGGTTGTTTTGTGGGAGGAACCTACAGTTATAAAAAGAATTGGGAACTTTATATTTCGCAACCAAATCCTTCATGGCATTAGAAATATATTGTGGTCCGTTGTCCATGACAATTGTTTGAGGAATCCCATACTTCATAAATATATTATTTTCAATAATAGAAACTACTGTCTTGGCAAGTGAGTTCCTCATAGGAAATATGCATGTAAACTTAGTAAAAACGTCGGTAACTACTAGAATGAATTTGTAGCCCTGATAAGATCGAGGTAGGGGACCCATTATGTCTGTAGAGATCATTTGCCAGGGACGTTGGACCTGTTTGGGATTTTTTATGATGCCTGGGGGACCTTCATTCGTGCTTTTATAAGCCAAGCAAACTTGACAATTTTTGATATATTTCTTGACATCTCTATGTAGCGATGGCCAATAGTAAGATTGAGTAAGACGTTTCAAAGTCTTAAAGATACCTAAATGGGCTGCACTCGGGTGGTCATGACATTTAGTTATGACGTCATGCCGCGATTCGAAAGGAACCACGAGTTTCCACTCACAGTCAGCAGAGAGAGGGTTGGAATTTTTCATCCTTTTATAAAGGCGATCAGAAATCAGTTTCCAATCAGAGAACTTGTGGGGTGTAGAATTGACGTCTTGTACTTTCTTGAGGTACCAAGAGTCCTTAGTAGTAGAAGAAGAAGTAGGGGAGTTTTGAGACGGATCGTCATCAGAAGTGACATTTATGGGAAATGAACGAGAAAGAGCGTCGGCCAAGGCATTATCAGAGCCTCTACGATACTCAATTTTAAGATTGAATTGAGAAAGCCGGACCGCCCATCTCGCCAATCTTCCCGTAGGAGATTTAAGACTAACAAGCCATTTCAGACTACTGTGATCAGTATAGACCGTAGTGGGGAAAGGAGAGCCTTCAATATAACCCCTAAATTTTTCTAGAGCAAAGATTAAAGCATTGAGTTCCTTTTCAGTTGTGGCATGGTTTCTCTCTGGTTTAGTAAGAGAACGGCTAGCGAAGGCGACAGGATGTTCCTTACCCTCGTCATCCTGTTGAGAGAGGACACAACCGAGACCTAAATCAGAGGCGTCGGTAGAGATGATAAAAGGTTTATCAAAATTAGGTATAGAGAGGATGGGTGCAGATACCAAACGTTGCTTAATCTCGTTGAAGGCAAGGAGAGCTTCTTGCGGAAAACTAAAAGCTTTGCCCTTGGGCTGTTTTTTAATTAGGTTATTTATAGGAGCAGTTACTAAAAAGAAATTTTGGATAAAACGCCTATACTATGATGCCATGCCTAGGAAACGTCTGACTTCTTTTTGGTTAGTCGGGACAGGGTATTCTAAAATGGCCTTAACCTTGTCACTGTCAGTGCGTAGTCCGTGTCGGTCGACGATGAAGCCAAGAAACTTAAGGGAAGATCTGCAGAAAACTGACTTTTCAAAATTGATGGTGAGACCTACTTCTTTTAAACGTTGATATACGCGTTTTAATAAATTGACGTGTTCGTCATATGAATTACTCACTAGGATTATGTCATCAATATAGGTGAACAGACGACCAGCAAACTCAGGTCCAAAGACTTTATCCATAAGTCTCATCATTCTAGCAGATGCATTTACAAGTCCGAAAGGCATGCGGCAAAATTGGAAAGCCCCAACTCCAGGAATAGAGAAACTAGTCTTTTCCCGGGAGTCTGGGTGTAAATTAATCTGAAAAAATGCGCTTTTCAGGTCAATAGAGCTTAAAAATTTAGCATTATTAAGAGAATCAAGTATGTCTTGGATACGTGGCATAGGATATGAATCTATTTTGGTAACACTATTCAGCTTTCTACTGTCTAGGCAGATCCTTAAGTCTCCGTTAGGTTTGGGTACTACTAAGAGAGGGGAATTCCAAGGTGAATTACTTTTTTCAATAATACCCATTCTCAACATATCATTAATTTCAGCCTCGACTCGCTGTTTATAGTGAACAGGTATAGGGTAGTATTTTTGTTTCACTGGGGAATGATCACCAGTATCAATGACATGTTCTTCTAGATCAGTGAGACCTAAGTTGTTAGAATCAGCAGAAATACTTTTAAAATCAGCGATAATGTTATCAATCTGAGATTTTTGTTCAACCGACAGATCCTCATAAGCATGTAAGTGTGTGTTTGTGTCAAGTAAAGAGTTAAAAGCAGAAGGACACTGTGAGTCAGTCGTATATTCCAGAATATCTTG
Source organism: Chrysoteuchia culmella (assembly GCA_910589605.1). Lineage (NCBI taxonomy): Eukaryota > Metazoa > Arthropoda > Insecta > Lepidoptera > Crambidae > Chrysoteuchia > Chrysoteuchia culmella. The sequence goes on along the minus strand of OU342652.1, from coordinate 22,186,285 downwards.
ACATAGGTTAAATGCCCTAAGAAAATCTACACCTAAAATAAGAGGACTGTTAATATCTGTGCACACATTGAGAGTAATTAGTCTTAGATTCGACTTATAAGTAATAGGTATCGTAATGGATCCTAAAATATTAAGATTTGAGTTATTGCCAACTTTAAGAGTTTTAGAAGATGGCTGAAGATGAGTCTGTAGACCTAATTCCCTAAGCGTCCCTAGCGCATCACCGCTGAGTATCGAAGTTGATGCACCAGAATCGGCCAAGGCCAAGCACTCTGTTCCCAAAATGTTGACTTTGATAAACGCTCGGTTGTCAGGCAAGTTTGACTCAAAAAGCGGAGCTATCTTCTGAGAGGAGAAAAAGTTTTTTAAAAAAATTAGATATTCCTGCCATTCCTGGTCAGTAGTATGTTTAGTTTGTTTAGAGGGTTCAGGTTTAAGAGAGAGAGAACATGCTACTGACCGCTTATTCAGTTTTTTGAACAAGTACAGTCGCGAGTAAGCACATTAGGTTTTTTACATTTAAAACATATAGGTGTATTGTATACATTACATTCTGAATAGTGATGTTTGCCACTACATTTTAAACAAGTGACACCATCTTTTTGTAGCATAGCGGAATTGTTAGCATCATGGGAGATGGTAGCAACATTTCCCGATGAATATTTTTGTTTATTAAACGGTTGATTTACCGATTTAGTGAGATTAGATTTCACTGTGAAACCGGAAACAATAGCAGTATTGCCAGAATTTAAAGCACCTCTATTCTCACATCTGTACTTTGCTATGTCTAGCCTGGAGCACACTGATTTGAGTTCCGCAATCGAAGAAAAATTATGGAGAGCTAATTTTGCAATATAAAAAGTATTCATATTTGATAATATTATTTCCAACTTCTCAGCTTCCGAGAGTGGTTTAGATAATTTAGTCAACTCATAGAGCATGAGATTAATATAAATTTTTATGTCTTCAGATTTTTCTTGTAACCTGCCTTTTATTTGCAGTAGAAGTCGTCTGTCATAATCAACAGGTAGAAATTCCTCTTTTAAATATTCAAAAAGTTGAGAAATAGAAGTTATATTGTCCCTGTAACCGCGGAAACATATTAATGCATCGCCAGTAAGCAGATGTGAGAAGTTTGAGAGCAGTTCATGGTCTTGGGCAGAGCAGGAGGCAGCTAATTCTTTAATTTTAGTTATAAATTCTAAGACACAGGTGTGTCCGTCAAAATTTACACCCCATTTTAATATTGGAGAATTTCTGGGAGAGGAGTGAGAAGGGTAAGGAGGAGGGATAGGGATAGATGCTCCCTCAGAGTGTACATCCCCATCGGCACCGTTCTTCCGAACGTCTGTGATGCGGTTTTCTTCATCACGGGAAGTAGTCGGATGTAGGTGTTGTTTTGACGGGGAAGGATCTCTACTGCGCGGAGGGTTATTCGATATACACAGTCCTAGCAGTTTCTATATCAGTCAGTTGTCTGACTTTTCTAACAGCGTAGGCAGCAGAACTAAGCTTGCCAGCTAGTATTGCAATATGTGGACTCCATTGAAGTTTACAGTCCATAGTTACACCCAGAAAGACTGTTGATTCTACTATAAAAAATTGCGGATGATACTTCTTTAATATTCATCCGCAAACAAAAATCCGAAAATATCATCCGCAAACAAGACAATCTCACATAAGTTTTTGGCAAAGAAAGGCAAGTCATTAATATATACTAGAAACAGGAAAGGGCCCAAAATAGAGCCTTGGGGCACGCCTAGTTTTATATTTGAGCCGGCAGATTTCACTCCATTAATATCAACGGTCTGAGTTCTGGAACTGAGATACGACAGTATTAACTTTTGAGCATTACCTTTTACACCGTAATTATTTAGTTTCAACCGCAGCGTCCGGTGATCCACACAATCAAAAGCCTTGGACAAATCGCAGAATACGCCAAGAGCATTCTGCGACTTCTCCCAGGCTTCAAAAACATGCTTTAAAGTGCAACCCCTGCGTCAGTGGTAGACCGTCCCTTCGTAAAACCGAACTGTTTATTATGTAAAAGATTATTTAAGGTAAAATGTGCCAATAACTGTTCCAACATGATTTTCTCAAAAATTTTGCTTAAGACGGGTAATATAGATATTGGTCTATAATTACTTGGGTCTTCTCTATTTCCCGATTTGAATAAAGGTATTACCTTACTTAATTTCATTAGATCAGGAAAAATTCCCTGTGCAATACATTGATTAAAAATTATAGCAAGAAAGGGGGCAATAGTGTAAATAATACTTTTAAGAACAGTAACAGATATGCCCCATAAGTCAGTGGTTGTTTTCATTTTAAGGGATTTGAAAGCCTTTAATATGTCTCCAGCATTAATAGATCTAAAATTAAACGATGAACTACATTCATGCTTTTCGAGCAACGACACTGCAGACGCTGGTGAAGAGTCCAAATCAGCGGTGGTTTCCAACGGTATGTTTATAAAAAAACTGTCAAAAATATTAGCAATTTCTGTTTTCGAATTTATTTGGACGTTATTGATGTTAAGTGTGAAACTATTGTCACGTGGTTTAGATTTGCCAGTTTCACGCTTAATGACGTCCCATGTTGTTTTTATTTTATTATTAGAATTTTTAATTTTTGCTTTATTATAATTTGACTTTGCTATAGAACATGTCTTTTTGAATCTTGGAATTTTGTTTGACATGTTCTATGAAACTAGGGCTGTGATTGGTTTCTCGTAAGTTGTAAAGTTCATAAAGCCTGTTTCTACTTTTATAAATTCCTGTCGTAGCCCATTCACAAAACTCTAATTTCTGGGTGCATTTAATAGTTTTGGATTTAAAGTTATTATTAAACCCGTTAGTTACTAACCCAAAAAGGTTTCCAAAAAGTGCATTAGGATTATTATGCACATATGGCACACATTATTTTAAAAAATTTCTAAGCGCTTTTTTGTTATAGGCCTGCATTGTACAGTCATAGGTGCATCAATTATATCTAATTGGTACGTCACTTTTAATCCGTAATGGTCGGATGTAATGTTTTTGACAACTAATTTGTCAACTGGATCACAGTCGGTAAACATATTATCTATGCAAGTGGCTGAGTGGGATGTTACCCTTGTAGGTTCAAAAAACTGATTGATTAAGTTAAACGATTTGAACAATGTTAGCAGCCGAATACTTAATGTACAGTTAACAAGAATATCAATATTGAAATCGCCACACACTGCTACAGGTTTGTTTTTAACATTTAACTTTTTTACCACATCCTCCATTACCGATTCAAATGTTTCAAAATTACCTTTCGGGGGTCGGTATACGCATACTATAAATAAGTTTTTTAATTCTATACACGAGAGCTCAACATGGCATTCTATAGAGAGGTTCTCAATATCCTTTCTTACTTTATAATGTATATCATTTCTCACGAAAATTAAAGAACCGCCATGAATCGCTGTCTTCCTAGCTAATAAACTTGATAATTGAAAATTGTTTACATTGCAAGACACATCACAGTGCTTCAGCCAGTGTTCGGTTATACAAATGATATGAATTGAAAATTGAAAATTGAAAAAAAAAATTGAAAAATGTTTATTTCCATAAATTGATAAGGTTAACAATAAACCGAGGCTGACTTGCTCCTTTTAAGTGAGTGAACACTTGTGCCAGGAGCAGCCACTCTCCCATAACAAAATTAGGGTTGTTATGGAAACTTAACTAACTATATTAATTTACTTATTGTAAGAATACATAATATGCAAATGTTAAATGTTCTAAATACAAATATACCAAAAACTGTGCAACAAGAATATATACCTGAATTATCATTTACATACCAAACTGAGCGTTTGTAATGACAAAAATTGTTTAAAGTACCAAATAATTTCGAGATTATCTGTCTATCTGCCACATTTAAACAAAAACCAAAGACTTCTTTTTTTTTTTAACTCTGTATATATATTTCCTATATTTTCTAAAGTTTCTATTTATTAAGATTAACAATAATGCCCTCCGTTTCATCATAGCTTAATTTCAAGAGATAATTAGTTACAAGTTTTTTACATTCAAATTTTGACTTAGTGTAAATTTTGAGAATTTTATTTATTTTATTGTAAATATGTGTCGGTTGACTAGTGTGTTGCTGCATTGCAAAATGTGTTTTATATTTTTTACTCTTAACAACATTATAATTTCTTCTTTTATGTAATATCTCGGTATTCACTGGTAACGATTTGTGTTTAGTTAAAATTATGTGTAATATATAAAGTTGTCTGACAGTCAATACACCCACCAAAGAATAGAGAGCTTGTGTTGAGAATCGTAAATTTTTGAAGCACATGACCTTGAGAAGTATCCTCTGCGCACGTTCAGCTTCAAGAAATTTAAATTTTTAAGCCCCTCCCCAGACTGGTATACAATAAATCACGACAGCTTGAGCAAGGGCAACATAAACTTTAGTAAGCAGTTCTTTGCTAGCCGAATGTCTAAGATTTTTGAAGACCCAGATCATCTTTCTGATTCTGCTAGCGATCAACTCAATTTGAGGATACCACGATAGGCGCTCGTCAACCATAATTCCTAAATATTTGATGCTAGCAACCCTATTTATAGCAGGACAATTGCAGTTAATACGCGTGCTGTCGCATCCATGAATTTTAATACTATAGTTGGAAAGTGGCTGTGTTCTACTATTAATTGTAAAACTAATAAAGTTGGTTTTAGTGGTATTTAACGTGAGCAAATTTTTCCTCAACCAAAGCGCAATAGTAGCAAGAGCAGCTTCTGCGTCTATTTTTATCTTTTCCCAAGAACTGCCCGTCACAACCAAGGCAGTATCATCAGCATAGGAGAAAATTCTGCAGTTGTTGAGGTTCAATTTACACAAAGCATTAATGTAAATGAGAAACAATGTAGGTCCCAATACGGAACCTTGTGGTACTCCAAAATTCAGATCAGCGTCTTCACTCAGAAACTGTCCTAACCGTACCCTCTGCCTTCTCCCACTTAGGTAATTTTCAAATAATTTTAGGGGGGTACTTGAATATTATTATATTCTGCAAATAATTCTAATTCTAAAACTTTGCCAGACAAGCCCTGAATGTTTTGACATAACATATTGAGACAAGGAGGCTTGGCTGTTGTCTTATGCTTTAGTTTAAAGTTATGCTTGAAACTTTTCTACTATTATCAGTAGAAGTCAAAGGAATATCAGTTAGATTCGACTCAGTTACACACTTTGTAACCGAGTCTTGTAAATTATAAGCTAATAAATTAGCTAACTTTAACCTATATTTTTTAGACAGATACATAGTATCTGGAGTCAAGGTAAAATTGTTAATAAATTTATTAACATCAAAATATAAAATAACGTCACTATGACGACAAATCAAATTATATACTGGGTGTAAATTGACCCTTAACGAAAACGAAAGTCTCGTATTCTATCTATTATTACGAAGATTTTTTTGTAAGGAACCATACCTGGGAAATCAATAGTTACGGTATTATTGACCAACAAAGTGACAAATCTTTTTGAGACTTTTTGATAAAATCAGTTACTAAATTACATTATAAAACGTACCTATTAATAAACTTCATGATTTTTCTTGGAATTCCTAACGAAAAATGCATCTGAACTTGACGAGCCGCAATGAACTCCAAATGCTCGCAAAAATACGTGTCGCGCGGCGGCTACGCAGCGAGCGCACACACACATTCGCACGATCAGCTGTTCCGGTCAACCACTGCTCGCGGTCGGTCACCCGACGCCCGCCCGTTTAAATCGTTGTCGTTGTCTCAGCCACATAACACCTACTGCTAGGTATAGGCCCGTTTAAATACACACCGACAATTTTGTAGATAATTCAATAATAATAAAATAAAGTAACCTACTTTTCACAATTATTCAAAATCTCCATTTTTATCTAGCTTCTTACTTTTTTACACTTAAATTTTCATCCGTGTCCAACAACTTTTTCGGCACTAAACAAATGCGATACGAATAAACAACAAAAGTTGTGAGAAGAATAAACCCGCCACGGGCAGGAGCCCAACCCGCGCTCTCAAGAGTTGGGATCGGACGCTCCCATCAACTAGACCACCAAGGCACAACCGCGGCGACGCGCAAAGCACGACGGCTTGTCCTTTAGATGTAATCGAATTTTACACCCCAGACGTTTTAAATTACTGGTAGAAGCTCGATGACTAAGTGGGCAAGAGCCGCGGCCTGTGAATGTTGTGACTAAGCAACGTTCGCAATGGTTGGTCACAGGATGGGTGTCCAAATACTTTCTATCTCGAGCTCTTTCGTTTGTGCTTCGGAACGGTAGGCACGTTAAGCCGTTGATCCCAGCTGCAACGGCAGTCCCTTCAATACGTATCGGGCCCGCGTGGAGTGTCATGGCCTAGTATCCTTAACTATCCATAAGAAAGACCTATGCCAAAGCAGTGAAGGCATTTAATGGCCGACGATAAATTACACATGATTCTTTAATTTTACCAGGATGGTTTAGGTAGGTATTTTGCATTTTACGATTAAGTAGGTAACTATCTAACGTGTCCAACAGGTTTTTCGGCACTAAACAAATGCGATACGAATAAATAACAAAAGTTGTGAGAAGAATAAACCCGCCACGGGCAGGAGCCCAACCCGCGCTTTCAAGAGTTGGGATTGGACGCTCCCATCAACTAGACCACCAAGGCACAGCCGCGGCGACGCGCAAAGCACGACGGCTTGTCCTTTAGATCTAATCGAATTTTACACCCCAGACGTTTTAAATTACTGGTAGAAGCTCGATGACTAAGTGGGCAAGAGCCGCGGCATGTGAATGTTGTAAATAAGTTACGTTCGCAATGTTTGGTCACAGGATGGGTGACCAAATACTTTCTATCTCGAGCTCTTTCGTTTGTGCTTCGGAACGGTAGGCACGTTAAGCCGTTGATCCCAGCTGCAACGGCAGTCCCTTCAATACGCATCGGGCCCGCGTGGAGTGTCATGGCCTAGTATCCTTAACTATCCATAAGAAAGACCTATGCCAAAGCAGTGAAGACATTTAATGGCCGACGATAAATTACACATTATTCTTTAACTTTACCAGGATAGTTTAGGTAGGTATTTTCCATTTTACGATTAAGTAGGTAACTATCTAAGTTATTTTTAGATTAAAATCGAACATGTAAAACTTAAATGCGATAAGATAAGAAATAAGTCCCATCGTGACCACGGCCCCTGTAAAGGTGTCGAACCGTCGGAAAACAAAACCTAAAACAAAACACAATAATCTCTTTTGTGATCTGATAACTCTAATAAACGTGCAGTTAGATTCGTAAGTGTTTCATTTCAATGAAACGTACACGCGAAAACCCACAATGTCTAGTGAATAGTCATGAAATAATACAACATTATTTATTCAATCATGGATAAAAAAAATATCATTTTTCAGTTACGTTTACGTTACTTTAAAACAAGAGTTTATTCTTTTTAATGCTGTCATCGCTAATTACCTACTTCGAAATAATTTTTAACAAGTGATCAATACAAGGTACTTGTCGCGAGTGCGTTACCCAAGCAAAATGTTGTGCTTTAGAGAGCACAGGTTCAAAGCACAGGTTTGAAAAAAATACCAATCAGAGACCTTAATTTGTTTAAATTTGTTTAAACATTAGTTTTTTAATTGGTTGACGCAAACCAATGTAAGTAAATGTTTCGAAAATCAGAAAAACGTATTTGCTAGTAAAATAGTACACTTTTAACCAAACAAATAGCTGCAAAAAAATACCCGTGGTAAACACTTATTATGTCAAGAGTTTTAGTTATTGTAGCTTTACACGATATGAAGCTAAAAACAAATTTGATAAATTTTAGACTGGTCGTACTTTAGCAATCGAATACGCAGTTCCCATTACATTAATAAACATGGCTAACATTAAACAAATTAAAGTGATTGAAGAACATTCATTCCTGTTTATTTCAGTTTTCAATTACGGCTATCATGAAAGTTTAAACTAAAACAAGAATAGTACAACAATTCTCGGAAAAGCCGACCAAATTGTAGAGGTCACAAAAAAGCGACCGCACCATACATAAGCGTTACCACCTTAAATGGACGGGATAATACGAATGTTTTGTTAGTACAGTTGAGTACAAAAGTTTTTGATAAAAATCTAGTCTCGCTATAACTCGAGAACTATTGGGTCGATTTAGCTGATTTTGTTTTTAAAATGTTTGTCATGATCCATGAAAGGTTTAGACGGTGAGTTTTTTTGGCATGTTCATTAAATACCTTATTGCAAGTGTGACAAGGCTTATAATTAACGCGGGCAGAGGCGCTGCACAATGACGTTTGAATCACGTTCATTATAAGCCTTGTCGCACTGAACTAAATTTTAGAAGACAAGACATAATGGTTAGACAGCAGAACTAACGTCTTGACAGTCGTAACGTAACCATGAAGTTATAGGTATAGGTGAAGCTACACGAATACCTACTTGAAGCTAAAGTTTATGTACAGTACGACACAAAAGAGAAGAAAACGGACTTTTGAGGAACTTATTATCAACTTCAATGTAAGGCAAAATGACGATTGTTAAGATAGTAATTCTGCTGTCAAACTTTTAGCGTCTTTATAATAAATAGTTTTTTTTCATATTAAGAAGTGGAAATAGTGAAATATTTGCTAAATGGTTGCTAATTATTGACTAGTGGTCCCCCATTATTTTCTACTCATTTGTGTCGCACTGTAGTGTTATCTCACTCTCTAGAAAATTTGATAGTGAATTTATAATCTGTTTATGTGTTACTTAATTTCCGACACAATGTAATATTGTTTTATGGAATAAATGACTTATGACTTATTGATTTTACAACAACCCAAAATTCTTAAAAACACAAACAAAATCCCATATTTATGTTGAAATTTATGTTTTAAAAATCAATACAAATGGTGCATTTATAATTTCTATCTACCTACGTGGTGGTGGAAGTATTTAGAATCCAAGATACTGACTTATCCTTTTACTTAATAGTGTTAAAATAAGAAAACAAAATGAATAAGAAAGAGAGAGATTTCCCTAGAGAGCGAGATAACGCTACATAAAATTTTGCTTCAAGTAGGTATTCCGAGTGTTAGCTCCACCTAAACCTTCATTGTCGTAATACTTGTTTTGCATAACGTAAAATCTATTATTATTAAATCTATAAGTACGAATAACGCTTTTCTCCATAACTGTGCAAAACATCGGATAATAAACAGCTGATTTGCGTAGATAGCCCGTACGTATGGTGCGGTCGCTTTTTTGTGACATCTACAATTTGGTCGGCTTTTCAGAGAATTTTTGTAGAATGTTTTAGTTTAAACTTTCATGATAGCCGTAATTGAAAGCTGAAATTAACAGGAACGAGTGTTCGTGAATCACTTTAATTTGTTTAATGTTAGTCATGTTTAGTATTCGATTGCTAAAGTACGACCAGTCTAAAATTTATCAAATTTGTTTTTAGTTTTATATCGTGTAAAGCTACAATATCTAAAACTCTTGACGAAATAAGTGTTTACCACGGGTATTTTTGCAGCTATTTGTTTAATTAAAAGTTTACTAGTTTACTTGCAAGTACGTTATTTCTGATTTTCAAAACCATTTAATTACATTGGTTTGCGTCAACCAATTCAAAAACTAATGTTTAAACAAATTAAGGTCTCTGATTGGTATTTTTTTCAAACCTGTGCGCTTTGATCCTGTGCTCTCTCTGTGTGAAAGCACAACATTTTGCGAGGGTAACGCACACACTTATCGCCCGTCTCGCCGCATTTCGCATCGGCCGCCCCGGGGCGGGCGCGGGCGCGGGAAGGGCGTGCGTTCGGGTGCGTTCGGTGTCTGTCGGTCGGGCGCGGGGCGGGAGGGGCGAGCAGTGGCTCCTCGGCGCGTGCGACCCGACTCGCGGCGCGGCGAAATCAAAGAGATTTGTCAAAGTAACTACTGCCTTTCTCGCTCGCCGCCGCCCGCCCAGAAACCGCCATTGCTATGTTCTATCAGTTCGGTTTCTTACGTTGTCGAATGCGTACATGCAGTTTTTTAGCCCCGAAATTTCGAATTCGAGTAAACTAAGTACTTACTGTTCTCGTGTTGGTGTGTTGTGTTTGTGTTGTGTGTTTTGTGTGTGTGTGAGAGAGTAATTTTTTGCTCAGTGTTATCGAGTGAGTGATAAAGCAAAGCAATCTTTCAAGATGCCTTGGCATGCGTATAGTGCTAGGGAGTATGTGAACATGCTTATGTGCTATGGTATGGCCCGCGGAAATGCCTCTGAGGCGTTGCGACTGTACGGAGTTGAACACCCCAGCGCAGTTCAGCCCCGCGATCCTCGTGTTTTTACCAGAGCTGTACAGCGTTTGCTGGACCACCAGCCGATTGTGCCCGTCTCGGAGGGTGGTGGCGTCCAAATAAGACCTGCCACCGAACAGGCTATTCTTGATGTTATGCGTGAAAACCCTCGTTTAGGCGTGAGAACAGCAGCGAAGGTACTGCGTAGAAGGCCTGGTCATCGCGCTCGGCATGTAGTATCACACATGACAGTGCACAAAGTATTGAAAAGGGACAGGCAACGGCCCTATAAAATCCATCGGGTTCATGCACTCGTTCCAGGTGACGCGCAACGCCGAACAGCCTATTGCACGTGGGTCCTTAGGCAAAACATTAATTTTGTTAAGAACGTAATTTTTACGGATGAGTGCACGTTCACAAACAATGGCCTCTGGAACCGAAGAAATTCCCATTTTTGGTCTCGGGAAAATCCTTCCCAAACTCAAGAGACTGGGTTCCAGACGAGGTGGAAGCACAACGTTTGGGCTGGAATTATTGGAAACCAGATTTTGGGGCCAGTTTTCTTGCCACCTCGAATGGACGGGTCTGCTTATTTATCCTTAATAAATGGATACGTAACAGAAGTGTTGGAGAACATGCCACTAGCACAGTTACGACAGACGTGGTATCAGCACGACGGCGCCCCCCCACACATTGTGAGACCGGTTCGAGAGCGGCTCATGGAGCTATTCGGTGACCAGTGGATCGGAAGGCACGGTCCGCATGCATGGCCTCCGCGGTCACCTGACTTGACCCCTCTGGACTTTTTTTTGTGGGGATATGTCAAAGACCGTGTGTTTGATAGTCCTTGCCAGACGGCTGACGAGATGCGGCAAAGGATAATCCAGGTCTTTGAAGATCTTAAGCAACGGTCGGTTCGGGAAGGCATCCTAGAGCGTGTGCATGAACACACCGTGAAACGGGCACGCTACTGTCTCCACGTTGGTGGGCGGCAGTTTGAACCGCAGCTGGTCAGCATCGAAAGACCAGTTGTTGAAGAAGACTAGGTAAGTACTTACTAACTACTTACGGCAATCAAAAAACAGTTTTTATAAATAGAAAAATATTGGAAAAAAATAACTCGGCCATAAGTGATTTTTTCCAATATTTTTCTATTTAAAATTTACCATAATTATAAAAATAGCATTGAAAAATGCAAAAATGACAAAATCATAAAAAAAAAAGTTTTTATAAATTTTTGTTATGTTGTATTTAAAACACTAAAATGTTATTTAAATTCAAATGTTTCATCCGAGCATCGAATTTATTAAGGCAACGCAGATAAGTAGGTAATTGACGAACTTGTACGATGGCGCAAACGTGAAACGCGGAAATCGAACCTAGCTAGGTCGTTCCGCTATTCGGGCGGCCAGCCGTCTGAACCACTAAGCTATCGGGCAGTTATAAGGCTAAATTATTGTCAAAATCTTTTCTTGAATCACGAAATAAGTGATTCGTAGTCAGCCATTTAATGTTCCCACTGCTGGGGCATAGGTCTTCCTTAAGGATAGTCAAGGAGACTGGGCCATGACCCTCCACGCGGGCCCAATGCGGATTAGAGGATATTGGCGACTGCAAATGCAGCCAGGACCAACGGCTTATCGTTTCTTCCGAAGCACAAAGTAGCTCGAGATACAAAGTATTTGGTTACCCATCCTCTGACCGGCCTTTGCAAACTTTGCTTAACCGCAAGATTCGCAGGCCGCAACGTTTACCCAATGCGCTATCGAACTACTTTAATAAGAGATTACTTTTGACAAAAAAAAACTAAATTATGATAATTTTAAAACCCAATAAAGAAACGAGTAGTGGCCGCATAGTAGGTCGCGCGCGCGGCGCGCCGTGACACACACACACACGCACTCAGTTATACACGCGCGTACTGTCGTGGTTGTGGCAGTAATCAGTATGTTGCTTTGGACGGCTTGGGGGTGTTGCGCGCTTTACATTGCGTTCGTAGTGAATATTATTATTTTTGATCGATGAAAATGAAAGTAGTTTCCCAGCATTTATTTTTGGTAATATTACTTATTATTATGTACACAATGCATAGCTCGTGTATTCGTTAAGGCTCTTTTTACACCGTGTATATACATATTTAGGTCAAAGATTCGTTTATTCTCATCCCTGTTTAAATTACTAGCATAAGGCAAAGCACTTATTATTATTCTACATCTTGTGTTTGATTGCAATGTCAGTAATTTATTTATATTTTTAAGTATATCCTTTTTTGTTAATTTGGAACTGTTACCACATAATATTACTAAAGTTGTGGTTTTATTTATCTGAGATTCATCTATTTTTGTAATTATTTGGCTAAAAGTCTGGCCAGGAGTATAAAAATTAATACATTTTCTGTCAAGTTTCTCACTAATAATTGAGGCAAAACCTTGACCTATCCAGTCTGAGTACATAATTGTTTGACATGTATTACTTAATACTGGCTTAAAACTAACAGTATTATACCTTGACTCAATCTTATTTTGAGAGACCAATGTATGACTTGGTTCTGGATTCTGGTTTAAATTAATTAATTCCGGATGTTGAGTTAAAGAGCAACAATTTGATTCTTCATTAGGATAATTTAATTCAGATCTGAGTAATGAGTCATATCTGTCAGCATTATAATTACAGAGTTTTACCAGCTCTGTGGCCGACTGAATATGTTCATCAATTTCTTTTTGCGCACTTGAGTACTGATTTTTCATGAAGTCAAGAGATTCATGCAATCTTTGTATGTCTTTTTGTAAACTCTTGGTATCTTGTTCATATTGTCATATTTGCCTACTCTCAATAAGTTTAGTATTATATGGGTTGCTTCTTCTTCAGCACGTCCATGTTGAACCCCATGGTCTTGGTATCCTTCTATTATATCTAGTTTCGGATTATATTCTACAGGTTTTCTTATAGACATTTCGTCAAATAACAAAACATATTCATTTTCTGAAGATTGCATACTTTTAAGATGTTCTTTTAAGGCATTTAGAATTTTGTTGTTTATGCCAACTGTTAACTGGAATTTGCCTAAAAGTGATTTTAATGTTGCTGGAGTAGGTAAGGTCCACAGGCTTCATAATAGGCGATACCCCATAGGCGACTTCTTGTATAGTCGAAGAGCAATTATTTTATCGTCTAATGTCCATCGTCTACCCTTCGTTTTTTTTTGGCATTTCTCAATTGTGATAACAAAAGTCTGGTAAATGTTGGGGTCAACAGTTTTATAAGCTTTTGGAACGAAACATTTTCATGTAGTTCATTTAGTTTGTGCATTGTATTTTTGTTTTTAATTGTGTTTTTCAGCTCCCCAATTCTTTTTATGCCTACACTTTTTGTATAAAGTTTTAATTTTGTCTTGATCAGTACACGGCAAAGACTGAAAAAAAATTAGTTGCTAATTATTCATAAAATATGGATAATTGATTAAGTATTTATTCAGAAAATGTTGCAAAATATAAATAAACATTTTAAATACACATTATTAATATTCTACATCTATTTATTTATTATTAAACCTTGGCAACTGGTTTGACATTTATAATGTCCAGGTTGTATGATGGGCCTGGGGTAGGGTCTATTAAGTCATGGGCTGGCACAAGTACAGGAATTTGCTGAAAAAACAATTCGTCGTCGTCGTCGTCGTCTCAGCCACATGACACCCACTGCTGGGTATAGGCCTCCCCCAAGGATCTCCACAACGATCGGTCCTACGCAGTCCGCATCCAGCAGCTTCCCGCGACCTTCACCAGATCGTCGGTCCACCTTTTCGGAGGCCTACCCACGGAGCGTCGTCCTGTGCGCGGTCGCCATTCCAGAACCTTTCCGCCCCAACGGCCATCGGTTCTTCTCGCTATGTGTCCCGCCCACTGCCACTTCAGCTGAGCAATCCTTCGAGCGATGTCAGTTACTTTAGTTCTCCTACGGATCTCCTCATTTCTGATTCGATCACGTAGGGAAACGCCGAGCATAGCCCTCTCCATTGCACGCTGGGTGACCTTGAGTTTTCTTATCAGACCCATAGTTAGCGACCACGTGTCTGTGTACAAGTACAAAAGCTACACATTCATGTTATATGGAATGAAAGTAAATATCCTACATCCAATATTTTTTACATAATTGCATATATACCTTGGCAACTGGTTTGACATATGTAATATCCAGGTTGCGTGAAGGGCCTGAGGTGGGGTCTAATATGTGACGAGTTGTTACAGATACAGGAACTTCCTGAAAAACCAATTCATAGTTAATTAGTATCAAGATCTGATATATAGTAATATTAATAAAAGCTAAAGGTCATAGAATATAACAAAAAAAATATATTTTACATCCAAAATTTTACAATTCCATATAATTACCGTGGCAACTGGTTTAATATTGGTAATGTCCATAAGTATATGCGAAGGGCCTGGTTGCAAGTCTCTCACCATTACAACATGTTTTGACGGACCTGGAATAAGGTCACTGGTGTGAAGCGTCTGTACAGGTTGCTGAAATCATGGAAACATTTTAATAAATATTTGAAAAATTTGTAAGACACAAAGTTATTCTTGGACATAGATAAGACAGTGTAATTTACCCTAAATAGTTGATGTTGCTGAACTACCCTGCAGGCTTAAAAAGGACGCAAACGCAATAATGCTAAGCAAATTCCCTTACAACTCATTTAATGGTAAATCTTATATTGAGTTGAGAACTGTGTGAGTGCCACATAGCAGAATTTGCTTTTTTTGAAGGCGAGAAAACTTACTAAAAGCAAATCCCATAGGAAATAAACAAATAAATGAATTCAGTGAATACACTTAGCAATATTGCGTGATAACTTGTATCTTTTTAACCTTTGTAATTTTTAAACGAATAAAAAAAACGGAGGTCAAGGTGTCAATTTGTATATTTTTTATGTATGTAAATGTATGTATGTTTTTGTAGATAACACAATAAAAAGATATTCATAAAGAACTTACCTCACAACATTCAACATTAGGAGCACCATGTCTGTGAAGGACTTTCTTATCAAAATCAATAAATTCAGATTCATTAAAATGTTTCGAACATAACATTTTATGTTCACCATATAATTTTCGCTGAAAATCAGTAGATTGCCACTCATTTCCAGGAAAACAAAACCTGGCCCACTTTTCACATCTGCAAACAAATAAAACAACTATTATTATTTATTAACTATCTATAACATAATGTTTCACATTTCATTTGAATTTGATGAACATAATTTAATTTTACCGATCTAAAGAGTTGTCACAATGACAAGTTTTGGTTTGATATCCTGACTTGTCTATCCTGTCTTGAAACAACTATAAACTAAATTATAAATATATGTTTCGGCAGCACTTATAGGTTGGTTTCTTTCACTACTACTTTCAACATAAACCCCTAGTAGTTGGAAAATAACTTATTTGATTTCAGCCTATAATTTACATTGAATTAAAACACAATTCGGTTTGGTTACAGATTATTTTGGTTTGTACGTTAAGGGCATTTACAAATATCGTGGTCTATTATTTTCTGAAGAAATTGACTTTTAGAGGATAAACTTACCGCAATATATTTGTTGGTCCGGGTTTGGGAAACCTGTGTAGTTTAACATCAGGGTCTTCCTTCGGTGATCGCCCACATTTCAAGCATTTTCGTCTTTGATTATCTGCCATTATAAAAACGAAAAGGCTACAACACCAACAAAAAGAGTCGATTTCTCACAACACCAACAAAATGAGTCAACTTCTCACGAAAGGCACGGATTTTATACTTTCACTCAACACTGTTACGGAGGAGCAGGCTCAACTCAACGCAATTAATGGAGACAAATGCAAAATTCCTAAGCACTACAGCAAGAAATGGAGAACGCGTTGTTTACAAACGAGACGTCGAAAACAACAACAACAAGGGCGCCATACGCCATATTGTAATTTTGGCATAAGCAGTATATTGCCAACCTACAAGCAAATAACACTACTACTCCAGTGTTAAATTACTATTTTTAAATTAAACAATAGAAATAACACCCAAAATATTTTTGTTTTATAATAAAAACAATACATTTTATTGTCAAGTCTAATAATTAGGTCAAAATGATACTAAATTACATTATTTTTACTACTATAGGTATCACTATGCGGATTTCATTTGTAACTAGCAACACTGGCCCTATCCCCAGTAGATATGTCGCCAACTGCCCATACAAAGTTGACCCCGCCTGGTTACGTCCTCCCAGCGATTTGGAGGACACTAAAATTACAAAATCAAAACGATACCTCCAATGAACACTACGCTAACTTCAAAGTTTACAGACGGAGCTCTTAAACGAAAAAAGTTGATAAAATCTATATATATTTATATATCTATATTTTTCATGTTATTTTCAAGCTTTTTTTTTGTGAGTAACTGAAGCTTAAAACCCGCATAACAACATTTCACAAATCTTTTTGGTTTTTTAATTAGCCTCACGTCTCACTCTCACTCATCAGCCTGTGGACGTCCACTGCTGGACATAGGCCTCTCCTAGCACACGCCTATTGTGGCGTTCAAAGGAGGTTATTAGCTCCTGCTACCACGCTGGCCAAACGGGTTGGTAGAGGGTTTGTTTCAAGTTTTCCTTCTCTCGCACAGGTGTTCAACGCGTCGAGCCTCTTAGTCGACTCTTACGATATCACAGGCATGTAAGGGAGTGGTGACACTTGTATTCTTAGGCCGTCACCACACGGCAGCCTCACTTAGCGGTTTTTAATGCGGAAATCTGTAATTTAAGATTCGAATACACTCTGCCAATTCACAATTGGCGGAGTGTATTCGAATACACAAGCCGCTAACAAATATATAGCGTAGATTAACTGAAACTGTGTAAGTACATTTGTTTTATACTAGAAAACAAAACAGTAGCATTTAAATCTTTGTATTGCACCTAATTATTTTACGTTTTAATTTACAAGTTAATAAAAATGTGTATAAGACTTATCATAGATATTCAATTGTTAAAATACGTATTTTTAAAACAATTATTTTTTGTAGTAGGAACATAAGAATGAAAACCATAGTTTTGAATAGGTATTTATTTTAATTATAAATATTCCAAAAAGTTTGTATCCCTTACAATTGAATACTTAATTAAATTATAATAAATCACAGTAGGAACTTTTCACATGGGAACTATTAAAGCGATATTGAGATCAATCAGAATGTCTGTGTCTTCTAAACAAAACTAAACTTATGATTATAAGAAAAAAATTACACATTATGTCATCATATTTTTTTTTCTGACAACGTAGAATAAAAATTTATAACGTTTTTAGTATTTTAAATTTTTTATCAATCAATCACGCACGATCTTTTTTAATATCCTTGCAAATACAAAATCTTTATTATTAAAATAATTAAACAAAAAACAAAGGCATAAAATATAAATTTTACAGAAGAGATCAATTATCTTCTTCGCTTTTATCAGATTCATGATCAACTTCTGTTACTGGAAAATTATTATAGAAACTGTGATATTTTTGAGGTACAATGTTATTCTCACAAAAATAAACTAAGTCCATGTACTTAGCTTTGTTAATTTCCAAAAGTTTTTATATACCTTTTGTGGCAACAGCTCGATACGAGACTGTCTAGGACCCAATTTTTTGAAGCATTGAATCTGCTGACTTTCTGCATCACCTAAGCTGTATTTATTAGAGATGCACTGAAATTCGTTTTACATTGGGTATATAACCGAAGTTCGGCAGCTTTTATCGAACTTCGTCTCCGGCCGAATTTCGGTTCAATGGCCCGAATGTCGGCCGAACTTCGGTAGCTTAAATTTATTGAAATAAGAAATGAAAAAGTGCAAAGAAGTTTATTTTAAAACGTTAGTTAGTTTAAAAAGTTAATTTAGATCAAACTAGACTGCCGCCCGCGGCTTCCCCGCATGGAAATTGGTAATATCGCGCTCCCTCATGAACATATTCGAATTTCATGATAAATGGTGACCTATGTCCATTCTCAAGGTTTTATGTATTTCTGTTCCAAATTTCATAAAAATCAGTTTAGTTGTTTATGCGTTAAAGTGTAACAGACTATTTACGCATTTTTAATATTAGTTAAGATGATGATTTGTAAGTAATTAAAATAGGTAACGTGAATGTTTATGTTTAATTCCTCAGAAAAATAAAACAACGTGGAGTATCAAAATATGCTTTAATAAAATAATCAATTGTAATAGTACCTATCAGCAAGGTAACATACATAACATTCTTTCTTTTCTGTAACTTACAGATAATTAAATTTTTACTTTTACTTTCAGTATTTAAATTTTTATTTAGGTAGGTAACAAAACTATATTTTTACTTATTATTATTTTCAACATTTACGAGTATAAACAAAACATATGTTTGTAAATTACGCTTAATAATTAATTGACAAAAAAATAATTTTCTTTTAATATTTCTAACCAGTGGCAGGTTGGGGTGGAGGAAAGTTAGCATCTCAGCTCTTTCCAGGAGAAGTATTTCTTTTCTCTTCATAAATATTCCCGGCTTCGGAGAAGAGCCTCTCACTATAAACTGTACTGGCTGGGCAGCATAGAAAAATCTTTGCCACTTTGGCCATTATTGTATATCTAGCACAGTTTATCTCCCACCATTTAAATGGATCTTCAGATCTCTTCAGAACAGGCTCATCACAGTATGATTGTAGTTCATGAGCACTAGAACTTTTTTCATTCTGATTCATTTTTTTTTGACGCTATCTCTTTGTAGCAATCCCAGAAGTTTTTGTGAAATTTATCATGTAAACTTATGTCTTCTCCTTCAGGCAAGTTATTCACAGAATCTTCTTCGTCGGTATCACTGCTTTGGTCCTCCAGTTCAATACTTATTTTAAGAGCCGCTAAAAAAAAATGCAGATCGCACTTGTTGTACCTTGTTCGACTCAAAAAAATTAAGTTTGTATCTGGGATCCAGCAGTGTCGAAACAGAAAATATCTTATTTTGTTCAAGATTCACAAATCTGTTTTTCAAACCGTTTTCAAGTTCTGACTTCAGTTCCATAATAGTTTCAATGACACCATTATTGTTATAGCTCTGTACATACCTTAATAAAGTCTTCAGATGCGGAATTACTTCAGACACGGAACAGCAGGAGGAGCTTATGATTTTTGTAACTTCCTCGAATGGCTTTAATATTTCTCCATCAAGTTCCACTCGCTTGCGGATAAATTCTCAAAGTTGACATTATTTTCAGTTAGATATAAAACGACGCCCCTTTTTTTGTTCGAAAAGACGAGATAGCATTTAAAATTATGAGTTCCAACGTGTTGAGACGTCTTGCACGAGTTTATGGCATGGTAAATTTAAATATTTTTGGATATCATTCAACTTCTCTGATTCAGATTTTAGAGCTGGCCAAAATTCTTCCTGAAATTGCTTCAGCCATAGTCCTTCTTGAATACAAGTTGAGAGTGACATATATTCAGCTTCTGTAGTAGATAAAGCTGCCGCTTTGAGTTCCAGCATATTGATCCTCCCTGGAACAGAAATATGTACCCGGTGCAAGAGCGACGGTCTTCCTCAGAGCTGGCCCAGTCAGCATCACAATATCCAATAGTCATATTTTCTTCAAGTGACTGCTTAAAAGTTAATCTTAAATTCTTCGTACCTTTCAAGTAGCGCATAACTCTTTTCAATGCAGTCCAATGCTGTATTTCAGGTTGATTGTTATATTTGCTTAGTCAATTAACCACATAACTAATGTCAGGTCTTGTACCTTGAGAAATGTATAATAGGCAACCAATTAACTCTTGATAAGGAACGTTAGTTATGATATTTGCATTTTTGCCAGTTCCATGTAACTTTTCATTCAGATCCATAGGATTCTTAACACGTTTACAATCTGCCATACCAAATTTCTGTAAAACTTCTTGTATATATTTGATTTGGTCCAGGTAAATAATTTTTTGACTTTTATATCTTTCCATATGCAAACCTATACAGTAGGTTAATTCACCAAGGTATTTCATCTGGAATCTCTTGCATAAATTCATCTTAACATGCTGAAATTCGGATTCATTATTAGTCAATATGATCAGATCGTCTACGTAAGTGGCTATAAATAACATAATGATTTGTATCTGTAACTTTGTAAGATACACATGTATCCAGGTTGGAACGTTTGAAGCCCAATTCCTTTAATGCCGCATCTAACTTTCGGTTCCACTGCCTGCTTGCTTGTTTCAATCTATATAGTGACTTTTGCAATAAAGATACTTGCTTTCCATTTTCATACAAAGAAGGCTGGTTCATGTAAATTTCTTCCTCAATCTCTCCCTGAAGGAATGCTGAAACCGCATCCATTTGATAAATGCTTAAATCATGTTTAACTGCAAGGGCAAATAAATATCTCAGTCATGTACGACGAACAACAGGTGAATAAACTTCATTATATTCCAAGCCCTTTTTCTGAGCATAACCCATTATCACTAATCGTGCTGTGTACTTCACAATTTCACCCAGTTCATTAGTTTTCTTTTCAAATACCCATTTACAGGGAATGGCACGCTTATTTGGAGGTAAGTCTGACATTTTCCATGTGTTATTTGACAATAAAGACTTATATTATTCATCCATTGCTTCTTGCCAATTTTTGCTTTCCGGAGATGACATAGCTTCTTCTAATGTCATTGGATTATGTAATTGCATAGCACACATAAAATTATTATTTTCTTGGGCTTGCAAATTCCACTTTTGTTGATGTGATCTGAGTGTTAATGTCTGCGGGGTTCATCGCTCAAATCTTCTTCAAGAAAGATGATAAGATTCATCATTATCATTACAACAGCTGTCAAAAGAAATAGTGCTCTGTGGTGACAACACATATTCAGACTCTTCAGTAGTTGGTGTAGAACTGGTTTGAGTGATATCAGACTCTTCTGAACTGGTTTGTGGGACAACAGTTTCTGTTAATGTTTCCACAAAACTAGATTGAAGTGATTCCCTTTTAGACTCTTCTGTTTCTAATTTTCTTCTTTCACTTTCACTCTCTTTAAATATCACATCTCTACTGATCACAAACCTTTTTTGTTTTTGATCATACAGTCTATATCCTTTTGTGTTTTCACAATAACCTAGGAAAGTCATTTCACTAGATTTTCTATCCCATTTTAGTCGTTTTTCCTTGGGAATGTGTACCATGGCCTTTGTCCCAAATATTCTTAAATGTGAAATACACGGACCTGAAAAAAAGACGGACGTAACTTCGTCTTAACCCGAGTGAAGCATGCTAATGGCCGCCCGTTTAAGGTGTGTGCGTGGTTTGAGGGTTGTCATATAAAACATAAATTTCCCTACTTTTAAAATCTCGCAATAGCTTATGTAATAATTTACATATTATTACAACGGAATATTATCATGTTTTTTATTCGTTGTGAGCTCCCGATATTTCAGTATATTATACAGTTGCACTTCAGCATCACATTATGTTAAGCTATCAAACATCATATATAAGACTACAGTGATAGAAAAGAAAACAAATGGTACGTATAAAGAAATGTATTACAGATTTACATGCGGTTACTCACATCTTTAAATATAAAAATGAACCCCTATTTTCACCACACGTGAACTGCTAGAACTGTTTAGAGAAATTGTTCCAACCGTTCACGCGTGCGTGATGCGATGACCAAGGAAAATAGGGGTTATTCAATTACCAATACCACTTTCATGTAATTCTTATTCCAAAAGAGAAACCAAAAATATTTAATAAAATTAACAGATTGAAATGTCATAAAAAATCATCCTTAAATGAAAGGCAATTGAAATCAAATTCGATCGCATGGCCGAATTGAATAATGTCAAAGTCAAAGATTTTTATTCAAATACAGATAAGTACTTTCGAATAGTCCAACAATTTATTCCCTACCATTCAGGACCTCTTTTAACTGATAAGAAGAACGGCCGCAAGAAACTTATCAGCCTTAACAGAAACAACAACATTTACAATGGAACATGTGGTTGCCAAACACAAATCTACAATCTTGAAATAGATTTAATAAAATAATTTCCTCTTACACAATTTACAAGAGTTATAATGATTATTTTAACTGTTAATGTTGATTTCAATTATTGACTGTTAATGATATTTTTAATTATCTGTTAATTTTAATGAATAATGAATATATTTATTAACTCTATTATGTATCTAACCATAGCAATCCAGCCAAACTATGAGAGATATGAAAATAGCAACTTAGGAAAAGTTGTTGAGCGTAATGAGCATTTTCTTTTGACGTACAAATATCGAAGGTCTTGTACACCTGATGTGGAAACTTAGCAGCCAAGCTAAACTAAAAAAAAAATACGAATATAGCACCTTGGGATAAGTTTATGATATAGTTATGTGAGGTATTTAATTTGTAAAGACGCGCTAAAATCCTTTATGTTGTGTCAACTTTTTGTACACTTGTCTTTTGTTGTCTAATGTACGGGAAATACTTTCCATTTTAGAAATATGATGGAATCGAACGTTCAAATACTTTTGAATAATGCATTTTAATAAACTTATTTTATGATCTGCTCCTGCTATGGCGTGATTGACTTCTAAATTTGAAAATGTTGTTTGATTTCCAAGGAACATTTCCAATATTTTTGTCATAAGATACATATGTTGTTTATTACTATATATTTGTATTTTTTCTTTAACTAACTTTCTAATTACAATTTCACAAATACAGCATATATCAAATAAATATTTTGATGGGAACCTCAACCCTCCCCGATTTTTCTTAAAAATTAATTTATGGAAGTCTAGAACTTCGGTAGTTATTAATTGAGCCAAACAAACTTCACATTTTAATGATTTATGTAAGAAATAGGCTATATTGCCCGATATATAACCAATTATAATATACCGGAAATCGTTAAATTGTTCTACTTCCAACTGCTTTGTCTGCTGTTGTTTAAATCATCTAAGTTAGAATCACATTTATCTAAGAACTTAAGGGAAGAAACGCAAGAGTCTTCCTCTTCTTCATGCGATGGTATGGAATTGTAGAGTTTATTATTTGAGTACTGGATTGGCAATTTAAAATTGCCACTTTTTCCAAAGGAACACAGTTACCAGTAGAAATACATTCTATTTCCAAAAATGTGAGTAGTTTCTTATAGCTTCCTTTGAATTGTCTGACATTGGGATTGTCATTACTACCGCATTGAAGCCGAATGGAAGAAAAAAAAAATTCCA
This sequence comes from Chrysoteuchia culmella, assembly GCA_910589605.1. Taxonomy (NCBI): domain Eukaryota; kingdom Metazoa; phylum Arthropoda; class Insecta; order Lepidoptera; family Crambidae; genus Chrysoteuchia; species Chrysoteuchia culmella. Next base: position 22,162,718 of record OU342652.1, on the reverse strand, counting down.
AGTGGTCTTGGCTAAGTTTGTAAGTCGGTAAGTATACCAACTTGCTGCTTTCAATTAAATTTTTGTAGAGGTATTGAAGACTGTTTATGTTAATTAGAGTTCCGATAAAACCTGTTTTGCACTTTGTATGAATTATTGGTTTTAAGTACCTAGTAATTAAAAACTTTTGTCTCCCATCAGTTATGACTTTTCTTTTCGTTAGAATTTTAATCTTTATCTGCATCAAGTAAAATTTTAAATCGTTTAAAAAATCAAATATTTTGTTTTTGTTTTGGGCCCATAAGGGTTGCTTAAAATCGAAATTTTGCATTGCTCTACTATTAAAAATATCAAACATATCATTTATTTTTTTAATAAAAACTTCTGTTGCCTCAGAGTCTTTAAATGCGGGTATTTTAAGTATTTCTCTACAAGTGTTAATGGCATCGGCAACATTTGAACTGAAAATTTGGGTTGCTAGTTTAACTTTCATAATTTTATTTTTAAAATGAATATGACTTTTTGTCAATTTGTTCGCCAGATGCAACCCTTCTTCATCTTTAAATTTATTAAGATTTTCGATTATTTCGCAGGAGATTTCACGATCGTTGAAATCAACGAATCGGTTTTTTGATTCCAGATGATTTCTTATTAACTTAATCATATGACTTGGGTCAAGAAAACAAGCTATTTCTGAGTCATTGGATGGATGTTTAAATGTCGTTTTTAAGGTATCCGCTTTTAAGTTACAACCAAGTAATTCAAATGCTGTTAAATTAGTAGCATGCCCATCACAAGTTAAACTAACAACATCAATGTTGGATTCAAAACATTTAATAAGACAAAGTTGTATCAAATTCGCATTCTGTTCCCCTGTTACACCATTTTTTTTTTGCGTGAGTGTACCTAATATTCTTTTTAAGTTTTTTGCGATTAATGTTATTAAATAAATCGGCAGCAACAATATTTTCGTTTAATGTATTGTATAGATCGGGGCTAATGAAATTTCTTTCTTTAAGTTTTTTAAAGATATTCTTAAGTGATTCGTTCCGGTTTCGAAGTCTCCTAACTTTTGGTTCAATCTTTTTAAATTCCTTTTTTGGTGTTCGATAATCTGTCTTTTCTTCTGAAGATTGTCCTTCAAACGACGCTTTCTAGGTGTATCAACCAAAAAAGGAATATTCTGGCTTAAGGGGGGTTAGGCGGTCAGCGAAAATTCAGATTCCGCGCCTGAGGTAGGGGGGACGCCGACGTCCCGGTTGATCGGCGGCGGGCGGTGCGCGGGGGCGCGCGCCACGCGGCTGAGAAGCGTCAGTCAGTGCAGGGTAAAGGTGAGCGTTTCGGACCTTCTTACTTATGTATATGGGTTACAATGGGAATTATAGTGAATTGGGATGAAATGAATTAGGTAGGTATCTCAGTAAATAATAAAACACAACAAATAATAAGTATTGTAAGTTTATAAGATTTTATTTCGCTATCTTTTTATTAGCATTTACAAGAAGCAAAGTCTACCTACGTACCTGTAATATTGTAGGTACACAATTATGAAAAAGTTGAAAATAAGGTAAACGACCCTAAAACGGATCCATCATTCAAGCATAAGAAAGCATCGATAGTAGTAAAATTATCATAAGTATTGTTCATAAAGGTATGAAAAGTTAAAATATGTAAGGTAAGCGACCCAATAATCGGACCCGTCTTCAGTGTCCTACAAGTGGCTTAAGGAGTATATTATATACATAAAACCAATGTTTTGAGCAAAATAAAAAATATACAATGAAGTTATTATAATAATAATAATAATAATAATAAAATTCTTTATTGCAGACACGAGATCCATATAAACAATTACAAATTCCAAATTAAATATAAAATTAAATTAAATTATAAAAGTATAACGTATAACGTCATAATTATCTTTATGTTAAACATTAAGTTAAAATGTCAAATACTGAAATGTCAAAACTATTACTCAGCTAATTTCAGCATGAATATAAATAAATCCAATTATTCACGTTACTATAAAACTGCAAAACTATAGTTCATTTAATGGTAGCTCCCGACGGATAATTAAGTCGGGGGTTATTAAATTATTTCCCATATAACAGTCGTGGGTTTTTTAAAAACTTTGAATTTTTTCATAAAACTGATATGAAAATGACGTACCATCGTCTCAGCCACATGACACCCACTGCTGGGTATAGGCCTTCCCCAAGGATCTCCACAACGATCGGTCCTGCGCAGTCCGCATCCAGCGGCATTCTTCGAGCATTGTGTTCAGGTCCTCCAAGGTCTCAGCCATAAGGACTATATCATCGGCAAAACCAAGGTGTGTCAGATACTGGCCATTAATGTTGATGCCGAGTAAAAGTTTAAAGATGTCCTCCAACGCAGCCGTGAACAGTTTCGGAGAAATGACGTCTCCCTGTCTCACACCTCGCTGCAGTTGGATGGGACTTGTGCTCTGGTTCTGTAATCGGACCGACATGGTGGCATGTTCGTATAAGTACCTTAACACCTCGATATACCTATAGTCCACTTGGCACCTCTGGAGAGACTGCAGCACCGCCCAGGTCTCAATCGAATCAAAGGCTTTCTCATAGTCCACAAACGCCAAGCAAAGTGTCAGATTATACTCCTCGGTCTTCTGTATAACCTGCCGCAGTGTATGGATGTGGTCTACGGTGCTAAAGCGTTTACTTACTTCGCGTCAGTTCGCAGTGTTTCACCGTCGTTGGGTAGAAACTAATCCCGGATAGGCATGTTCCTAGTATGCCGGGGATCGCACAGTTCCAATAACAAATGATTTTTATAGAATGACACGAGTTTATCTTTCATTTTTGTTTCCCAAAATGTATCGTTGCGATATATGGTCTCGAGTTTCAAGTCTTGTTCAACTCCAGACCACACTGCAAAGATGCATTTTGTTCTACGTGTCACGTGCATCTGACCTTGAATTTGTATGTACCAAGGATGATTTTCGTTCACAATTAGCAGAACATCTCCATGCTTAGGTTTTTTCCAAAAATTCACTTTTCCACTGGCAATTGCTTCCTCTAAGCTAGATTTATAGGCAGAAAAGAGGCATTTTATTTCGACAATGGTATCGTCACCTATCAAACCGTCAGGTGTTGCACCCAAAAAAGGAATTTCTGGATCAATAAATAAGCCACAAGGCCTAATTTGTTGTCCAATTTGTCGCTCTAGTTGCTCCAAAGCAATTTTTTCATTGGCGATACCATGTTGCACTGATGCAACATGGCTTATATCTCTTTTGTAGATGATTTGTTTTACAAGATTTTTGGCACTTGTAGTCTGTTTTCTTTTCACCACTTTCGCAAAATTAGAAGCGGTGATCAGATTACGTCGGACCTCTAACCACTCGCTTGAATCACGCTGCAGAACAGTGTTTCGTTCTATTACCTGTATTTCTTCATTTGTCTTATGCAAGTCTTTTAAAAATTGTTCTTTGCATTTTGATAGAACATCATCAGGCATATCTGGCTGTATACATGACTCCCCATAGTGCTGATCACTGTTCTTTTGATGAAAAAGACGCCTTTTGCTTTTTTTCTTTCGTGATATTCGGTTCACCCTTCGTGCTTCCAGACGTTTTAATCTAATAGGACTTTGGCCAAGAATACTTTTGTGTAAAGTGTACAAGGGTTTTTTTGAGTTAAAAGATACAACAGCAGCATCGCAACGTGCTTGGTAACCACGTTTGAGTGAAAAATTTACGCGCTTACCACCCACAAATTTAGCAACGATGCTGTTAAAACATTCTACCCTGTTGCTGTCAACGTCGCATATGAGGCTGCGGGATTTTGCTGCCACGGATATAACAATTGTTTTGATCCTGAACCATATTGGGCAAGTTTTCAAAAGAAGTGTCAAATCTTCGCTCATTCGACTACTTTGGCAGTAGTAATCTTTACAGAAGCTATGGTTTCCGAAAGCGTGAAAAATTGAGTTGGTGATATCAGTGTAAAGGTTAATGATTCGTTTGTTTAAATCGCCATCTGCAGACTTATGTTTCTTTATTGCACAGCAAATGACTTTCCTTACAGCTAAAACTCTATCAGTCGTAATCTTTTTTCTTAGCTGTAGGGGGAATTTCACATCTGTAGATACAGCTTTTAGCTTTGAACACATATTTCTGAAAATATGGTTACGACATTCTATTTTCTCGACACTAAAATTGGGATAAACCCGGGCTTCAGATATTTTTTTGAAAGTACTAGCATCTCCGTCAGCCACCATCCGCGCATAAATTAGGCTGTGGGTTTCAAGAGATTGCTTAAAACCTTCCAATAAAATATCAGATTCCATACATGTCGACGAACCGGAGTAATTCTTGAAACATGTATGTGTACCTGCGATCTCATTTTTGTTTTGAGCTCGAGCACAAACAGAACAATATTTGTTCTTCACCCCTAGAAAAAGTACCTCACCAAATGTCCTACCTATTATTGCCGCCGCTCCGGAAAGAGCCGAATAATTGGTTTTATATGATCGCTTTGACCAACACCCATCTGCAATCACATCTATATAGGGTATACCATCTTTTGTCACGTCGCCTCTTTCTATAGCAGCATCCCTTTCACGTTTACCAGCAGCTAACATTAGATCAACAGCAGTTTTCTGCCATTCATCGCAAACCTCATTATGTAATCTATCAAAATGTTTTTGATTTAGGCTGGGCAAATCCATTGATGAACACAATTCCTCAAACTGCGAGAAACCTATACCAGTAGACATAACCCCACTTATTGCAGACTTATTTAGATCCAGTTTTATATCCGCTTCATTAGTATCCACGAAAAAATTTTCGTTAAACATATTACAAGTAAATTTTAGCTTAGATTTAAGTCCTGATTTTTTTTCGGCTACAAGAACTAAATTTTGAAGACCGCAACCAAAGGTCGGGCTGTGCATGGAAATTTTCTTCAGGTTTTGCAAAAAGAAATTAATTGATACAATTCTTCGCCCATCTATATGTAAATCGGCTTTCGAGGAGCGACCACCATTTTCAATTTCAAATTCAGTCTCTGTTACACTGTGTGGCTGTTCTTCGTATCGGTCTTCTGTATTCACTAAGCTAAAAAAATAAAAAAATCCATATATAAAATGCTGTAACTTGCGTATGGACGAAGATAAGTATGTGTGAAGTTTGCGTGAAAGATTGAAGAAAGTTATGAACAGAGATCCGAATTGTTCCCACTGATTTTGCTTGACACTAGTGCTAAACATGTCGATAAGTTCGCTTATCGATACAACTAATGACTACCCTCAGCTTTCTACATATGTGCGATAGTAAGTATCCGTAATGAACGTCTGGTTTTCAAAAAGCTAAAAATACGCATATGAAAATGAGAATGCATAAAATAGATTTACTTACGTGCTTCGACCACAGTGTGTTTCAACTGTTAGTATTTTTTTGGGAGTTTTACATTGTATTTCCAAGGATGTTACAGCTACATTTCGCAATTCAGTAAAAGTTTTCCTGAAACCAAGTTAAAGATAAATAAATACAGTATTATAGTGCGGACATTATCGACGTGCAGTTTGGGTCGTAAATCATTTATTCGGACCTCTCGTTCTTTTGCACGGCTTATACAGCTGCGCTAGTGTTGTTTGTTACTGATAGTTACTGTTAGTGGGGAATTTTATAGGTTTTAATGTTAAAGGTAATTGAACCTACATTGCAAAAGTAATAGTAAACACTATGGAAATAAATGAGAATGAAATAGATTGAAGAATCTTTAATTTGAAACAGGATCCCAGGTCTTCACACTTTCAACAGGTACTTTAACAACATCAACAACAGTTACCTCATTCATGTCTCATCGACCGCCGCACGGCGCCTGCGCCGACCACCTGCGTATGCGCTTATCAACAAAATGTTCGCTCGTTGCACATTCCTATTGAAACAATGATTTACGACCCAAACTGCACGTTGATAATGTTCACACTATAGTATTAGCAATTCACCCTATCTAATTCTAAATACGAAGAAATCTACATAGGTATTAATTTACTATGTAGTTGTGCTAAGATGATACTTGCGTAGTTTGATAGTGTAATATGGAGCTCTCTGGTATGTCCGTTATTAGCATATCAGCATTTACCCTGTTGTAATAAAACAAAAAGCTGATGTTATTTATCAGCCCTACCTACCTTTTACCGGTGATAGGTTTTTGTGGGCTGGGTCGTCTAGATGGGTACTACCGCAGTGCCAGATATTTCACCGTGAAACAGGAGCGCATTAGGACTTCAGTGTTTTGGGGAAAGGAAAAAACATAACTACACCTACCCTCATGTTTCGAACCTATTTTAAAACCAGAAGAAACCTACTTGGCATCATTTGATTTAATGTAGGTACCTATACTGTGATGACACTTACGTAGTTTGATCGTGTTGCATGGACCCCTCTGGTATGTCCGTTGTTGGTGCATTTACCCTGTTGTGATAAAGCAAAACTCTGATGAATCCATGTAGATACGCAGCTAACTAAATAGACCTAGCTGTCTTTCTTAAATACTAGATCCAATATAGGGCATGTTACCCTATTTTTAAACACGCAGAAATAATAGAAATCCAACGAAGTATTGGGTTATAATGTTGTAGGTATACTGATACTTTACGTAGTTTGCTCTTATATGACATCATGTTTTTATAATAAAATAATAAAGTGCCTACCAAGTCGGTTACCAGGGTTTACAAGAGAAAACTATACATATATAGAACTTCTATAAAGTAGCGTAGGCATCTACTAACCGTAATATCTCATTAGCTCCCAGTTCTAAATTTTGACCGACTGTCATGCATCGTCGTTTTCTGAAATCATAGAAACAATAGATAAGTAGCTAATTAGTGATAGTAGTCTTAGTAAAGCCATGGTATTAGAGATTTCGGTACCGTCAATCAAAGTAACTACTTAGGTAGGTACAGTCGGGGAACTTCCCGGTTGACCTGTAGTCTTTTTAGGACGCTTTATTTAAAAAAGTAAAAGATATTTAGAAAACATTTATATCACAACATTACCGCGTATTTCATTTTTAATAATAAATTATTTCTTTCACCTTAGTACTTTCCGAGAAAACGTTTCTTAAAAAAAATTACTGATCAACCGGCATGTTTCCCGATTGTACATAAATATGTGAGTAGATAGATAGTTACATACCTCAGCACCTCATTCATAACTTTAGACGACCTTTTTCTGCAAGTACTCAATTTCGATAGTGTTTTTTCTTTATTTCCCATGGTAACATTAGTTTCTGTACTCGTGCTTTGGACTCGTAATTTTCGCGCGTTCAGCGTGGCAAGCTACACAACCCGTGCGTGCGAATGTCGAAGCCGAACTGGGCTCGAGAGTGGTGCGCGGTGCGGGGTCCGCGGTGACTATGGAGTCAACGAGTTCGAAACTAAACATCGTAAGCGCCATTCACTTTTTATCAAATAATTAACAAAAATATTTAGTTTTCTTGAAATCTAAAACAGTCACGAAATCGAAAAGGTACCTATGTGTTTGTGATTTTATAGGAATTATTATTGTAAAACACGGTCGTAATGTGCATTTATAAGAAATTTTAGAGGTAACTTCAGGATTTTTTTCTATCGAGCAAAGTTTTTCCAATCGTGTTTTGGAAACAGTCCTCCCATCACACATACGTTCTGTAATACATATTCTAAATTTCAGAGCATAAACTCTTCAATATTTTAAATAACAGCTAATAAAAAACAGCGAATATTTCCGTTTTCACTTACTAAGAGCCCTTAATTCAACTAAATGTGGTCGTGGTGCGGTTTCAATTTTCGGTGATAGCTAAAAGAGAAAAATAATGTCAACATTTTAATCAAAATAATCCCAATTCAAAACGCAAAGCATTTATCTAAGAAAAAAATATCTAAAAGGGCCTACTTGTTGTGAAGAAGTAGCTTCGCTTGATACATGTAACCCAGGCTGATCTAAATCACATGGTTAGATCCATTGTTTGTCTTAAAGAAAAAACATTATTTTATGATAAATTATTCAACAATGGCTGAAAATCTTAGAGATATATATGATCGTATACCTGCTGTAAGGACGTATTCGACAAATCCAAGTAGCTGTCGTGATTCAAATTTACTGTCATCTGATAACTGTATCTCTGCATCAATATTTTATTAAGAGTCATCTGTGCCAGGTCTATACCAACGACGAAATCATAAGCCGTATACAATGACTTGACACAAACATAGCAAATGGTTGTTGGCAGATGTTCTTGGCTGAAGTTAATATTGGTACTCAGTCTATTTGACATATTCAATATATTTTTTTTCAAAACGCTATCACTCTGAGCGTTTACTACTAACATTGGATCACAGACTGAAGTGGCACATAATCGGCAATATCCATTTAATTTTAATTCATCTGTTAGTACAGGTACCTAAAAGAATTAATGATTTTGTAAGACGCTATATGTTCCAGAACCTTTTTTAAACAAAAATCAGATATGATTTCGATTTTTTTTAAACTACTCAGCTAGTATAGTATTATAATATAATATTGTGTTAATAGTTACTAGCTTCCGCTCACGAGTGACTTTACAAATAGAGAGATATTCATAATACATATTATAATTATTATTCGACTAATATTAGTAGGTTAGTTACCACCTAAGATTTTTATATAAGTAGCACCTATAATATACATACCGGCAACACAGATGATATTGTGCTAGATGATGAAGACGGCTGTTGATCGTTCGCTATTCTTCTAACATTAGGTGACATCTTAAAAAGCGTTTAACAAAATTAAACGTTGAGTAAAATATTAAAAAGTTAACTACCATGTTCAAAACGTATCTGCAGTATAGGTGAAGAAAAATTTGGGTTTGTGTTTCTGGAGAGTTTGAAAGTAACTGTAATTATAAAATAAATAATACTAGAAGACGCCAAACAGGGACTGTAATACCGTCATTTTTTGGATATCGATATGAAATACTGTTATAATTACTTATAATCTGGGAGCGAGTTATTGTATTGATACCGGTATTAATTTCGATCCCTACTGTTTTTTTATTCACTACAGGGAGGCGCTTCGCCTACATCATACCACGAAAGGAAACAAATATCGACACTTTAGATTTCCCATATCGATTTAATACTGATACTAAAATACCGGTATATTACCTGTATTTTATAACTTTTCACGTATATTTACATACTTTAATATGAAATACCTACTGATAATATTTTGTAGGTAGGTTAGGAAGGTAGGACAAATATCCCTTTGTGACCATTTTGAATTTTAGTGTTATATACTCGTAAATTATAATTAAATAACTAGCCCAAAAATGGGTGCAAGTTGCACCCATACCTTCCTAACCTACTTACAATGCAAGGAATTTTCAACCTTATTGACTTAAGAAAATCCAACGCTTATCGACTTCCAACTATAAGACGAAAGCCTTTGAGTTACGATAAGTTCACATGACCACACAGTACCGCGCAGCATAAGGTATTACAAAACAGTATAGGTTCGTTCATGTGCCGCGTATGCTTACCGCAATCATGTGAACGCACCTGCCGCGCGGCACCGCGCGGTGTACTGACCTTAGCATTAATTTATAAATAAAATAAATAAATAACTTCCCAATACCGGTTTGATGTTCCGATAAAAGTATCGGTATTTCTTACTACCGCCAAAGAAATAATAAATTAATAACAAATATGTACCAACACAATAATACTTACCCTCTTTGGAATGGCATACGGAACCAAACAACGTAGCCCCTTAGCTGTGGATCTAAAATCTACGTCATCAAAATGTGCACTGCACACGGTACTGGCAGATGATGGGTTCCAATTGTTTTCTCCTCTGCAGTTTCTAATAATTAAGACCCAGTCATCTCTGCGACTTTTATTTCTAGGAAACCTATTATAAAAGATGTCATTTCATATGAATAATACTTATAAATATTCTTTTCATTTTGAAATACGGAACCCATAAAAGTTACAAAATCTGATCTTACTGAATTACAAATGCAACAAATACAGATTTCCCTACTTTTAGGGAAATTTTCCCGCAAAAAAAGTAGGCACACTAGTATTTATTGTTGCGAAATTTTCATCACAGTATATAAAAAAGTAATTATTACGAATCGTTATAACTTACGCGTGGTAGGTGATTCCTTGTAACTTTTTAAGTTTACTCATGTAATTTTTGCAACATTTTACTACACAAGACGGCATTTTTTTTTTATTTTCGTCAACGCAATTTATGTGTCTCTGGCGCTGTCACGCGGGGTGAAATGGCGGCGGTTTGTCTGACCTGGTGTATATGTGTGAGTGTAGGTCATGTACGACAAACGAAATTGTAGGACCTTGCATGCTTCACATCTTATAAGTGTCATGTTACGTCCGTCTTTTTTTCAGGTCCGTGGTGAAATATTAGGTTTTTTTCCTGTCCACATTTCTTCTGGTGTGACCTTTTGAAGAACTCGTGAAGGTGAACGATTGATCACATAGGCCGCCGTGGCAACTGCTTCCGCCCAATATCCTTGTGACATTTTTGCATCAAACAACATGCATTTTGCACGCTCCACCAGAGTTCTGTTCATACGCTCTGCCACACCGTTTTGTTGAGGTGTGTAAGGCGTTGTAGTTTGGTGCTTGATGCCGGAATCTGCTAAAAACTTTTGAAAATCTTTGTTGATGTATTCGGTCCCATTATCTGTCCTCAGTATTTTTATTGTTCTATCTAACTGGTTTTCAACTTCATTTTTAAATCTTTGAAACACACCCTTTATATCTAATTTATTCTTCAAAAAATAAACGATTACTTTGTGGGAATAATCATCAATCAGTGTCATAAAATACTTGGCTCCCCCTATAGATTGAGTTTCCATGGGGCCACAAAGGTCAGAATGAACTATTTCCAACAATGATTTTGTTCTGGAACCATTACTGGAAAATGGAAATCTAGATTGCTTTGCTTCAATACAAGGTATACAGGTTTCATTCTCACCTTCATATTTAATAATAATACCATCAGCACAATGTTCTAATTTTTTAGTATCAGCCAAATATCTGAACTCGCTGTACTCTCAGTGACAGATGTTGCAAATGCACTGCCTGTCATTGTAATCAATTTGTACATGTTATTTACTAAATTTGCCATAGCAACAAGCTTCTTTTCTGAATTATAAATCTCGCATCCAATGTCAGTAAATTTGACTGAACATCCGCCTTTAGGCAAATGACTAACCGATAATAAATTAGTGCTCAAGTCAGGTATCAATAAAACATCTCTTACCTGTATCTGATGCTCATCATTGCATGTAACAGTGGTAAGGTTCACATTACCCATTTCCAGCACGGAGACAACATCATTATTGGCAACTGTTATTTTCTGTATCGATGGCAGGCGTTTATCATACATCCAGTCTGCTCTTCGTGACATGTGCATACATGAACCGGAGTCAACATACCAATTATTATCATTTACTGAACTGTAAGCTGAAAAAAATTGCTGAAAACACATTTTCATCTTTATTAGTATTGGTTTTTACATTGCACTGAGTTTTATAATGGCCATACTGATTGCATTTGTAACAGCGGGGTTCTTTTCCTCTAAGCTTTTGCTTTTGCTGATTATTGTTATGAAATGGCGGTCTATAATGATTATTGTATTTGTGCTTGGTATAAAAAACTGACGAAGACTCAACTTTCACTTCCTGTAACAGCTTGGTCTTGATGAAATCTGATGATATTTCTAAACCTGAACTCTCCAGTCAAGCAAGCAAGCAGTCCTTAAGCAAGCTTCAGACCTTCAGTTTTAACTGAACAGTGTGACTGTGCAGTTATAACTGACAACCCTGTGTCGTTACGTTATACGTTGAGTTTTTTTCAGTTGTAATCTCTTTTCGCTTAAAGTAACACGTTAACGGAATTGAAAAAGTTTTATGAAATACTTTTTTGCGCACTGATAACAATTTTTTATTTGTATAAAGGTGGTAGGTGCAACGAAGTCATTAATCGTGAAACTGGTAAATATAAACCACGTGACCGTAGTATGGCGCTTAAAGTCAATAATACAATAGTAAAGTCGGACAAAGAAATCGCTAACATTTTTGACAACATTTTTGTGAATATTCCTTTAGAAACTACTTCGAATTTGGATTCTTCACCAGCAGCGTCACTCTCTATGCTTAAAGGGAACGTAACGGAATGCGGGTCATTGTTTACTTTTAAAAAAATCGACGCTATAGACATTGTAAAAGCTTTTAAATCACTAAAAATGAAAAATTCTACAGACTTGTGGGGCATATCTGTAAATATAGTCAAAGAAATTGTTTATACTATTGCTCCTTATCTTGCTGACATTTTTAATCTGTGTATTGATCAAGGAATTTTTCCTGATCTTATGAAATGAAGTAAAGTAATACCATTATTTAAATCTGGAGATAAAGAAGACCCTAGTAATTATAGACCAATTTCAATATTACCCGTCTTAAGTAAAATATTTGAAAAAATAATACTCGAACAGTTATTAACGCACTTTAATATGAATCATCTCTTGCATAATAAATAATTTGGTTTGACAAAGGGTCGGTCTACAACTGATGCTGGGGTCGCGCTATTAAAGCACGTCTTAGGCCTGGGAGGGGTCGCAGAATGCTCTAGGCATTTTTTGCGACTTATCCAAAGCTTTCGATTGCGTAGATCATCAGACGCTGCTGTTGAAGCTTAACCACTACGGTGTAAAGGACAATGCTGAGAAGTTGTTACTGTCGTATCTCAGTTCGAGGACACAAACCGTTGATATTAATGGCGTAAAATCGTCCGGCTGTCTTGTAAAGATAGGCGTGCCTCAAGGCTCTATCTTAGGTCCGTTCCTATTTTTAATTTACATAAATGATTTACCATTCTTCGCAGAGAAGTTTTGTGAGATTGTCTTGTTTGCGGATGATACTTCCCTTATTTTTAACATTGACAGAAATCAAACTCATTTTGATGATGTAAACATGGCACTCTCTCAAATTCTTACTTGGTTTGATGCAAATAACTTACAACTTAATAAAATAAATAAATAAAATAAATAAATATTCGCATACAATCACACCAATTATCTAGTCCCACGTTAAGTTTCATGAAGAACTTGTGTTATGGATACTAGATAACGGATAAACATACTTATATACTTTTTTTTGTAAATACATACTTAATATACATACTAAACACCCAGACCAAGACAAATAGACATGTTCATGCACACAAATATTTGTCTTGTCCGGGGATCGAACCCGGGACCTCTGGCGCAGAAAGCGGGGTTAGTACCTTAATGCAAGGAAAACCAAATGTATCCAATTTTCTTTGCCTAATGTAAAAGTCCTGCCAATAGATGTTGAAATTAAAAAAGAAAAATTAGATTTAGTCGATTCAACTGTTTTCTTGGGTGTAACTCTAGACACTAAACTCCAATGGGCCCCACATATCGCGGCATTAGCTGGTAGACTTGGCTCGGCTGCATATGCTATTTGAAAAATTAGACAGTTAACAGATGTTGAAACTGCTAGCATTGTATATTTTAGTTATTTCCATAGCATCATGTCTTATGGTATTCTTTTGTGGGGGACAGCAGCTGATATAAACACTATATTCATTTTACAAAAACGAGCAATAAGAGCCATTTATCAGCTAGGGTCTAAAACATCAGAATCAGAATCAGAATAATTTATTGCGTTTCATGTGGTACATTTAAGATCTTAGAGGTAGTTATTAGAACATACACATGAGCCCTGTAAGGACATAACAATATTAAATCTAATTACTTAAGATCTAGTTAAAAATATTCAAACAAAATTAAATTAAATTAAAAATATTATCTTTAACAATAAATACACAAACAAAAAAGAAAAACAAAACAGTAAGATAAACATTGGATATTAAATTAAATTATTGCGTATTAAATATTTTCAGTATTATCAAGTTATAAGTTAACTTTTTATTGCATAGGTTTATAAAATTCGTTGAGTTTGTAATAACATTTCTCTATTAGGTAATTATTTAGACATTTAACATATTTATTATAGTTATCGATTTCTCTAATATAATTTGGTAGGCTATTGTAAAGCTTTATCGCCATAGAGTAAGGTCCTGACCCAACTAATGTCATGCTAGTCTTAGGTAGTACAAATTTATTTCTTTTTCTTAAATTCATTGCTCCAGTGTAATTATCATCGCTTTTTATAAATAAGTTTAAGTTATTTCTCACTAGTTTACATGTTTCCAGTATGTACAATGATGTTACAGTTAAAATATTAAATTCTTTAAAAAATGGTTTACAGCTTGTCATTTGGTCTATATTGGCCAGTATTCTTATACATTTTTTTTGTAAAGTCAATAACTTAGGGTGTAACTAACCGTGCTATTGCCCCACAGTGGTATGCCATAGCGTAACCACGATTGCGCATATGCTAGATACGCTATTCTCGCAGTATTTGTATCTGTGGTTCTTTTTAGCTCATTAAGTGCATAGGCGAACCTACATAATTTGTTACCTATGCACTCAATGTGATACTTCCAGTGTAAGTTGCTATCTAGTTTAACACCGAGTAGTGTAGCATTATCCACTTGTTCAATATTGTTTCCGTTTATTGTAAAGTTAAGTTGTAGTGTTTGTTTTTGGTATGGCTGAAATAACATTATTTTAGTTTTATTGAAATTAATATTTAGATTATGATCTTCTAACCAAGATATCAAATTAGTTAGGATTGCCTGTAGTTTAGCATTTAGATTTAGGTCATTGGAAGCCGGAAAAACTATAGACATGTCATCAGCAAATAGTATACTGTCTTCTTCTAGTACTTTAGGTAAATCGTTGATGTAAACCAGAAATAGGAAACAACCCATTATGCTTCCTTGTGGGATAGACTTTTTGACTATGGACTCTATACTCTTAGGGATAAGTTCAAAGAGATAGGTATATTAACAGCTGCATCTCAATTTATTTTGAACTGTATAATTTTTGTTCGTCGCAATCTTTTTTTCATCTTTGCCGTACCGGTAGACTAATTGACAAGTCTATGTTCGAGCTCCATAACAAATAATTTTAAATAAGTGCGAAAACAGTGCGACACGACTAAAATCCACTATATTATTGAATTTTAATAAGTGGTTTACCGAATGAATAGTGTTCAGTGCATCATTAAACGTGTTTCTGCCGTAAATTATAAAAATTGTGAATAAGGTCTCAGTTTTAAACTACCTGCTATAGTTTTGTGTGCCAGTACCCTCCAGGTAAATCTCACCGCTCCGTCCCTGTCGTGCGTATCGCTTAAGTGCGTTAATTGCTTGTATACGATCACCTACCTGCCATTACACCGTGCGTTACGTCAGCGGGCAAAGATTAAGCGACGCAGATTGGCAAGTCATTGTATAAAACTCTGAGAGGAAAAAAAAATACAGGAAAGTAATAAATATACCTAAGTAGTTTTCATTACTAAAACATAACAATGAATTTTTTAGCGTGTAAAAACAAAATAAACCGAGGGGAGGTTTTAGGCTGTAATGCCTGTAAGGGGTGTTATCACTATATGTGTATCAACATATCTTTGAACACCTACAATACTATCAAGCATAAGTGGACCTGCCCAACCTGTACTATGGTTACTAGACGTCCTAAAGGCGATGAAACACCGACCCGCAGGCAACACGAACATCTCCCAGCCGATGCAGATATGTCTTGTGATGACCTGAGTTCTGATTGCGTTTTAACTGCAAGGTCGTCGAGTACGGAACCGAATCTTAGCGATATTTTATATGAACTACGAGCATTAAGAAGCGACTTCACTGGTATGAGAACTGATATCCAAAGCGTAACCCAGAGCATACTTGAAATTAATAACAAATTTGGCGAAATGGAATCCCGTGTTAGTGACGTTGAGGATAGACTTATAGTGACCGAGAATAAAACAGCGTTGCTTCCTAAGTTACAGCAAGATCTAGACGCTGCCAAGCTTACAATATCATCACTTGAACGTGAAATGCAACAACGGGATCAACTTGCAAGGATGAACAATATAGAGATATCCGGGATTCCGCAGGCTGCTGGAGAAAACCTTTTGTCAATATTAAGGGCCATTAGTGATAAGATTGGCTTTGTTTTGGACGAACGTGACATCGATGGCATAATGCGTGTGCGCAGGTTTGTAATGAGCAATGCGTCTAGTGAATCAGGTATTCAACGTCCGCCGGCTATCATTGTAAAATTCACCAGGCGGCTTTGCAAGGACAAGTTTCTGGCAGCGGTGCGTTCGCGGCGCGGCTTGACTACTTCCGATATTAATCTCTCTGGACCATCACTAAAAGTGTACGTGTCGGATCATCTCACGCCTCAAAACAAAATGTTATTAAACCGTGCCCGTCAGATTAGATCCGATCTAGGTTATGCATATTTATGGGTTAGAGACTGTAAGATCTTAATGCGCAAGAGTGACGTATCAGGAATCATTAATATAATGACAGATGCAGATCTCTCTAAATTGAAATGACTTTTATATTTTTTTTATGCTTTTATTCATCAGTCACCTTCTTATGTTATCAAAGGTATTTTTTTTATGTTTATTAAAATACTCATTTATTTTTTAACGTTTATAAAAACACTTAAATGTCTTTGTTGTTTAGTTAATATAATAAAACACTTACATTTTTATTATCATTATTCTGTGTTCAGTGTTGCGGTGTCTATTTTTCATATTTCTAACCAAAACTTTCCACTGCCAAATCACTTTTGTACTTGTTCTGCACTCTTTACAACTGATTTTTTTTTCCTGCTACTAATTATATTCATAAATATACTTCCATACTACACTATTCTTGTTTCTTACTTTTTGTTTTTAATAAATGAATTATATAAGATAATGTTCGGATTAATGCCTAAAATAGTATATTTTTGCCGGTACGTCGCCGACTGCTAGGATTTTTTTTAGGTTATTATCAAAACGTGAGGGGCTTACGTACTAAATCACATGATTTTCTATCCCAAGTGGCGGTGTCTGACTATGATTTCGTATGTGTTACCGAGAGTTGGCTTACATCCGATTTTTACGACCGTGAATATTTCGACTGTAGATACGACGTTTTTCGCTGCGATCGATCCTCCGCAGAGAGCGGTGCAACGCGTGGTGGTGGCGTCATGGTTGCAGTACGCACTAAACTGTTGCCGCTGCGACGGGACTGGCCGACCCCGCCGCGCGCCACCTCCGACTGTGTTTGGCTGTCTATACCATTAAATGCAGATAATGACAAATATTTAAATATTGCGTGTGTTTATATTCCACAAGGGCCAGGGTATCGTGATACGTTGGAAGCTTTTTTCAATATAGCTGGAGATATACTTAATGATCGCCCAAATGATTTATTTTTGCTTGTAGGCGATTTTAACGTCTCTGATGCAGTTTGGCATGAAACGAACTCATGCAATAAATTATTACAAAACGGCGGTGATTGCATAGTGAATTCGTTGCGTAATTTTCTTGCTTTTACAGGTCTGAAACAGTACAATGGTGTTCATAATGCTAAGAATCGAATCTTGGACCTAGTTATGAGCAACATTGATTGTCAAGTTACTAAGTGTTTACAAATGCTAACTCCGGAAGATAACCATCATAAGTCAATTGAAATTTATTTAAATATTAACAACTACAAATATATGACTTCAGTACCCTCTTACAGTTATAATTTCCACGCAGCCAATTTTGATTCTATCAACAGTGAACTTAAAAACATAAACTGGGCCAATATATTTAGGAATTTAAGTTTGGAAGAATGTGTATCAAAATTTTATACTATTTTAAACGATGTTATTTCGAGGTTTGTTCCACTCAAAATTGTAAGATCTTCGCAATCTATTCCTATCTGGCATACTAAACCCTTAAGGAAACTACTGAATGAAAAAAGGAAGTACCATAAATTGTGGAAATTATACGGAAACCCTTTAGACTATCAGACTTTTAAAGCTCTAAGAAAAAGAGCTAAACGTATGGAAATTGATTGTCATAATAAATACACGAGTTTTACTGAGGATTTGATTAAGAAGGATCCCAAACACTTTTGGTCTTATGTCAAAGCCATTAAGGCTAGCAATGGCCTTCCCCAAACTATGACATATAATATATGATCAAACGAACTTCTACAAGTGAAGTTCGATCGATATTATATAAGTCGCTTCATTCGAAGATATGTTATTTACAACGTAGTCCCTTTTTCTACCAGGCAACATTCGCACGCTTTAAGAGTTTAACTCCTTTGCCTATGTATATATATTTTTTTTGTTTTTCACTTGTAGGCACCCGCCATTTGCAATTTCATTATTTTAGAGATAGGTAGAATATAAAGCAAAACTCTTGAGTCTTTCTCAGGGAAAAGGGAGGGTGGGTGTTTATATCTTCGAATGAAGCGACTTATATAATATCGATCGAACTTCACTTGTAGAAGTTCGTTTGATCATATATTATATTTCGTCGCTTCATTCTTCAGATATGTTATTTACAACGTAGATGTTTAGAGATAAGTTTTGCATTTGTTATGTAAGTATGAACAAAGTATTTTTTAAACACATTTATTTCAGTTCAAGTTATGTATATTTTAAGTTTAATAAACAAAATTGTACAAAAAATAACAAAATAAACATAAGTTACATCTTATTTCTATTTTATTTTAATTATCCAACTGGTTATACAATCAATAAATGAAAGTTATCAATCAGACATGGAAGAAAACTGATCTAGCAAAATTGTCATTAGCTATGATTGGGCGATTATAAAATTTCGCAAATATTTGTGAGGTATCTGCCCAACCAGCCTGCTTCCTAATATTATCTATAGAAACACCTGCCAAGTGGGCTGTAGACGTTGCGGCATGGCGCGTGCTATGCGCGCTAAATATCGCAACGTCTACTCCGCTGACGGCAAGTACATCCTTGATCCAACGGCTGATTGACTGCGAACTGGCGCATCTATAAGGACGCCGAAAGGTCAGAAATAATTTTGACATGGATTCTGTTCTATATGACTTAGTCAGAAAAATGTAATCTTCCAAGGCTGTGGCTGGGCAAATACTTATTTGATTTTTAAAATATGGAAGAAACAAAATTGGTGAGCCTTTGCCGGGAGCGGAGGTTTTGATGATATCTTTTATAACAATTTCCACTCCATCACTATTTATGATTATGTTAGACATTCTTATCAATGAAAGGGTCTGCACCCTGTGAGCTGTAGACAGAGCAAGCAAGATCGCTAATTTTTTTGTGAGTTTTTCGATGGATAGTTCTCTATTTGGGTACCAGCCTGACACAGTGTTGAGGACAGTCTGGGGGTCCCATGTGGCACTGTACTTGGGTGTACTGGGTCTTGCTTTAAATGCACCTTTGAGCAATCTTTTTATGCAATCGTCTGACCCGATGTTATTTCCAAGAAATAATGAAAGGGCAGAACGATGTGAGTTGAGAGAACCATATGAAGCTCCCTTATTAAATTGTTCGGTGAGAAATGATATTGTATGGGGGATCGAGTTGCTAAATATTGTAATGTTATTTGTTTTACAAAATAACCACCAAAGTTTTAATGTAACATCATATTGCTTGATTGTATTTTTGGCTAGGGAAGATACCATTAGGTCGAGGGCGTTGTGGGGTATGCCACGCTGAGTGAACGCGAGCCGGAGAGCACCGCTGCACCCAGGGTAAGTCTCTGCTGAAGAGGGTGGTGAGCTCTGAAAGGGGAATGGAGAAGGTTTTTGTTAGGATTTAGATATAATATTTCTGATGATACCATATTTTGTAGTTCTGGGTACCAAGCCTGTGAAGGCCATATGGGAAATACTACAATGCCTACAGCTTTGTCATTTCTAATTTTTTGTAGACATTTTAATAGTAAGCAAAATGGGGGAAATGCGTAAAAGAACTTGCCAGACCAGTTAATGGTAAACGCATCTATCGCCATGGCATCGGGATCTCGTTGCCATGATACATACCGGTCACATTTGGCATTAGTTCGAGAAGCGAAGAGATCGACCTCTGGATGTCCAAAATTATGAGTTATCAATTTATAGGCATAATCACTTAACTCCCATTCTATGTCGGTATTAATTTTCCTTGACTCCTTATCTGCTTCTGTATTCTCTTTTGTATTTATATAAGATGCAACAAGCCAGATCTTTCGCTTCTCGCACCATTGCCAAATTTGTCGAGATAAAGTATTTAGGTGTACAAATTGGATTCCACCCATCCTATTTATATAACTAATTGCAGTCGTATTGTCGACTCTTAATAATATTGCACAGTTATAGGAGTCGCGAGCAAAGCATTTTATTGCCAAAAAAACTGCTAAAAGCTCTAAATAATTAATGTGGAAATCAAGTTCATCTTCTTTCCAGTTTCCATTTGCTCTATCCCCGTTACAATAAGCACCCCAGCCAGTTCTGGAGGCATCTGTAAAGATTTCTAAGGTAAATTCTGGAATAGTTAGAGAAGTAAAAGTTGTGTTTATATTTTGACTCCACCAATGAAGATCGCTTAGAATCACTTCAGGTAATATAATTTTCTTATTATAATCATTATGATCTCTAAGGGCTAAGAATTTCTGTCTTTCCAATATTTTGGTGTATAGCCATCCATATTTAACGGCAGGGCATGCGGCAATGAGAACGCCAATAAGTTGGGCAAAATCTCTGATTGAGCATGAGGAAAGAAAGGAATATTTTTCGACTAACTGTGAAATATTATTACGTTTTTCGGGTGGTAATGATAAGGTAAGGCTTACAGAGTCATAAATAAATCCTAAAAATTTACAGGTTTGTTTTGGCTCTAAATGGCTTTTTTCATAGTTTACGACAAACCCCAGACACTTGAGAGTTCTCAAGGTTTCCTTAACATTACTTAAGCACATTTGGTAAGTATCGCCTAGGCACATAATGTCATCAAGATACTGTACAGATTTGAAACCTTGTCGTCTAAGGTATGAAATCACTTCCTTCATGACCTTGGTAAAAGTTCTAGGTGCAATAGATAAACCGTAAGGTAAAGCAGAAAACTCGTATGTTAAAACTTGTGAATATTCGTTTTCATACTGAAAACGTAAATATTTACGGTCCTTGGGGGCAATTGGAATCACCAAATAAGCTTCCTTTAAATCTATTGTGGCCATGTAGCCATTAGGGGGTATCAACTTAGAAGCTGTTCTAAAGTCCTCGATTTTAAAGTGGCTTTTTTGTACAAACTTATTAAGAGGTTTAAGATTGAGAATAAAACGATGACCCCCATTTGATTTCGGCGTAAGGAAAATACTCGAAAGGAATTGATCAGATTTTGGAGAGCACGGGTATATTGCCCCTAATTCTAAAAGATTGTTTATGGATATGGACATATGTTCTTTTTCTAATACTGACATTTTGTATGACGGAGGAAAACTTTGTCTAGGTTTCGTCGTAAAATATATTGGGAATCCATAGTGGATCCAATCTAAAACAGTTTTATTATTTGTGACTTTAAGCCAACAATAATAAAAATGTTGTAATCGTCCAGCATGGAGTGGTACCTGGTTCATTGTTGTGGTGGTGCACGTGTCTTGTTCGGGATCACGGGCTTGTTTTGAGCTGTTGGTGGAGCTCGGCGACCTGCATAGTTGGGTTTCTTGACCCCCCCTCGCCCCCCCCTGTTCGACGGGTAGCGAGAGGGTCCTGCCCAGTTTTCCTGGTAGCGGGGTCTCGTTGCCGTCGATTGGACTGTCGGCGTAGTAGTCTTCGGGGCGGCGGTTACCTTTTTAATCTGCAGGCCCTGGCGCTCAATTACTCTAGAAGCTTTTATCTTTTCGGATAGTTTAGCCCCGAACAGGGGTGTCATCCCTCTCAGTGTCTTTTATGGTATTCAAAAAAGACTTGTCCAATACCGACGTCAACAGTTTAGTGCGAACTTGAGTCTCCGTATGATGGAGGTCCGTCAATATGCGGCAGCCATCGCTGAGCAGCTTAATGGCTTGGATTTTATCATCTATTGTAAGTAAAAGAGACAAAGCTCTGTTGACGGCTGTGATGCCGTAGCCAAGCTGCTGTTGGGTCTTTTCCAATTTTTTGTCTCGGTTCCTCGACATATCTGTAATCGCCGCAGAAATTTCGGCGTTTAACTTTGGCGCATGAAGTAAAGGGCAATTTTCTGGGATCAGAAAAGCTTTAAATAAAGCTTCTCGGGCTTCTTTTGTTATGCCCTTTTTTAATATAGGTCCCCATCTTTGTGATAAATTCTCGTGAATTGGTGGTCCGAACAGTGGCGTATCATTCAGGGCTTCGCCTAGTGCAGACAGTATCTCGGGGTCCAATTCTGGGGCCTGGGGTTCAGTGACCACTTCTGCGGCCGGCAAGGGTGCCTCTAGTGACGCTTCGGTATTCAAAATAGCTTCGTCATTTAATACTGGCATTTCGTTTTCTTCATTATCTATGAACAACGAAAATATGTTAATATTGACGGTAGTTATGATAAAAAAATATCGAAACTAGTGTATAATTTTTTTTTTTCAATAAAAATTTATATAAAAAAGTCGTTTAAAAAAATACGTTAATCACAATAAATACGACTTTTTTTTTTTTTTTTTTTTTTTTTTTTAAATTAATTGTTTTTTCCTATAGACAAATATAGCGGCTTATATTTGTTATTCCTAATATTATTTTTACGTATTGTACGTACGAGTTATAAAAACGCAAAAGTGATTCCCGGGGAACACTTGTTTTTATGTTTAATACCATCGTGTTGACTCACGGCCAACCCCCAGGTTTTTTGCGAAAATTGCAGTTTGCAATAGCGATTACTTTTAAAGGAACACTATTTTACTGCTCATTGCCATCGTGTTGACTCACGGCCAACCCCCCGGCGAACCTAGTTTGTGTTTTAAGTCTAGGTTATAGATGAAAAATGCCAGTTAACACTTAATAACTCAATAACATGTAGGTACTTACCGGTGCCGTGGTTATCAATATCGGATTCTGATGAATCAATTACGAGTCTAGCTCGATAACGGGTTTGCTTTTGTTCGAGTTTACGAAGCTTATTTCGATAACGCTCCATTTTTTCTTCAGCACTTCGTTTTGGCATTATAGCAATTTGAACTGAACTTGAACACACTTTTTGTTTTTTAAAAGGGCGCGTGCGCTCGCTGCCTCGCACGAAAAAAGAATGGAATTGCAAATGGCGGGTGCCTACAAGTGAAAAACAAAAAAAATATATATACATAGGCAAAGGAGTTAAACTCTTAAAGCGTGCGAATGTTGCCTGGTAGAAAAAGGGACTACGTTGTAAATAACATATCTGAAGAATGAAGCGACGAAATATAATGGCCAAAGTAGTAGTGATGGGAGACAAATTTGCGACTTCTTTAATGACCATTTTCACTCCGTGTTTGTTGATAAACCACGACAAATTAATCCTAATCGGCAGGAACCTCCAGTAAACCCGATATTGGATATAAGTTCAGTCGAAATCACCACTACTTCAGTTAATAGTTATTTAAAAACAATTAATACTAACAAGGGTGCTGGGCCTGATAGTATACATCCGCTGTTTGTTCGTAGGTGCGCTAACGTTTTAACTGAGCCCCTTGCACATATTTTTAATCTGTCTTTCAGAAGCGGTATTGTTCCTCAAGCTTGGAAGTGTACCTGGATAACGCCTATTCCTAAAGGTACTACCAGTAACAATGTTGTTAATTATCGACCAATCTCCAAGCTTTGTCAATTCGCCAAAATACAAGAAAAGATAGTTACAGATCAACTATTCAAAGTCGTGCAGCGCGTTATTGACCCAAACCAACATGGCTTTTGTAAAAATCGTGGTGTCGACAGCAATTTACTGAGTTTCACTGAAATCATATTGTCAGCAATGGATAAAAATGAACAAGTGGATGCTATATATGCCGATTTTGCAAAGGCTTTCGATAAAATCTGTCATGACACTTTACTTTTCAAACTCTGGCAGCTCGGAATCCATGGCGATTTGTTTCGTTGGATCCAGTCTTACATAGAGAATCGTAGTCAGGCTGTTGTGCTGTGTGGTTATTGCTCTGCATATAAAAATATACCCTCAGGAGTTCCACAAGGGTCACATTTGGGACCATTGCTGTTCATAATTTATGTTAATGATCTTGCCAGCTCCATAAGACACTCAAAACTGTTACTGTATGCAGATGACACAAAATTATTTAGAATTATAAAAGAACCAAATGATGCTGAATTACTGCAAAGTGACATGAATAGTTTTGCTGAGTTCTGTAAGAATAACAACTTATTTTTAAATTCGGATAAATGTTTTGTTATTTCTTTTACTAGAAAAAAGAATATAATTAATTTCAACTATAAACTATGGGAAGAGGACCTCAAACGCGTTACCGAAGTTAGAGACCTAGGTGTTATAATGGATTCCAAACTCACATTTATCCCCCACATAGATAAAATAGTAAATAAGTCATATAAGTTTTTGGGTTTCATATTAAGAGCAGGTAAACAGTTTAAACTGGTGAGTACCTATAAAATCTTATTTAATAGTTACGTGCGAAGTAGATTGGAATTTGCTAGCTGTGTTTGGAATCCATATCAACAAATTCACCAAAATAAAATTGAGAGAATCCAAAAAAAATTTGTTAAGTCCTTGGACTACAGAGTTACAGAGTTACCAGAGACCAGTACACAGACTACGAAACATCACTTCAATTTCATAAAATAGACTCTTTGTTAAAACGTCGAAATCAAATTGATTTAAAATACCTATTTAAAATAATACATAATATGGTTGATGCTCCTTTTCTGTTAGAACAAGTTAATTTTCGTGTTCCACGCAAGCAGGAAAGAAACTGTCGAAAAAAAACACTCTTTTTCATCAATCCTAGTCAAACTTGTTATGGCAGGAATAGTTTTATAAAAAGATCTTGTTCCCTATATGATGATCAATATAGTACGGTGGAAATATTTGATAAATCGTTGAATAAATTCAGAAACCGCATCACTGAAATATCCAGTACCGCAGAGTAATATTCTAATATTGTGATAATATTATAACAAATGTCTATTTATTTTTAAGAGAAGTTCGACTTATAGACTATAGACTGTGTTTGTTAATAACTTAAGCAGCGCATTGTTTTTGTATTTGTGTTTCTTTTTTTATATGTTTATATATTATATATATAATTTTGTTTTTAAATGTGATAACAACATAATTAAAAGTATCCGCGTGTGAATTGTGTGTACAAATCTTTATCTGTTAGGCTTGTTAATTTAAATTTTGTGTAATTGTTTAAGTACTTTGTTGTCCTTTTTTCTACTGTTTTTTATTTTATAAATTAGGGGACTCTAGGTTTACTTTTAATCTGATTTATGTACTTATTATATTTTAAGAAACTGTTTGTTCCTAAATAAAAGAAAAAAAAAAAAAAAAAAAATCTATCAGAATATACCAAACATAGTGATGTGCACAATCTTAATACGAGAAATAAAAATAAACTGTAATGCCTCGATACAGGCTAAAAAAGGTTCACGGATCTTTCTTGGGACTAGGTGTAAATTTTTTCAATAAAATTCCACAATGTATTTTGGATTTGCCTTTTGAAAAGTTTAAGATTCATGTAAAAGATTGTCTACTAAAGAAAGGATATTATACTATAAAGGATTATTTAAATGACAAAACAGCTTGGTCATAAATGTTTTGTTTTATTTTTTCGAAGTTGTAGCCGTGTCATTTATTTGTTTAGTATATAGTATTAGATTAAACTTTTAACGCAGGTAGCTTGAGTATGTCATGCTCTCTTTAAACATTTCTACGGTGGTGTCGTGTGAGGCGGGTCGCTACGTTCCCTAAAATATGATTGAGCGAAGCGATGGCTGGTTCATGCGTCATGCTCGTGAACGGGTGCCGCCAGCGGAAATTAACGTTGTGCTTAGAGATTAAATATTTTCATCTAAAATAAATTGCTATCGACCTGTATGTACGTCGCAACTTGCAGTACAGTAACCTTGTAATGCGAGAAATGTTAAATGTAAGTCCTTCCTTACGAGTTGAAAATTGTTTACGGTTAGGATAACCATAAAATGTAATATTATAATTAGTATTTTCTTTTGTGATGGAAATTGACCTTACTGATATGTTAAGCTCACTTTTCAGTTTGACGATTCTGTATGAAATAAAACAGGAAGAAAAAAATAGCCCTTGACGAGTTTCTTTCCGGTTCTTCTCGTTACAAGGTCTCCCGCCGTAGGGTTTGTGAACCGATGGCGTTATTTGACGTTCATAAGTGCTTGTAACAGCCTAGACTGAGTAAATGATATTGATTTGATTTGATTTGATTTAACCTTGCGATTTTTTACTGTCGCTCTTGATTTTCCTCTTTTTGTGGCTCATACGGTGCTAAGAGTCTAGAAAGATCAATATCTTGATCCACCTTCCCACGCCGTTTAAAAAACAACTTCCTGTTTCGCATGATGTCTTGTAATGTAATTTTTTTACATTTGAATGTTTTCAGCGATTTGTGATCACATGGACAAGTATAGTTTATGCACAAGGGATTTTTATCTGTGTATTTTCTGAAAGATACATAAAAAAGTAAATTAATCAGTATTTTAACGATAATAATAGAATAGAATTTTCAACTTAGTACATAGAATTTCACTTACGTTTTGCGATATTCCGAACGATCTTTTCGCTTTTTTTTCCTTAACCCAGCATTCAAAGTCTCGACTAAACCTTGCTCATCAATTTTCAATATGATTTTTTAATAAAAATTAACTTCGAACTCTCACAAAGTCCGAAATCTCACAAAACTTATCTACTCTCATAGAAATTTCTAATTATCAGACGGTATCAACATGTCGATGTCATTTTCTGGAGGGAGATGCAAACATTATTTATTTTCTTATTTACCAGGGTTGCTATTGATAGTGTTATTTTTATTTATTTATTTATTTAACACCAACAAGATTTACATTGAAATGAATACAATATACGATATGAGGGATCCGAGCTAAATGCAATCTTAATTATAGGTGCTACACGAGAACAAACAATAATTGAGTAAACAGTATTATGGAAAATAAAAATTGATAAGAGTGAATTACGAGCACACATGCATGTTAATCATACAATTCAAAATTAAGAATTAAAATTATAAATAATAGAGTAATTTATGCAATACAATTATTAAAAAGGTTAAATTTAAATGTAAAATGTAATATAATAAAATAAAATAAAATAATTTGATCGGAACTGACAATTGAGAATTATAATAAATTAACTTCAATTAACATTAACATTACAATTAAATTTAAATGAAAAAATTTAAACGTACAGCCATCACCGTTCGACTCGATACCGTTATTTAGTCGATTTAATTGATTTTTGATAAAGATGTCAAGTATGGAATAAAATACGACCTTTAGAACAAAATAATAAATAAAAGATGCTTTTTGTAAATAAAATATGCCTGTTCTGTTCAAAATAATCGAAGACAATATTTGTGTGTGTTAAGATGCAGAAATACATCCGATTTGATTGGAATCCTAAGTTTTTGGATTTTATTTTTATAGGAAATATGCTCCTTTTGAACAAGTTTTTAGGCTCTTTCTATAGATTTTAATGCTTTGAGTTATATAAAATAATAAAAAAATAAGTTGAAAAGTGAAATACGGCCTTTTGAACAGATGCTCCTCTATATAATTATTTTATATTATAAGAGGAAGCATCGTAGTTAGATACGTAGTCAGCAGCTGAATTTGTGCTTTGTTGATAGACTTGCGACTGAATCGTAGCACTTTGTTGATTCACAATAT
This sequence comes from Chrysoteuchia culmella, assembly GCA_910589605.1. Classification (NCBI taxonomy): domain Eukaryota; kingdom Metazoa; phylum Arthropoda; class Insecta; order Lepidoptera; family Crambidae; genus Chrysoteuchia; species Chrysoteuchia culmella. Next base: position 22,134,893 of record OU342652.1, on the reverse strand, counting down.
TGTGATAAACTGACTGGATGCATTATACGATATTTCCGGATTCTCAGGTATAGATTATAGAACAACTGGTGAAGGTTGAGTCTGTGACTGATTGCGCAAGAGACGTTATCATAAATTGCCAACTGAGTTGGAGGACTTTGTTGATTTAAGTATTGTGAATAGAGTGACTGGATGTAGGTGAGAATGACTGATTGGAAAAACTTTGTTGGAAGGATGAATTCGAAAAGGGGGCCATGACTGTATGCGATATTGTTAAACACCCAATTCAGCTGCTGCAAGCGTCTTATTGATAATTTTTTCTCCCAGAATACGTTGCGTTTTATTCAAATCCCTAAGTTTAAACGCAACAGCTTTACCAAAATTGTCGAAACGATCGTCTGGTCGGTTCGGTGGTGGAGGAGATGGAGCCGGACGTGTGAAATGATCTCTAACAGATATCAAAACGTCCTTCGTAAGAGTCGCTTCAGAGTTACTTTTTCTAGATGATAAGTGATTTCATGTAGACGTAGCCTCTATTGCAGCCTCTGATGTATGTGTAGTGACAATGACGGGAGTATTCTGAGCAGATGAATTCCTCAACACCTTGTGCTTCCTGCACTGCTGATTCTTCCACTGCCGATGATGCTGATGCTGATGCCTGTGAATTATCCTGTAATATTTTGTTTTGTTTCAGTTTCCTCGATCACAAGTAGAATGGAAGAGAAAGGCTGCATTATTTGAACAAAGATGGAATTTTCCGCATCTGCTTGGGGCGATTGATGGGAAGCATATCTCAATAAATCCACCAAAAGGAAGTGGATTCACATATTCAATTATAAACAAAAACACAGCATGGTCTTAATGGCTATAGTTGATGCTCAATATCAGTTCATTTTATGTGATTTTGGAACCAACGGACGTATATCAGACGGTGGAGTCTTACAAAATATATTTTTTTCTCTTTATTTGTTTAGGGGCTTTTATACATATGGATACGCCAGCCCCATTGTATCTTCTTACAACACTGTACCAACACTTACAGACTGACAAAACTATTAAATATTAACAATATGATTTAAATTCTATGACCTATTTATTAAAGTTAATTATGTTGGAAAAGGAATCCCTATTCACTTTTTATTAGGTCACTTAATTTTTTTGCCGCATCTGATTTTGGGTTTGCTAAGATATTTTGAATTAGCCCGACGTCCTTGATGTTCAAATTTAATTCGGTGAATAGTGATTCCCTCTCCGCCTGGTTCTTGGCACAATCCAACAGCATGTGATGTACATCTTCAACCCTATTACACACACTGCAGTTAGGGGAGATACTTTTTTTCATCAGAGAGGCAAATTTTTCTGCTGGATAGTGCCCCGAACGTAACCTGCAAGCCATTTTAACATAGCTGCGACTAAAAGTAGTATCTTCAAACCAAGGCACCCGAGAAGGCTCTTCTTGTATGGACTTGTACCATATCCCTTTATCTTTGGATATATCGTCAAAATGATGTTTCCATTGTTCGAAGCATGCCTTTTTAAACTTCCAAATATATTCGGAATAGTCAGGCACATACTCCAGTACCGTTACGCCTGTGAGAAATGGAACGTCTTGGCAGCTGTCTCGCTCGCCAATACGTCTCTCTCTCTCTATTTCGCCGGTGATAGCGTGGCGTCATACGCTCCTAATAAAGTTATGTACATTAATTAATTGTGCAGTTTTCTTGGATTACAACATTGGCGACGAGTAATAGAACTCATAGTGCCTCGAAAGTGATTAAATTAAAAGAAATCGCGGTACCTATACTATCAAGAGAAAATAAAATTTTTTGGTTGAACCAGTGTGAACATAGTGCGAAACGAGCAAAAAGCATTCCTTCCACAGCCGCCATTTGAATGCAATTCTGACAACTTTAATTAACCAACTTCAAATTGTTTACCATATTTACTTACATGTCCTCGTTTTCGTCGTGCTCTGACTCTGAAAATGAAGAGTGCATTGATACAGGGAAAGTAGCTTTAGTCAAAAGTGGAAAAAGAACTTTTATTTATAAGTGTAACAGAGAAGAATTACAACAAGTTTTGAAGGAAGAGGGGCTAAGTTGCCCAATCGCAGCTACGATCGACGACCTGAGAAAACTAGTAAGCAACTATTACAAATCGAAATCGAAACCACCACCGTTTCTTAAAATGTACATGTGTGGTGATATAAAATCCTTTAATAAGGAAAAATGGGATGTGTTTAAAGAGCAACTAGATTGCTACATGCAAGTAAACGATATCGCACCAGAAAAAAAGGCTCCATTATTGATTACCAAATTAACATCAGATATCTTTGAAATACTACAGTGTCTTTGCAGTCCAACAAAACCTACAAAATTGTCATACGAAGAACTATGCTCAAAATTTAAAGAGAAATATGACAAACCGTTGTCTACAGCTATAGAAAGGGCCGAATTTAGACGCAGGAACTAATTACCTTCTGAGAAAATTGAAGATTATCTCTTACATCTTAGAAAATTAGCTAATAAATGCAATTTCAAAGACAGGGAGGACCAGATTAAGGAAAAATTTATTGAAGGAATAACATCAAAAGTGATTAAATATGAACTTATGAAAAATGCAGACAAATTAGCCTTGGAAAGCTGTGTGGAAATGGCAAGGAATGTCGAGGCTGCTTTAATGCATAATGATCACTCCGCTGAAGTAACAGAAATATATTATAATAAAAAGCAAACCAATCGAGCATCTAAACCAGATGGGAAACAAAAGAAGTTGGAGAAGCAGTATGATCAAATATGCTATTGCTGTGGAAAAAATAATCACATTAAAGCATAGTGTACATTAAACAAAAAATACTGTTCTGAATGTGGACAACAAGGACACATTTTTAGAATGTGCCGCAAACATCCTTGACGTCAATACGCCGGATAATGTGGTAGCCAAAGAAAATAAGGGGAGCTTAGAAGAACACATTGAAATACCATATGAAACCTATACCTATAACAGTGTAAGTAAAATACCTCCTCATTTTGTTACAATAAATGTCAATAATCAAGATATACAATTCCAACTTGATACTGGTTCTGAAGTGACAGTAATGTCTTTAAATGATAAAAACAAGTTTTTAAGGAATTATCAGTTGCAAGAGTGTAACCTAATGTTTAGAAATTTTGATCAAAGTGTAACACAACCTTTAGGATTATTAATAGGCATACCAGTAAAATTTAATAAAGAAAATAAACTTTTAAAAGTCTTTGTGGTCCAAGATAATTGTCCCCGAGTTATTGGACGTGATTGGCTAAAAGAATTAAAATTGTGGCCCCCTAAAATTAACAATGGCCTTTATTTAGGAATAAACATGATTCATTATGTTTCAGACGTACAACTTTTTGTGAAGAGCCAGTTAAAATTAAAATTAAAACCAGAGGTTAAACCTGTATGTCTGCCAGTGCGCCGCGTACCATTTGCTCTGCGGGAAAAGGTAAATAATGAAATTAAAAGACTCATAGACAATGGCAGAATCATACCGGTACAACAAAGTGAATGGGGAACCCCAGTTGTGCCTATCCTTAAAGCAGATGGTTCAGTAAGACTTTGTGGTGACTACAAACTCACCGTAAACAAATTCCTTGAAACTGATCATTTTCCCCTGCCGCACATAGATGATATTTTAAATATGTTAAAGCATGGAGAATATTACTGCGAACTGGATCTCAAAGAAGCATACCTACAGGCACCTCTAAGTGAGGAAAGCCAAAATTGTACAACTATTGTCACTGAAGTTGGAACATACAAATATCAATACTTACCATATGGTGTTAGCTCAGGGCCAGGTGCTTTTCAACGTTTAATGACAAAAAAATTGCAAAATATTCCTAACACAATTGTATTTATAGATAATATTTATTTAAAGGGTAGTAACATACAAGATACATTTAATACATTATGTATGGTATTGGAGAGACTAAAGGAATGTGAATTTAAACTTAAAATTGAAAAATGTAAATTATTCAAAACAAAATTAGAAGTTTTTGGCTATAATGTGGATAAGAATGGTATTAGCATAGTTGAATCTAACATAGAACCTTTACTAATGTCGAAAGCACCAACCAATTTAACTATGTTAAAATCATTTTTGGGCAAAATCAATTATTACAGTCGTTTTTTGAAAGATATGGCCACCGTTTTGGCCCCCTTATATGAATGCACAAAAAAGAATAAGTTTATGTGGAGTCCAGATTGTGAAAATGCTTTCAATACTGTAAAGAAAAAGTTGTCTAATGCTAATAATTTACGACATTATGATCCACAATTACCATTGATATTGACTTGTGATGCATCAAAGGTAGGTTTGGGTGCAGTGTTGTCCAATAGAGATAAGAATGGTGTAATTAAACCTATAGCTTATGCTAGTAAAAAACTAAATGAGGTTGAGCAAAGATATACAACCATAGATAAAGAAGCTATGGCTGTCATTTTTGGTATCACTAAGTTTTATAACTATGTGTATGGTCGTCAGTTTGAATTGGAAACTGATAATGCAGCCTTAATGCGAATATTTGGGCCAACAAAAAGTATACCAAAAATGGCAGCCAAAAGGTTACAGCATTATGCGATATTTATGTCTGCGTTTAATTATAAGGTTCGACATATAAAAAACTAATGAGAATCCAGCAGATTTCTTGTCCCGAACAGCAAATGAGATTGACCATAATCTTGATAACTCTGATGTAAACTCACTGGATAAAGAGCTTAGTTATGTGTATTATGTGAATGAATCGGAAATACCTACGTTAGATTGGAAAATTATACAACAGGAAACAAGTAAAGATTTAATCTTTGCAAAGTTGATTAGGTACCTTTCAGATGGATGGCCAGAGAAAAAAAATTGTTTATCAAAAGATCTGTTAATATTTTACAACAGGAAAGACGAACTTTCAATAGATAGGGGATGTTTATTTTGGAGATACCGAATTTTAATACCAAGTAAACTAAGACAACGTTTATTGGAAGAGCTGCATAAAAGCCATTTCGGAATCATTCGCATGAAACAAATTGCCCGGTCATATTTTTGGTGGCCTAATCTAGATGGAGAGATAGAAAGTTTAACAAATAATTGTATTGTATGTTTGCAAAACAGTAGATCACCATCGAAAATACAGAAACCATGGCCTATAGCTCCCTCCCCTTGGTACAGAATTCATGCCGATTTTCTTGGTCCATTTTATTACAAAATGTATATAGTAGTAGTGGATAGCTACTCTAAATGGCCAGAAGCATTTGAGATGGCTAATATCACCTCACTGCGCACTATAGAAGTTTTTAAAACACTGTTTTCACGTTTTGGTTTACCAGTTCATGTAGTTACAGATAATGGAAGAACTTTCACTAGTATAGAGTTTCAAGAATTTTGTAAAGAAAATCAAATTAAACACACATTTTCACCACCTTACCACCCAGCTACCAATGGTGCAGCAGAACGATTTGTTGAAACATTCAAATTAGCTGTAACGAAAATTAAGGAAAGTGGATATAAATTATCTTTGACAGTTAATTTATTCTTGTCAGATTACAGAAGTACTCCCCAGCGAACAACGGGAGTGGCACCAGCTCGGTTAATGTTGGGGAGGGAAATCCGAAATCGATTTAGTCTACTACGGCCTCCGCCGCTAGTGGATATTGTTAGGGAGAATGTAGAAAAAAGGATCAAGGAAAAAGGCATATTCATTTTGAAATTGGGCAGAAAGTAATGGTAAAGGACTATAGGAAGGGAGCCAGGGCATGGGTTCAGGGAATAGTAATAGAAGAATCAGTACCATATGTAACTTATATTGTAGATGTAGAAGGAGTTAAGTGGAAAAGACATGTAAACCAAATGTTGGAATGTTCCCAGGAATTAGAACTTTACTTTAACACTTAGCATGGCATATAATGGCCTGATGTTTGATCTCATTAATAGTGAAGTAAAATTTAAGTTTCAACTGGATTAGTACGTAGTGAATAAGTGAACATAGTTAAACCGTTACATTTAAGGCTGTTCAAATTTTAATATGTTCTAGAATAAGTGTGGGAGAGTGTGAGAAATGGAACGTCTTGGCAGCTGTCTCGCTCGCCAATACGTCTCTCTCTCTCTATTTCGCCGGTGATAGCGTGGCGTCATACGCTCCTAATAAAGTTATGTACATTAATTAATTGTGCAGTATTCTTGGATTACAACACCGCCAATAGCTGATTCTTTAGCTACACGGTCTGCCTTCTCGTTGCCTATAAGACCAATGTGCGCTGGCACTCATTGCAACCTCAGTTCTACGTTTTTGGTACTTAGAGAGTGCAGGGCTCCTAATATATTATAGGCTATCGCAAGACCTCTGAAGCCAGAGGCGATGTGAGCCAAATGTTGTAAAGCACTTTTACTGTCCGATAGTATTAAGCTAGGCTCACATTATTGTGTCGGGGTGTGTTGTGGTGCCGTCTGTTGTGTCGCAGAGTATTCATACTAATGTGGTGTGTTGTGTTGCAATATGACGCATTTTTAGATCATTCGTATTTCAAGAGTTGTGGATTGAACACGTGTATAAAATGGAATCGTCTGACTCTGACAGCGATTTCGATGAAGATATTCAGTTTCTTCTAATGATGAATCTTCTAAAGAAAAAGAAAAGGAGATATTGGGTTCATCCTTTAAATAGAACCAGGGAGACTAGAGGTGCATTTCATTGTCTTGTTCAAGAATTAAAAAGTGATGATGAAAGATTCCAGCGAAATTTCAGATTTACTAAAATACAGTTTGAGCAATTACACAATTTTATTGAAAAGGATATCAAAAAAATGCACACTCAGTTCCGACGTCCTATAGGAACAAAGGAAAGACTTGCTGTTTGTTTGAGGTATGTATTGCATAGTAATAATTAACAATCATATAAGGTTTATTTTAATTTGGTAGGTTCTATAATCTAAACTCAAAGTTGCTTAAATCACAACATATACACAAGGTGTTCAAAATAAGGTAATACAAACCCAAATTGCTGTATTTAGACCATCATTACAAGGAACTTTTACTAAGGGACGAACATTAAATTACCTTATATAAAACACCTTGTATTTACACTAAAATATTAACTTATATATCAGATTCACTATATTCAACTGTACTGTAGTATGTTGCTAGATTTTGATCAGCGAATGAACTTGTTTGCTGTGGTTGTGATGTGTGAGATGAAGATGTAGATGGCAAAGATGATGGTATTGCTGCTGAATGGTAAGCAGCAGATGAGTGTGTGAATGAACGTAGTGACTTTTGAAAATCTGGATATAGTGGTGATATTTGTGGCTGGGAAACAGTTGGCTGTGGTGGAATAACTTTGTAGGACGTTATGTTCATTGGGGTTTGTAAAGCTGTAGTTGTCTGTTGTTTTTCTAATTGGCGGATTTGTGCTTGAGATACTGCAGTGTGCAAATCAAGTTTAATTTTAGTTTGTTCAAGGATCGAAAGACCTTTCACGGCTTTATTTTATTTTTTATTTTTATTTATTATTTTATTTTCTTTGGGAAGTTTACAGCAGTATTTACAAATTAGGTAAATAAGCAAGCACTTAAAAGCTAATTACAAACTTCCACAGATAAAAGCTATGTAGTTACATATTGGTAAGTGAAATTAACATAAATAAGCATTTGAAGATAGAAAAAAAAATGATATAAAACAATTTAAGCATTACTTAGCTGTTGAAAAGCAGTGTCGTTATCCATCATCAATTTACGCACGTGCCTTATTGAGCTACAAAACAGATCCAATCGGCTATCATTCATAAACTCACAATTGAAAGTGTTGAACAGCTTGCATGATCTAACCAAATAACTGTTTGCTCTGTAATTAGTTCGTGTGAAGGGAATGCGAAGCAGAACATATCTCTGACGAAGATTTGGGGCTGGAATTTTCAGATTAATTTTACTAAGGAGTTCCGGACTATCTATCTTACCTTTACTCATACTCAAAAAGAATAGATCATTTTCATCCATATCCCTCTCCCGTTTGCGTTTTGTTTTTGAATTCTGAGATCATTTGATGATTTCATAAGTTCATAAATCTGCTGCATGCCAGCCTTGCCAGTATGCTGGCGAGATGATGTGGAACTCCTGGTTGAACATTGAGATTCGCTTCTATGATACGGGCTAGCTGGAGGACTTTCCATTGCCGAACTTTCTGGTGACACTGATCCGGGGGGGATATTATATTTGTAGTCGTGTTTCGAGACTCCATAAACGGGCATAAAAAACTCATTTGGTCTTTGTATTTCCAAGGTGTGACATTCATAGCAGCTTGACCACTTTTTTTAGTTCACCTGCGTTTGAGTACACTGGAGCTTTGGACGGGAAACATATTAATATAATTTGCCCAATAAATGCAGGTTCTTCCTTCTACAATTACAAACTACAACATTCTGTTGTACTACTGGCTCTTGTTGATGCTCATTACAAGTTTATTATGATCGATGTAGGAGCATATGGTAGGAACAGTGACGGATGTATATATGAAAAATCGTTATTAGGTCAAATGTTTGCTAGACAAGAACTAAATGTTCCACAAAATGAACCGTTAAGTGAAAATACAGAGCCTTTGCCGTATACTATCGTCGCAGATGCAGCGTTTCCATTGAAAACATATTTACTAAAACCCTATAGTAAAGCTAAGTTAATAAACAATGATTCTAATAAAATATTTAACTATCGTTTGTCACGTGCACATCGTACTGTGGAAAATACATTTGGAATATTAAGAGCAAGATTCAGTGTTTCAGGGGCCTTTACAAGTACAACCTTATATGGTAGATAAAATCGTTCTCGCTACTTGTTGCCTACATAATTTTTTAATGACCCAAAATGCGCGTATAGAAGATGCAATTTTTACCGACTCAACGGAGCTCAATAGCAGTAGTCCTACTGCCTTGTACAATATTCCTCCCATATCAAGAAATCCAACCCAAGAAGCTGTCTACGTCAGAGAAAAATATAATAATTACTTTATGAGTCCAGAAGGACAAGTACCGTGGCAAATAGAATCTATTAGACGGAACAGATAAGTTCAATAAATTCATAAATAAACAACTTACATACCTGGTTTATTTAATGCTTTTGATATTTCCTCCCAAGGACTATTATATTTTGATCCTTATATTCTTTACATTTCGTATCATAAAGAACTTTGTATTGCCGTACTAATTCAATAAGTTCATCTGACATTTTAAATAAAAAACAAAAATATTATTCTTTGCTTGAAGTTGCCTCGCTCGCAAAAGGCGTCGTAATGACAGAATTGATCACGTTCACACTAGTGTGGCGCGACAGATCCCCCACCACCTCTCTGGCGCAACCGAGCGTCGAGCGATTTGACTGCGACACAACGCGCCACAACACAACACAACCTACTAATGTGAATCTAGTCATAGTAAATGTACGTAAGCTATTGCCTTCTGGCGCGCCACGACACACCCCGACACAATAATGTGAACCTAGCTTTACTGTTTTCTTATAATTTCTGTCAATCACGTAGGTTATTGCCTTGAAGATTGCAATGAGTTCCAGCGTCATAATGGCTACATCACCTGTTACTTTAAAACCAGAAGATACATTAAGACATTGATCGAAAAACCCACAACCTAGACCTTGAGGACTTTTGGAACCATCAGTGAATATTTTGTACCAACCTTCGTAAGTTTTATATAGTTCAACAATAACTTCAGTTTTTATCATATTAGGTTCATACGAGTTTTTAGGTTCCTGGATACAACTTAAGCTAATGTTTATCATTTTATGAATGTCGATGCCGGTTACCCAAATGTCTAAACTGAACATTGGTAGCACTTCGGTAGAAATATAAACAGACTGACATACCTCGAGATAAATTTTAGGGAGTAATGGTTTCTTCTTTTTGCGCCAATAAATGTCTTGGTCACTCAAATTGCTCAGGTTAAAAATCCTTTATCTGTTTAGGGGTGGGCCAAGTGCCATTTTTGATATGCTTATACATAATATAAGACTCCTTCAATTCACCCAAATCCACATTCGTCGTTTTGTTTCCTGGAATTTTTTTTTAAACACTATAAATGCCAAATCACTAGCCAGTTGATTCACATATTCTTTATCAATGAGTTTGACCATGTTTACCTGCTCTTCTAGTTTCCGGAGTCCCGCCAGGTAATCTACTATTGGATGTCCCCAGTGCCTAAATGAACCATAATAAGTCAACACAGAATGGAAGTTTGATTCCTCTAATATGGTGTCGTATAAGTCATTAATGAGAGAAGTCTGAGCTTTATATTCTGAAATTGTTCGTCGAATATGTTCCCCAAAGGACGGGAATGTGGGGATGAGAGGTCTGTACACGTGTGCCATTTGGGTCAGTTTATAATTACATATAGGCTCTATCATCTTCACAAAGTCATATCCAATATTACCTATGCATTTTTTTTGTTGATACTTTGTTTTTGTCTTTATTGACAACTATTTATTAACGCACAGATTGTCGCTTAGAACATGTGCCTTTTTGCTCTTATCAGATAAGGTCACACTTGCGAGGACGTTTTAAAACTTTTATTCTTGTGTTAAAGAAATTAAGTACAATTAAGTTTAAAAGAACACTGCCTAGTTGTATTGTTTATGTTTACCACCTACTTTGACGAATACGCGTGGCTGGACAAACCTAATAGGGTTTTAGTCACTCGGTTGTTTTTGTATATGATGTATCACTTTGTATAACATAAAATAAATAAAAATAAACCCAGTCTTTCCAAAATGGCATCACCAATCCTATAGACCTTTAAGAGTCGCTTAGGAGCATCAAAATCAAAATGATCATCCGTTATATTTATTATAGCCAGTAAGGTCTGAAAACGAGCAGAACAGATATCTTTTAACATAAGAGCCATGTTACGACTCATAAGCTGTTTATGATCGATGAAATATAGAAACTTAAATGTAATAAGAATGAAACCAAGATTTGCAAAAGTTGCTTGTACTGCCCACTGTTTGCCAGTCTTTAAAAGCCTACTTCCTCTAATTTGCGCTTCCGTGCTGGTACGCGATACCACTAGTAGTACGAAGATCAAAACTCGATACGTGATATCACAGTTTTGATTTGGTACGAGATACCGACCTATGATGTACGAGATACATTATATTTAACACGCGATGTTATAACTATGAAAACAAGTAGGTATGTGTCTTTAGACTACCACAATATTGGGTTTTCTACTTACAGATGCTACGGATACGGATAAAGAAATGATGGCCTTCCAGGAAGCTTTGGGCCTAGAATATGATGAAACTAGCAAATTCCAAGGTAATATACAACCTGAAATCACAAAGAGGTGGAATCATATTCTCATAAATGGATTGACAAAAGAGGAAAAAAATTAACTTTAAAAAAAAGTACAAACCCCCTGAAAATTGTCAATTATTGGAGGCGCCAATCCTCAATGAAGAAGTGAAATCAGTTGTAACAGAAAACTCTAAAATAAGGGACCGGTCACTGGAGCTGGTTCAACACCAACTGGGCACGGCCACAGGCATTATTGGACATGACATGACCAACATCATAGAAAATAAAATAGATAAAATTGAATTAGTAAAGACACTTACAGACGCCTCAAAGCTGCTGAACGACATACATTATCAAAACACTAGTGACAGCTAGCCAAATATCTAATCAGTCATGTATTACTTAAGAAGCTACTACTAGTCGAATTAAATATTAAACTTTAATAACTTAATGTTAAGTAAATAAGTGAAACATAATTGCCCTGCTTAGTAATATCATTTGGCGGTTTTGTGTAACATGCTGATTCGAAATCACTAGAGTTGTAGCTAGCTGCTCTTGTTTCTTGTCTTGTATTTTTTTTATTGCAGTTATGTCATACCGCCAAAAGATATTACTGCGTTATGAACTGAATAGAGCAGATAATCTTTCTTATGTATATAAAAAAATATGTCTAAAAAAATTGTCTCAAGCATGCTTAAAAAAACAAGTTAGTTCTACATTCCTAACTATTTGGGTAAGGCTTTGGTAAATTAAAAAATATTTTCGTCATCAGAATCATCAAAAAATGAGGTAAAGCATGATTCTTCTTCACAATTCTGATGTCTTCACTCATTTCTCCTCCACTGCTACTTTCTTTTTCTTCACATTTCTATAATTTTTGCGTATTCTTCATACACTACCACTTTCTGAAATATCAACGGGATTATTTTGTTCTTTTTCTTTTACCGCGACTACTCCTACATTTTCAGATACAAACTTTTAGAAATCAAGTTGAAAATTTGTATTTAATTTTTATGTTTTCTTAATTTCATTGCTAATTAAGGAGGTGTTGGTCCAATGTACTTTTACATCAGAGAGTATGGTGATTTTGTTATTATGTTTGGCTGTACATCTTTATATTTTGTGGTGCTTCAGCAGTTGATCTATTCAGGAATTGATTAGTTGGAGTATTTTCACGGAGAGAATTGTCACTTCTCGAAGGACACCATTCGTCGTGTTTTCATTTAAGAAATCTTGTAGATGTTTAGGATCGACATTTTCATAAAGAAAAGTTAAGTTCATTATTCCAAGATGGTATTTATGTGAACATATTTCACCGTTTTAACACAAGAAACAACTTAGTTTTCGGAAGGTTATTCGAAGCCTGTCAAATGACCAAAGCACTTGATGCACAGACATCGTTCCACGAAATCCTTGAACCGACGAGGGAAATATTCTTTCTTCATTATCTTGCTCTGAGACTGAAAGAAGTTTGACATTCTTCACCTTGACTCAAGTCAAAACATAAGCTCCCAAAATTCTTCCATTGAGACAATATCATTACCAAACCGTATAATTTGATCTGCGTTTCTCTTTAGGACAGCGCCAACTCCATCGGACGCTCCTTTGTCATGTCCAGCCTCTAAATAATACCAGCTTACAAATTTTAACTCTGGAAAATAATGTTGCAGTTGACTAATAACGAAGAAAATGTAGCGATTCCTATCTTGGCTTGAAGGGCTGTTAGATACGAAATGTACTGTATCTATCTGAGGTGATATTTCTCTTACATAGTCAATTAGTGGTATGAGATGTGCCCATATGGCACTTGCGTCATGTCTATTGCATTTGCTGATACTGCAAACTCTGTATGTCTTCATGATTCCAGTTTCTGGATCAATTAAATACGCAACCGCAGTATGCAAAGTTATTTGCAATCGACTGTCGCCGAAATGATAGCTTTGAATCTCCTCATTAAATTTGACAGAGTAATTCTCTGAAAAATCTATGTGTAGCATAGTCATTGTCGCTTTCAGAGATTAAGTGTTCTTTGGGCTGGAAAACAAAATTAGTACAATATTTAAAGTATGAATTCAGAGAATCTTCAAATTTTTTGATAACGTTTCTTGGGTAATCTTGCAATGAGGTTTTACGGTAGTAATTTTTGTTTCTCTTGCCCTTTTACATTGTAGTTCTCTTTTTTTGCTCACCACTGATAATAGTTTATTTTCTCTTCATTGCTAAATTCTTCATAGTTAATTACTCTGTTTCGACATACCTCACATGTTCAATTTAAACACTCTTCATTGTTTATGTCACAGCACAAGCTTTCCAATATAGCAGTTCGTTCGTGTCGTATCATTTGCCTTTTTAGTGATTCTTTTCTTGTTAAGACTTTTGACTAACAAATCAAAATTTACGTGTATTTTACAAGCACATGTGTTACGGTCAGATTCTTTTGGATAGAGAACCCAAAATGGTCGATATTTACAGAACGTAGAATATCCAATATTACTGTTTTGGATGTGCATGAACTTTTTATGAATGTTAATCAGATAAATAGCGTTTTTGTTTCCTTAGGCCATTTAGTGTGATAAATTCTTTTTTATCAGGAGAAATTTTAGTATTGCAGTCGTCTTCGAAAAATTCTTCTACGTCTTGTTTGATTTTACTCTCTGTATTATGTTTGATTCATCGCTGTGACATATATTTTTTTTATATCTCGCACTGTAAATTTCGACGCTTTCGACCAAAAACCTTGTGCTTTTTAAAACTGTCCTTGATCCTCATGACTATATCGCTACACTATCGTTTTTCTTTCTAACCTAAAACTTTAAATCCATCTCTTAAATTGTTAGATTTTTTTATTTTATTTTTATTAACGACGGGGAGACTCTTAGCCTTCATCATTCCTGATGTTAAGTATTGATAAGGCTGAAGATGGAAACGAGCCTCTCCTAAAATCCTCAATCACTGAGGAACTGGCTATCTTAGCTCTAACTGCCGGAACACAACAATGCTGAAAACATTGTTGTTATGGCGGCAGACTTAGATAAGATCGTGGTAGCTAGCCAGGCGGACTTACTACAAGTCCTACCACCAACCAAACCGAATACAATATGTACCCCCGCTGGGAATCGAACCCGGGACCCCTGGGTCTGATACCGGTGGTTGTACCACTAGACCACAGAGGCGGTCCAGATAGATATGATATCTCCAAAGAATATTTTTTTCTTTACTTCTTCTCGTTTGTCTTTGTCTATTGATTTTATCATATGATCTTTTGTCTTCTTGCGTCAACCTCATCATATAAATCCAGCGATGGAATGGAACGATTGGATCGAATATACTGTTTGATATCCAGTCTTCCTTTCCAAAGGGTAAAGTTTGGGTCAAAAATACTGTTTGATATCCAATTTTCCTTTCTAAAGTGTTAAGCTTGGCATCGTTACAAGCTTAAGATTGAATATATTGTTTGCTATCCAATTTTTCTTTCCAAAGAATGAAACTTTGGGTCGAATATACGGTTTGATATCCAATCTATCTTTCCAAAGGGTGAAGCTTTGGATCGAATATACTGTTTGATATACAATCTTTCTTTTCAAAATAGTGAAGCTTTAGACTGAATATACTGTTTGATATCCAATCTTCCTTTCCAAAGGGTAAAGTTTGGGTCGAAAATACTGTTTGATATCCAGTCTTCCTTTCCAAAGGGTGAAGCTTTGGATTGAATATACTGTTTGATATCCAATCTTCCTTTCCAAAGGGTGAAGTTTGGGTCAATTATACTGTTTGATATCCAGTCTTCCTTTCCAAGGGGTAAAGTTTCGATCGAATATACTGTTTGATATCCAGTCTTCCTATCCAAAGGGTGAAGTTTGGGTCGAATATACTGTTTGATGTCCAATCTTCCTTTCCAAAGGGTGAAGCTTGGGTCGAATTTACTGTTTGATATCCAATCATCTTTTCCAAAGGGTGAAGCTTGGGTCGGATATACTGTTTGATATGCAATCTTCCGTTCCAAATGGTGAACCTTTAGACCGAATATACTGTTTGATATCAAATCTTACTTTCCAAAATAGTGAAGCTTTAGACCCAATATACTGTTTAATATTCAATCTTTCTTTCCAAAGGGTGAAGCTTGGGTCTAATATATTTGATATGAAATCTATCTTTCCAAAAAATGAAACTTTGGATCTGAATAATGTAATGAGAGAGGTCCAACAGCAAAACTCAAGATTTGGGTTGATTAATTAATTTATTACAAAAAATCACGGAGGTTTCACAAGACGGCAAAATGGAGAGAGAGCGAGTCGATAACAGCAGCACATGACGTTTATTGGGCAGTACAGTAGCGCCCTCTAGTAAATATTATGTTACAATGTTGATAAAACAGTCCTTATTAAACAATACAATTTTTCATATATACCATACACCCGCCCCCCATTGAAATGACACATTATTTCAATTTTCAAACAACCTTAAAGAAATGTTAATGTGAAAGTACATTTTACTTACATTCAAAGTACATTAAAAAACTAGAAACAAAACAGTAAACTTAAAGAAATAGTTTAAGTATGGTGGTTACGTAACTCTTGGCATCATACATTAGTACACAACCTTAAGGAAGTCCTACGAGCTTAATACATCAGTACTAAACTTATATTATTACAATCTTTAATTATAAAAAGACTAGACTAACTAATTTTGGACACTAGGTACAAAGTTTACAACATTATGTAACTAGTAGAAAGATCTATATAATAAACATTTTTTTCTTATTATTATAAGAAATGAAATTCAAATAACTTAAGACTAACATATTTATGCTTCACAATCAAGTTGTACCACTAATTTGATAAATTACAGTTTAATTATTCTGTTCAAAAGGTAATGGGACAATTTTTGTAATAGGCCTGGAGTATAGACTCGTTGTAGTTTTTACAACTACAGTTCGAATATGATTATCTTTCCCATTGTACAAATCCACTACTCGACCTAATGGCCAAGACATTGGTGGCTGATTATCATCTTTCAACAATACAATGGTATTTAGTAAATCATGGTTTTCTTTATACCACTTATACCTCATCTGTAATGTATTCAAATAGTCAGTCTTCCATCGCTTCCAGAACATTTGTCGAAGTTTACATAATTGATGATAAATATCCAGTCTATTATCAGGAAATTTTGTGAAATCACCTTCTGGGAAAGACATAAGACTGCTACCAATTAAAAAATGAGCTGGTGTGAGACACTCCACCTCACCATCCAAGTCTCTCAATTATTATTATTATTATTTTTATTATTTATTTAGTTCTCATATATTACATCCATTTTTGTTAGTAACGATTAGCTTAACTCCTATGTTAGTAAAAAAATAAGAATAAAATTTCAATTATGTAACTAGTCAATTCATTCATAATTCACAATAAAATAAAATTATTAAAGCTGAGTATGACCTTCACCCGTGCTTCGGACTGGACGTGTCTTGCGACACTATTCAATCAAGACACGAATGAAAGCCCTCATAACATTGGAGTTATACTTTTCGGCTATGACGTTTAGTATACTGTTGGTGCTATTACGAATTCTATTGAGTAATGATGCCACCCGCTTCCGTATTATCGCATGAAAGCCATCAACCCTCGCCTCCATGAACATCGTTGAGGCACTACAGAAGCGGGGCAATCCCAACAGTATCCTAAACCCATTATTATACTGCACGCGCAACGCATTAAGCGATCTTTTTGTACAGGAAAACCACAGGCTGCTCGTATAGAAGGCTTGGCAGTAAGCTTTAAACAATGTGATTTTAACTTGATTACTACAACGAGCAAACCTGCGAGCAAGCATATTGGAGCGGACCGCCAGCGCCCTGCGCTCCCTGTCAACATCTAATTGGTCATCAAGGTCCTCGGTAACATAATGACCAAGATACTTAAACTGTTGAACCCGTTTTAATTCAATACCATTCAACTTTATAGCGGGTATAGTTAATGGGCACTTACCCCGGGCCCTGAAAACCATATATTCGCTCTTCATTGTATTATAAATAAGACCGTGAATACGAGCGTATCTTTCACAAATGCCTAACAAGGATCTCATGGCGCCTACAGTGGGGCTCAGTAGCACCATGTCATCAGCATAACTGAAATTGTTCATACAAATATTATCTATAGAGCATCCGACAGGTGAACTACTGAGCTCATCCAAAAGCTCGTTCACGTACAGATTAAAGAGCTTTGGCGAACTTAACCCACCTTGCCTAACCCCGCACTCTAATCTGTACGTGTCCGATAGACAGTTAGCCCATCTTACATTATTAGTCTGGTTAGCGTACCAGTAATGAAACAGCCTTTGTATTTGCGAATGTACGCTTGTTTTCCTGAGCTTTTCCCACAATAAATCATAAGAAACTAAGTCAAAAGCTTTTGACAGATCAAGAAAACAAGCGTACACCGGCGTACTTCTCTCTGTGTAGTATTGAACGGTGTGCTTGAGGCTTAATATTGCGCTTTCAGTGGATAGCCCGGTTCTGAAACCGAACTGCGCATCGCTAATATTTAGGTGCTTTTCAAGCTCCGAGTCAAGCACACCGTCCAACACCTTAGCCACTACAGTGGCGAGAGATATCGGGCGGTAGTTACTTTTGGCCGAGAGATCTCCCGTTTTATTTTTGGCAATGGGAACAACAATTGTTTTCATAAGGTCCGGTGGTAGGTACGAATGATTTAGGCACAGCGTAAAAAACATCGACAAAACTCTCGCTAGATGTGGCCCCGCGTACTTTAAATGCTCAATGCTGAACCCGTCATGACCAGGGGATTTGCCACTAGTCATATTACGTATAATGTTATTTACATGTTTGGCTGATACGTTAAATAAGTCCCCGGTCTTAACGGCCCCAGCATCCACATTATTTTGCGTGGAACGAAGCGGCGACTTTACACTAAATTGCTCTCTAAATACCTCAGCAATAGCCCTCAATGGAGTAATAGGTCGGCTATTTACAATTGCTTCATTTTCACTAAAAGGGTATACAAATGTTCATAGCAAAGTACAGTGTTTCCTAGCACTCTTTTTATATTATGCTTAACAAGTTTTACAGAGCTTTCCCATAACCCCCCCAATGAGCTGAATGAGGAATTATGAAACGCCATTTAATGTTTTCTGAAGCTATACAATTACAGATTTGTTCAAAATCGTTTTTAAACATTTTATACAACTCATGAAGCTCATTTTTAGCCCCATGAAAAATTGTACCATTATCACTGAATATTTTTGCACATTTACCTCGCCTAGAAATAAATCTACGTAATGCATTTAAAATTTTTTTAGTAGTGAGATTAGACACTAATTCAATATGAATTGCTTTAGTGCTTAGGCAAACAAAAATACATATGTAACCTTTAGTTATAATAGGTTGTCTCATGCGAGCAACCTTGACGGACAGCGGCCCGGCGAAATCTATGCCTGTGAACAGAAAAGGTCGTGAAGGTGTTACGCGACACTCAGGTAAGTCAGCCATTATCTGCGAAGCAACTTCCGCCCTATACCTGAAACAGCGCCCACACTTGTGTATCAAATGACGCACGCGATTTCGAGCGTTCAGTGGCCAAACAAATCCCCGCAAACTAGACAACGTTGTCTGCGTTCCAGCATGCAACAACCTCTCATGCTCATATTTAATTAGCAAAATTTTTGACCAATAGGGATATCAGCATGACGTAAGCGACGGCAAACGCGCAGCATTTCTTCGCCATCTAAAAATATATTTAAATACTTTAAAGCCTTAGAACTGCAATCAAGCTTTGAGGAAACACAACCATCAGCTACTCTTTGAAAATGTGCATGCTGCACGCATCTTATTATAATATTTTTTGCTTGATTAAGCTCTTTGGTTGATATAAAACCAATGACCTTCGATTTTGCATTTTTGGTATTGCTGAAAAATCGGCGCACATATGCAATGACTCTAACCAATCGACTCCAAGAAGAAAATTTCTCGAATACATCGAGAAGATTCCTTTTATTGTCCTCATGGGTAAGCATTGAGACACTTGGCACAGCAATGCAAGCAGCAGTGTCTACCGAGTTATCCTCAGGTACTGCTTAAGGTGAGTGAAGCCAAGGTGTGTCTGGCTGTGTAAGCCAGTGGGGTCCAGCAAACCATGTTTTGCAATGGGGAAGGTCGTGTGGCTCTAATCCACGTGAAGCCACATCAGCAGGATTTTCTGAGGACTTTACCTGAAACCAGTTGCCTTTATAAGACAAACTTTGTATCTGGGCAACCCTATTGGACACGAAAACATCACGCCTGGCGGGATCATTTTTAATCCAACAGAGGGTAATCATGGAGTCAGTCCAATAAAATAAGTTCTCAGGAAGAACATTTAAAACTTTGGAAACAGTGCTCATAAGCTTGGTAAGTAACAGTGCAGCACAAAGCTCTAACCTTGGAAGAGATACAGGTTTGAGAGGAGCAACCCGTGTCTTCGCACAGACTAAGTGGACTGTAGTTTTTTCAGCATGACGGCAACGAATGATAATATTCAAGCATTCAAGATTTCCACAAAACGATTTCCATTTGAGCAAAATAGCATCAGGCACTTTAGAATCCCAGTCAATATTTGCCTTCCAAATATCTTGCATTATTAATTTTGCAAAAATTGTAACTGGAGCAATAAACCCCAAAGGATCATAGACCTTAGCAACATCGGACAAAATGCTTCGTTTGGTATAGTTAGTTGAAGTGGCATATTTAGGTACTTCGACCTGAAATTGGTCAGAGGTTGGTTCCCACTTGATTCCTAATGTTTTAATACAAGAAACTTCCTTGTTATTAAAAGAAAAATTGTATTTCTCACTTTTTTCAGGAGGAATGTGCGACATTAATTTGGAGCTATTAGAATACCATTTACGCCATTTAAAATTTCCTTTCCTCAGTAAAACTTGCAATTCATGCATAGTATTTAATGTAGATGTCAAGTCATTCTCGCCATGCAAAATGTCATCAACGAAAGTACTGTTAAGTAAAGCCTTAGAATCAGAGGGAAAATCCTCACCTTCATCCTCAACCAATTTTACCAATGTCCTGGTAGCGAGGTAGCTAGCAGATGCTGTCCCATATGTGATAGTATCCAGCTGAAGACACTTTACATCATGCGATGGGTCATCTCTCCACAAAATACGCTGAAGGCTTGACTCGGATTTGCCTGTACATTTTAGTTATATCAGTCACAAAAACAAAAATATAGGTACGAAATCTAAGAAGTATGGCAAACATGTCAGGTTGTACAACAGGACCTACAAGAAGAATATCATTTAAGCTTAAACCAGTCGATGTGGGTTGAGAACCGTTAAAGACAATCCTTAGTTTAGTAGTAGAGGAACTATCCTTCAATACAGCATGATGAGGCATATAATATTCAATTTCCTCATTTTTGTGAGGATTTATAGAAACAAAATGAGCATGACCAAGCTTAATGAAATCATCTATAAATGCCTTATAATTAATAAAAAAATCAGGATTATTTTGGAATTTCCTTTCTAATGACATGAGACAACGAAAAGCAACATTGTATGAATTACCTAATTTTGGTAAAAGCTCCTTATCAACTGGTAAGTCGACACAATAGCGTCCATCATCATCCCTGGACACGGAATTGAGAAAGCTCTGCTCGCACATTTTCTCCTGAAATGACAAAATATTCTCATTAGGTACCTCTTCTAACTGCCAAAATTTTATAATGTCGTTATGCAGGACAGACAAATAACATGGGCTCTTTAAACATGTAACATGTTGGCCTGCTACGGACAAATCACCACAAAATATCCAACGAAACGCAGTGTATTAATGTGGGCATATTTGGACCTAAGTCGAGCTTGCCTTCATTTAGACATTTTGCAAAACACGAAACACTAAGTATCATATCAATCTCCTTGGAGATACAGAAATTGGGGTCGGCCAAATGCAAATGCATAACAGAAGGGAGTGCCTCTTTGGGCACACTCACCATAGGTAAGGGGTCAGTAATGAAATCTAACACTCCAAATTCTAAATGAAATTTAAAATCAGAACAGTTAGAATAAACTGACAGTGCAACTTTGCGATTTATTTTATATGTATGACCACCCACCCTCGAAATAGTAAGATCTGCACCTTCAAAATCAACACAACCTAACTTATTAGCAAATCCAGAGCTGATATAATTATTTTGGCTTCCTATGTCCACCGTGCACCGTGTAGTCATATTGTTTACTTTTATTGTCACATACATAAACTAATGCATAACTAGTAGGCAGAAGAGACACTTGACATACAGAGGTATTAATGTCCTGTGTAATTAAAGAAGATGTCATTACAACGTTTCTAGTGGGTAGTTTCACTTTGGGTCTCATTATGAACGGGGCCGTTGTCTTTAGCCACATCACAAGTTTGTGTATCAACATGCAATAAATTCTGATGTTTTTGTAGACACTTTTTGCAAACAATGTCTCTTGTGCAACTGTTAGCACAATGTTTATTTGATAAACAAACAACACACAAATTTGCATTTTTCACAAATATCTGTCTGTCACCGGGAGACAATTTAATGAATTTAAAACATTTTGATATAAAATGATTTTTGTTACAGTACAAACAAGACTTACCATTTGAATTAGTGCTGCGGCCAACAGTCACATGAGCAGTGGTTTTCATTGAAGGCATGGATTTCGTAGGGGCCACTGTTTCTTCACGGCATAACATGTCCAATGCTTGACAACGCTGTTGAATGAAATCAAGAAATTGTTGCAAACTAGGGAAGTCAGTGGAATTCCTTTGTAACTCAAAATCGCGTAACCAACTATAATCAATTTTAGTTGATAGAATATGTATGAGAATAATATCCTGTAAGTTAGAAATATTCAGTGACAATAGGGAATTGTCAACTGCATAAAATCATTTAACAATTTTCTTAATGTATAAGATTTACCATTAACTTTGCTAAGAGATAAAATATGTTGTAAATGATAATTGGCAATTAGCATTTTATTGTCATATCGCGACGTTATCGTTGACCATGGCGAAGGCATGGTCAGTTCTCGTTCGTACACACTAAAGTAGAAATCAAAGAAACTTTGCATCGAATATTTGGTTTGATATCCAATCTTCCTTTCCAAAAGGTGAAGCTTTGGATTGAATATACTGTTTGATATCCATTCTTCCTTTCCTAAGGGTGAAGTTTGGGTCGAATATACTGTTTGATAACCATCTTCCTTTCCAAAATAGTGAAGCTTTAGACCGAATATACTGTTTAATATCCAATCTTCCTTTGCAAAGGGTGAAGCTTGCGTCTAATATATTGTTTGATATGAAATCTATCTTTCCAAAGAATGAAACTTTGTATCGAATATTTGGTTTGATATCCAATCTTCCTTTCCAAAAGGTGAAGCTAAGGATTGAATATACTGTTTGATATCCATTCTTCCTTTCCTAAGGGTGAAGTTTGGGTCGAATATACTGTTTGATATCCATCTTCCTTTCCAAAATAGTGAAGCTTTAGACAGAATATACTGTTTAATATCCAATCTTCCTTTGCAAAGGGTGAAGCTTGCGTCTAATATATTGTTTGATATGAAATCTATCTTTCCAAAGAATGAAACTTTGTATCGAATATTTGGTTTGATATCCAATCTTCCTTTCCAAAAGGTGAAGCTTTGGATTGAATATACTGTTTGATATCCATTCTTCCTTTCCTAAGGGTGAAGTTTGGGTCGAATATACTGTTTGATATCCATCTTCCTTTCCAAAATAGTGAAGCTTTAGACCGAATATACTGTTTAATATCCAATCTTCCTTTGCAAAGGGTGAAGCTTGCGTCTAATATATTGTTTGATATGAAATCTATCTTTCCAAAGAATGAAACTTTGTATCGAATATTTGGTTTGATATCCAATCTTCCTTTCCAAAAGGTAAAGCTTTGGATTGAATATACTGTTTGATATCCAGTCTTCCTTTCCAAAGGGTGAAGTTTGGGTCGAATATACTGTTTGATATCCATCTTCCTTTCCAAAATAGTGAAGTTTAGACCGAATATACTGTTTAATATCCAACCTTCCTTTGCAAAGGGTGAAGCTTGCGTCTAATATATTGTTTGATATGAAATCTATCTTTCCAAAGAATGAAACTTTGTATCGAATATTTGGTTTGATATCCAATCTTCCTTTCCAAAAGGTGAAGCTTTGGATTGAATATACTGTTTGATATCCAGTCTTCCTTTCCAAAGGGTGAAGTCTGGGTCGAATATACTGTTTGATATCCAATCTTTCTTTCCAAAGGGTGAAGCTTGGGTCGCATATACTGTTTGATATCCAATCTTCCTTTCTAAAGGGTGAAGCTTGGGTCGGATATACTGTTTGATATGCAATCTTCCTTTCCTAATGGTGAATCTTTAGACCGAATATACTGTTTTACATCCAATCTTCCTTTCCAAAGGGTAAACCTTAAGACCGAATATACTGTTTGATATCTAATCTTACTTTCCAAAAGAGTCAAGCTTAAGACCGAATATACTGTTTAATATCCAATCTTCCTTTCCAAAGGGTAAAGCTTGGGTCTAATATATTGTTTGTTATGAAATCTATCTTTCCAAAGAATGAAACTTTGGATCGAATATACGGTTTGATATCCAATCTTCCTTTCCAAAGGGTGAAGCTTTGGATTGAATATACTGTTTGATATCCAATCTTCCGTTCCAAAAGAGTGAAGCTTAAGACCGAATATATTGTTTGATATCCAAATTTTCTTTCCAAATTGTGAAGCTTTGAATTGAATATACTGTTTGATATCCAGTCTTACTTGGGTCGAAAATACTGTTTTATATCCAATCTTCCTTTCCAAAGGGTAAACCTTGGGTCGACTATACTGTTTGATATCCAATCTTCCTTTCCAATGGGTGAAGCTTGGATCGAATATACTGTTTGATATTTAATCTTCCTTTCCAAATGGTGAACCTTTAGGCCGAATATACTGTTTTATATCCAATCTTCCTTTCCAAAGGGTAAACCTTTAGACCGAATATACTGTTTGATATCCAATCTTACTTTCCAAAAGGTGAAGCTTGGGTCTAATATATTGTTTGATATGAAATCTATCTTTCCAAAGAATGAAACTTTGGATGGAATATACGGTTTGATATCCAATCTTCCTTTCCAAAGGGTGAAGCTTTGGATTGAATATACTGTTTGATATCCAATCTTCCTTTCCAAAAGAGTGAAGCTTAAGACCGAATATACTGTTTGATATTCAATCTTCCATTCCAAAGGGTGAAGCTTTCGATAGAATATACTGTTTGATATCTAATCTTCCTTTCCAAAGGGTGAAGCTTTGGACCGAATATACTGTTTGATATCCAGTCTTCCTTTCCAAAAGGGTGAAGTTTGGATCGAATATACTGTTTGAAATCCAGTCTTCCTTTCCAAAGGGTGAAGTTTGGATCTGATATATTGTTTGATATCCAGTCTTCCTTTCCAATGGATGAAGTTTGGGTCGAATATACTGTTAGATGTCCAATCTTCCTTTCCAAAGGGTGAAGCTTGGGTCGAATATACTGTTTGATATCCAATCTTCCTTTCCGAAGGGTGAAGTTTGGGTCGAATGTACTGTTTGATATCAAATCTTACTTTTCAAAGGGTGAAGCTTTGGATCGAATATACTGTTTGATATCTAGTCTTACTTGGGTCGACTATACTGTTTGATATCCAATCTTCCTTTCCAAATGGTGAACCTTTAGGCCGAATATACTGTTTTATATCCAATCTTCCTTTTCAAAGGGTAAACCTTTAGACCGAATATACTGTTTGATATCCAATCTTACTTTCCAAAAGGTAACGCTTGGGTCGCTGGATCACCCCCGGAGTGCTGCAACTGTGCTTCCACGGGGCAGAAGGCTGACCACAATGCGTTCAGCGACGCTTGCCCGACCAGACAAAAGTGGGACTACTTAGCCAGGATAACCACAGCTTATACACTGAACAATTAATAAAGTAGGAATACTCATTATATAAAAATACACAAAAGATAACAAAATTTTAAAATGGTTTTTAAAGTCTAGTTATCGATATAATAAAACAGGAATAAAAATTGGCCGCTTATATTTTGGAAAATATAAATTAAAATTGGTCTAATAATAACAAAACTAATATAACTATTTTAATAAGTAGAAATTATCTGGAAACTAAAATATTAAAAGCATTAATAATAAAATGAAAATAGCAACAATTAAAATAGCATTAAGAACATAAGTGTGAGGTATATTGGCAAATTAGGAAACAGATGTATATGTACAGAAAAGAAAATAAATCAATGTAAACCCTTTAAGGTCTGGAAAATAGAAATATGAAATGTATTAGATTAAGAAACAATAAGAAATAATACTTGGAACATAATAATGTAAGAAACCTCAAATTTTTATGAAGAAAATATCATAAGTAAGAAATAGAAATAAGAACAAAATGTAAGAAACAAAAGCACAGTAATAGCAATAAGAAAATAAAGTAAAGTAAGTAAAATGAGATTGTTATATAATATAATGTATCTAATATAATATAATAAAATAATATGTAATAATGTAATGTAACATGAATTAATATATTCTAAAGAAACTGAATTTATAATGTAAAAACTATAAATTATAAGTATCTCCAAAATAAGTAATTAAGTAAGCACAGGAAGACAAAATGTAAAAGAAGAAAAATTGAACAAAGAGGTGGTTACTATTATTTACCCTGAATAAAATAATACTTAGTACAGAAATTAGGCTGGTCTTCCCGCCAGTTACAGTAAGAATGTGGACGAAAGAAAGAAAGATAAAGTATGCGGAATAAAAGTACGAGAGGCCTAAATGCGAGAAATGGAATGCATGAGAAACATAGGTATAAAAGGACCTGCTCAAAGCATAGTGGGGAAAAGAGAAAAAAAAAAAAAAAAAAAAAAAACGCTTGGGTCGACTATACTGTTTGGTATCTAATCTTCCCTTCTAAAGGGTTAAGCTTGTATACTTTTTTGTTATCCAATCTTCCTTTCCAAAAGGGTCAAGCTTAAGACCGAATATACTGTTTGATATCCAATCTTTCTTTCTAAAATAGTGAAGCTTTAGACCGAATATACTGTTTGATATCCAATCTTCCTTTCCAAAAGAGTGACGCTTAAAACCGAATATATTGTTTGATATCCAATTTTTCATTCCAAAGGGTGAAGCTTTGGGTCGAATATACTGTTTGATATCCAATCTATCTTTCCAAAGGATGAAGCTTTAGGTCGAATATACTGTTTGATATACAATCTTCATTTCCATAGGGTGAAGCTTGAGTCGAATAAACTGTTTAATATCCATTCTTCCTTTTGAAAGGGTTAAGCTTGAGTCGAATATACTGTTTGATATCTAGTCTTCCTTTCCAAAGGGTGAAGTTTGGATCGAATATACTGTTTGATATCCAGTCTTCCTTTCCAAAGGGTGAAGTTTGGGTCGAATACACTGTTTGATATCTAATCTTCCTTTCCAAAGGGTGAAGCTTGGGATCGAATATACTGTTTGGTATGCAATCTTCCTTTCCAAAATAGTCAAGCTTAAGACCGAATATACTGTTTGATATCCAATCTTCCTTTCCAAAGGGTGAAGCTTTGGATCGAATATACCGTATATTCGATCTGATCGTGTGCTGTTACGTTATCTTTCCCTTTAATATACTCTACGTTAAAGTCATACTGTTCTAAACATAGTCTAAATTTTGTTAAACGACTTGACGGGTCGTTCATATTAAAAAGGTATAGTAAAGGCTTGTGATCAGTTTTAATGATAAACTTTCTACCAAACAAATATGGCCGGAAATATTTTAGTGACCACACTATTGCTAACAACTCTTTTTTGATTATCGGTTAATGTATTTAAACTACGACTTGCAAAATCAATTGTTTACCATTCTGATTACATAACACACTACCTATATCAAATCCTGTACTATCTGTTTGTAAAATAAATGTGTTAGACGGTATATCGTGTATGGTCATTGGTCTACCGGGGTGATTGCGCATCCACGCGGAACATGCAGTATTAACCGCTTTTTTCAAAGGTCTGTTGACTGACCTATCTACCGGCTGCAGTTTATGCGTGTAGCGTGTTGGCCTTGCAGTAGTCCAAGGCCGATATCGTAATATGGGACGGGTGATTATCTAGAGTTAGGAGGACTTTGTGTTCCAATGATGTATTCGAATGGTGTTGGAAATATCTTAAGAATAAGAGGAACTCTCTTTCTTCCGTCCAGCCTGATTATTACCAGCCCCAATACATACCACAGGGCCATATCGTACAAAGTGCGGCTGGTAATAGACCCTTGGAAACACGAACATTGCTGAAATGGCTTTTCCTAAAGCATTTACTGCAACTGTGATAGTCACTAACGTACCACGTTCACCTGACGTCAGCGCACCCACCTGTCGAATGCCCTTTCTAGTCACAACTTTATCGGGCTTGTGCACTGTTGAAATGCCCGTCTCATCCATATTGTAAATATCCTGGGGATCTAATTTATATCGCTCTAATACTGCAGCGAGGTTGTTGAAGACTGGTTCAACGTTACTTTTATTAAAGCTTGTGGCTCGCGACAAACTAGTGGCTTGCGCGCACCGGATGGATAACTCCGGGTATCTTTTCATGAAGGAAGCCAGAGAACCAGTCTTCGCTTGATGTTTTATTATCATCCCATGATTGTGGTCTAGACATCTCGTAATGTTTGGCTAAATCATAAGCTAGCTTCTCACCATTTTTGGAGCAAGTCCGTAGTAAATGTTCTAATTAAATATTTGCATATCAAACGCTCTTGTTCTTCAGTAAAAACTTTGCTGGCCGGATTGTAACCCATGCTTACCGAATGTCCTTCGGGTGCAGTGTCTCTTTTCTTTTTGAACCTTGTCAACGAGACATGGCATAGGTCGAACATTCTTGCAGCAGCGCGATTTATTTGCTGGAAAACCATGTATGTACATTGCGATAGTCTACAATATTAATTTGATCCAATAGTTTTCTGCCGTATACAGGTTGGCATGCAAATATTAGTTTAAGTTGTCGTAATCAAACATAATAATTAATGACCAATTCTATACTTTTACAAATTTGAATTCTATATCAGTTTGTTATATTTCATGTCAGTCCGATAATACTAGTTAGAAATTAAAATGATGTCAATTGGATTAAATTACAGTCAAATATAAATTTTAATTTTAATAATAAATTACACATGTGACATTCGATTTTCATTGACTTTCTTTATGTTCCAGATATTCTTGAACAGAGTAAAAGTTTTTTTTTTATAAGCCACCGATATAATGACTTTTTGAATATGTTTCGCTCAATAGGCAAATCTACGAGACTCATTGGTAACTTATTAAATATTTTAATGGCCATGTAAAATACATTTTTCTGAAATAATGTCAGATTACATTTTGGTATGATAATTTTGTTTCGTCTGGTGTTTCGTACATTTGTTCTTAGATCCTTATTTTTAATGAAGTACTCTGGGTTCCTTTTGACAAACAAGCATAACTCTAATATGTACAAACAGAGCATAGGCAAAATGTTTAATTTTTTGAACTCGGGTTTACATGACTCTCTTATGCCGATTCCGCATAATGCCCGAATGCACCTTTTTTGGGCTATAAAAGCTCCCTTTGAATCAACGCTGTTTCCCCAGATAATTATGCCGTAGCGTAATATGAATGATATTTATCCGTGATATGCTTGAAGAGCTACTTCGAGAGATGTGAATTTTCTAATTTTCGATAATGCGTAGACAAATTTATTTATTTTGGTACATAGATTGTTGATGTGATTTTTCCAGTGACAATGTTCATCAATAGATAACTATTGATGAACATTGTCACTAACACTTTTCCTTTTGATGCATTTAGGCATAAGCCTAAATGCCATAAAAAGTATGGCAGATGCATTTTGGGCCATTGCTAATGCTCTAACAAGTCCTAAAAAAAGGTATTAATATTTTAGTTATTCACATGATTTATTTGAATGTTAAAAAATAAACTTTTTGAGATTTTTATTTTTTGTTGCAGATTTTAAAAAGAAAATGTATATGTGACAGTGAAGACAGCGACTAGGAAGATCATGGAATTACTATGTATTTAAAACTTGATCTTGATGAGATCTTGATTCTAGTTGTTGGTGGACTCCTGTTCCCACACTTGTTCTGACCACATGTCTTTTTTTCTTTTTTTTAATGATCGACGGCGAGACTCTTAGCCTTCATCATACCTGATGTTAAGTATTGATAAGGCTGAAGATGGAAGCGAGAATCCTCAATCACTGAGGAACTGGCTATCTTATCTCTAACTGCCGAAACACAACAATGCTGAAAATATTGTTGTTATGGCGTCAGACTTAGATAAGATGGTGGTAGCTAGCCAGGTGGACTTACAACGAGTCCTACCACCGAATATGTACCCCCGCTAGGAATCAAAGCCGGGACCCCTGGGTCTGGTTGGACTGGTGGTTGGACCACTAGACTACAGAAGCGGTTAAAACAAGGCGGTTTCTGTGGTTTTTAAGTTAAAGAAATTATTTAAAAAAAATTAAAGTTGAAGAAATTATTTATTATACTAATGAAAAACCTGTCAATGTTCTATTATTTGTGATATAAACGTTTTCGATATAACTTTTACTTTTTAAAATAAAGATTCCTAAAAAACCTCTACGTCAACCGGGCAGTTCCTGTCAAACTATAGAGCCAAGCCAAAAAACTAAAGAAGTATAGTTATAATAGTTGCTGGTATATATATCTACACTGAATTTGTTTAGCCACGAGTGGGACACAATAAGTTTTATTGTTGTGTATATTAGGAAAAAAAACAAGCAAGCATATTTATATAAGTAGGTACACATTTATTTAGGTAATTAATAAATCATCCAACAAAAATAAAAGTAATCTTATGAATATGAAATCTAGACGTTCCTACCATTTTGCGTCCCTACTATTTGGCATTGTAAAAACTCATAGCCCTCATTACTTGTTTAATAAACTTTCATTTTCCCATCGTAATGTTAGAACCCAACGCTTAGTATGCCCAGCTCACAACACAGCAGCATTTCGTGGCAGCTTCCGTTATTCTGATACGAAATGTTGGAACAACATACCACCTCCTTTTAAAAAGTGCTGTAGTGTTGCGGCTTTTAAACGTAATTTTAAAATGTATCTACTTGATTTACAAAAAAGTTCAATTGGTGTGTAAGTTACTCTCGCTGTGTTATGGTGTTTAATATGTTTCGATTTATTTGTATTATATTGTTGTTAATTTATACTTGTGAAATATTTTATTTAAGTAGCTAATTTATCTATTATTATTTGTGTTTGTAATAATATGGTGTAGCCGGTAGTGCTCTCTCATCGATATAGGTAGGTAGCCACGGAAGACCAGCGTTGGACTGTCTGCGACATCCAACGCATGCTGAGTGGACTACCTTTTAAGTGTCACTATTATTTTATGTGCCAATTATGTCATTATTGTATACATGTGATTTCTTGTGACACTTAATAAATTTTTCTTTCTTTCAACACAGCAGCAGGAGCTACAACATGGCCCTGATGTTGTGCATAGTGCATGTACCATAAAATGGACATCACATTTGAGCTGCAGCCGACTGTGCGACTTCCAGCAGCACGATAACAGTAGTAGCCTAGAATAGCTTCACGCTTGGGCTCCTCTATCTACTACAAATAATTAAAGTGCGACCTACTATCCACATATCTTGATTTTATTCTTCCCCTCAATGAAGGGTTCAACACCACCATATGTTGATGATAAATTATTATTGGGCTCACTCCTCGCTACTTCAATATTGAACATGCATTGAGCTCTCATGTGCTCCTCAACATACGACTTGGCTTGGCGAATTTGGTAGATTAAGTTCAGGGAAAAAAAATCTGTTGCATTTATATTTTGCAACATGGTATGTCTCATGTTTAAATTATTATCATGAACTATTTCCCTCAAGCGGTTCTCTATAAACATCGTTTCCTGGATGAAATCTAATATTGTTTCCACGTTTCCGTGTTCTTTCTTTCTGAATATTGGACAGCGGAATTGTTAAGCAGTGCAGCAGCAATCTTAAATTCTTGCATTATATATGGGCAACTTTTGTTAAGGAAGTCGGGTCTAAATATTTTAAAATCACGGCTGAAACGCATCTGTTCATGGTAACACATCTTGTAATGTTTGCCTGAAGGGTCGTCAGTTGACTTTGTCCAGGCTCGGTTGACTCAGGCATATGTACTTGAAATCCTAAAAAAAGGTTGAAATTCATGACACGTGTGTGGATGGAAAGTTACAAGGATGACGCTATTTTCTCTGGCCAATTCTATAACTGGTATTTGAATGTGACTTTCATGATTGTCAAGCAGTAAAATGGTTGGATAATCCTTTGATGGTTTTACATATTGAAGAAAGTGTTTGAAAAATTGTAGAAACAATGCTTCATTTGACCATCCAGAAGGATTAGCTCCACTAATAGTTCCATCTGGAGCTCCAACAAGCATAAAATCCTTGAAATTTACACGCGGAAATATGAGCATAGGAGGAATGAATCCACCTCCTGCATTTATTGCAGCTATCATTGTGACTGTATTTCCTTTTTCTCCGCTCGTCATTGCCACAACTCGTTTGACACCTTTGGGTGCTAATATTTTTGGTGGAACATGGACTGTTGAAATGCCACTTTCATCCACATTCCAAATATCAATCGCTCTTAATTGTGGGCATTTGGACAAAGCTTTTTGTAATTTTCAAAAGTCAGTTGCACATCTTGTTTATTATATGCTGTAGAACGGGCAAGGCTAGTGGCTTTTATTAAACTCCACATCACATATTTGAAAAAAGAAACAAGTAACTAAAATACTTACTTGCTCATTTTAAGGTGACATAGGAACACTATTAAAAAGACTGCTGTCTATCTCAGTGCTAGTTTTCAAAAATAGTAAGGAGAAAAGAAAGGAAGGAAGGATGTAAATTTTCAATGTGTGTATTGTTGTGGTCACCTCTAAAATGTGTCATGATAGCCTGGTCTGTTTAGCGTGACTTAGGCGCAGTCACAAAAACAGTGACCCCCATCAGGGTTAATATTGGCAAATAACTCTTTATGCATATGAGTTATGACTTGCGCTAGCACATTTTTTATGTATATATCAACTTATAACAATACTCACTATCATCACATTCAACGAATGATACCCTTTCCTATTAAACTGTCTCTCATTGAGAGAAGGTCAATAATTCCAACATGTGTCCCGTCTATACAGTCTATAACTCCAGGAATCCTGAATTGTTCATAAAACCTTAAAGTAACAAACATAAGTAATAGTTGAGTAGGCAATTAATTCCTTAACATTAAAAATTGATATTCATTTTATCTCGATCTTCTCGTTAGTTGGGAAATAAACATAATGACTCATAAGGTTTCTGTCGTTTAGAGCTTTAGTTATTTGTATTATTGCTGTAGAGACGGTGGGCTGCGACACTATATTGACTTCCCAACAATATTCTGATAGGACTAATAAGGTTCATGGTAACCATACGTTATCGTTATTGATAAATAGACGCCATATAAGGCATCATTTCGATGAAATCAAACATGTAGACGCTCAAGAGTCGCCTATTACTACTTAAAATATTTGCTGATATAAGTATAATTTAGTTAGGCATAAACGTTATGTAGTTAAGTATAGATATAGATACATTTTATAACTTTCACTTATACAAATTTTATATTTCTTATATAATATATTATACAACTAAATACACCCTGTATATACACACGATAGATACATAGACACATAAATAACGTTTCTTTTCATTACAGCATACTGGCCCAAGGTCATCCAGAGTATGTCCGGGAAATCAACTCGAGTTCCGGTATATACTTTGACCCGATTGGTGAACTAAAAATCCGCGTAAACCACTTAGACATAGTTACACCACTTGACATCTCTTATATTGAACCATATCTTAAAAACATCAACTCAATATTTGGCACATTACGTCTTATATGTAATCAAATACAGACCGAAACTTCGAACAATTTAGAATGCAATAATATATTACAACCGCTAACTGTTAGAGACCAGGATATTGTTTCTGAGTATTCCGCTATTTCACATCTAATAGAGAAAAGGTTCAAACGAGGGGCATGGATAGGTGGTATTGGCTCTCTTTCCAAAACCATATTCGGGACTCTGGATGAGGACGACGGTATCAGATATGATAACGCCATCCAAGATGTGGTAGATAATGAGAAAAGGCTGGCATCATTAATGAAAGAAAATATTTTAGTGACTTCTTCAACTTTATCAAAATTTAATAAAACATTGTATACAATAAAACTTAATGAAGCTAGCCTTAACCAAGCTATCGACGATTTCTCTTTAAAATTCAAAAACTTTAGTATAATTTCCAACGAATTGACAGTGAAATCAAATATAAATTCTATCTTGAACAGTTTAGAAGCCGCATTACTAACGTTATCATTTTGACTAGAAGACATAACAAGCGCTATCATGCTTAGCAACCAAAACATTCTGCACCCGGCCATATTACCACCCAGACAACTATACCAAGAAATTGTCGATAACTATAGATATCTACCTCTAGAGTTTAAGTTACTTGTAAGCTTATTATTAAGTAATATTCATACACTGATGAATATATCTAGTATGGTGTGTTATATCTAATTTTTGAACTTTATTTTTGTGGAGCAAGTAGATATTTTCAAAAACAATTTACTTACCTAACTAAAATATAAAAATTGTACTTATTTCAGTTGTTATTCATGTTGAAAACAATGTTACTTATCTACAAGACACGTTTGACAAGACGTTGCAATCGATACTAATAATTTTCATTTTGACTGTACCTGCGCGCACCGGCGCTCGCAGCATACTTCACAGCCGCCATCCTATTTGAATCGCACTTTAACAAACGGACAATGGGTATCATTGTTCCCACATACTTTGAAATCATTTTTGTACTACAAGATATCAATCATTTACAAATCTGATTTTAATTAGATTTATTTCAACTTACCTGATTTTTTGACGCCATAGTAATAAAATTAGCGTAAAATTCACATAAATCTAGTACGAAAACAGCACAATGTACCATAGAGGAACTAAAAAAGCTGTCATTATCACTTTAACTATTAGTACGGATAACGGGATTTTAGCATGTTTGTATTTGTTGTCGAGTCCCCGGATATTTCGGCACAGTTGCATGCGCAATGATCACGGAGTTCGCTCTCGCTGCGTAGATACCCACGTGAAACGCGATCGGTTGATCTGCCGAATCATGTAGGTAAATTAGTGTAAAGATAACTGACGCTTGTTCTTAAACAGAAGGTGTTTATCCTGGAAATAAAGTCATTTTTGCATTAAAATAATTAACTCTATTGCAACTTGTCTCATGTCGCCTTGACGGGATTGTTATTGAACTCGCGACAAGTTGTTTTTTTCTAGTCTATTTGCTTGTTTAATAAGCATTGTAAAATGTAAATTACATAAAATGACACGACGTAACCAAGGCTTTATGTTCTTATCGGGCACTTCTTTGTTAAAACGCGACTTGTCAGTGGTTTTTGTTTGTCTTTCAAGGAAGCCATGCTTTAAAACAACAACATAGAAGAAGTACTTGACCAATAATAAAAAATAAGTAAGTATAACAACAAAATAATACCTAATAAAATAGTTTAAATATCAAAATTATAAAAAAAGTAATATAAAACATTATTTCATACTAATAAACGTACATGGAATTATAACGGAATAAATTATTTTTTATTTATTTTATTTTTATTTTATTTTATTCGGAAAACATACAGTATTTAAATGACTAAGAAGCATAACAAACATAACACAATATACACAGTTACTTGTTTTCACATATAAACAACAATTTGCTTATTTGTACTAGGCAAGTAAATATTTTTGGAGATTTCAATTTACAGAAAGACACTTACACTATGGTTTCGGAAGGAAAAAAAAAAATTATAAGTAAACAAAAAGTGATCAAACAATACCCACTCAAAATGGAAACATTGATACTCTAGGAGATACAACAGAGTTAGGGTTAGGAACGGTTTCACCACCGAGACAGAAAAGCTCAAATTACAACTGTCAAGTGATCACACCAGATAAGCCATCCAGAAGCCATCCGTCGGTGGCAAAACCGGCCCTTTGAGTGTTTAATAATATAAGAATTTAAGAAACCACATCAAACCAATCGCTGGTTAGCTGCTGATTGAATTTGTTCGGTTTGGAATTAAATATATCGAGCGATGTAGCATCAACCAGTTTATTGTAGGAGTTAGGAGATCTGATAAAAAATGAATTATTTCTATAGTTGGTGTTAGAAAAAGGAACTATTAGGCTACTGCGTTGTCTTATAGATGTATTAGGTACTCTAAAGTGTATCAAAGATAGAAGACATGGGGAATCAATTTGAGACTGTGTTATTTTAACAAGAGTGGCTATATCGGCAATTTGACGTCTATGGACGAGAGGTAAAATGTGATGTTTTCTGCATCTTGCATCATAGGAACTTTCTCTCCCTTTACACTTAAATTGCAAAAATCTGAGAAATTTACGTTGGATGGTTTCCAATCTATTGATGTAGACGTCGTACCGTGGGTTCCAAATCTGCGAACAATACTCGAGGCTACTACGCACATATGAGCAATATAAGACTTTGGCAACTTTCACATTGGAAAACTGAGAGCAAGACCTAATAATGAAACCTAAAGATTGGTTAGCTTTTTTGGCTATGTGATCTATGTGTTTTTCGTATGTGAGTTTACTATCATGAATTACTCCCAGATCCTTAACCTCAGTGACCTTTTTAAGCACTACACCTTTGAGGGTATATTTGTAGTTAAGAATAGCAGGTTTGCGGCTGAAAGTAATATGACAACATTTCGAGATGTTCAGATCAAGGTTATTTTCTATACAGTACTTTTCTAAATTATTAAGGTCCTGCTGCAGAAGAAGGCAGTCCTGAATGCTTTTAATGCGTTTAAATATTTTCATGTCGTCTGCATACAACAGAAAACGTGAGTGGTTGAAGCAGGAACTAATGTCGTTGATAAAGATGTTGAACAGCAATGGTCCCATCAGCGATCCTTGGGGGACCCCGGAAGGTACAATATTCCAATTAGAAGTGTAACCATTTAATGCTACAGCCTGAGTGCGGTTGTGTATATATGAGGAAAACCATCTGTAGAGACTTCCGTGGATTCCCGCATCAAGGAGCTTCTGTAAGAGTAACTTATGGTCTATTCTGTCAAAAGCCTTGCTATAGTCGGTGAAAATAGAGTCTACTTGACCTACAGATTCCATTCCCGACGAAACATATTCAGTAAAAGCCAGTAAGTTAGAAGTAGTGGAACGTTTCTTTAGAAAACCATGTTGCTCGGCGATGAAGGTATTGGATAACGAGTTGTATATCTGTGTATAAACAAGACGCTCTAAAACTTTTGCGAATATGCATAATTTGGATATTGGACGATAATTGTTGACTAGTGTTTTGTCCCCACTTTTGTGAATAGGTGTGACGAATGCGGATTTCCATATTGAGGGGACGAGTCCCTCGGAGAGAGAACGTTGAAACAGTATTGTAAGCGGTTTAGTCAGTTCCTTAGCACAGTTCACAATCAACAAAGGTGGTATGCTGTCCGGTCCAGCACCCTTAGATAAGTCAAGTGACTTAATTATATTGAAGACAGTCTCAGACTCAATGATTACATCACCGATAGCTTGCGCTTGATTGGGGGATGTTGTTCGTCTAGATGAAGGGTCAACATTATTTAATGTATTAGGATTAGAAAACGTTGATTGAAAATACGTTGCAAAGAGATTACATATACTATCCCCTTCGTTGGCCGATCGTCCCTCGTAGGATAAGGTTGCAGGCACAGCATTAGAACCTTTTTTCAGTGTTTTTGTGTACGACCAAAATAACTTGGGATTGTCAACTATTCCATCTTCTACTTTCCGAATATATTCGCTATAACATTGCTGTTCGAGTTGTTTAGAACGTCTCCTCAATAATGAAAATGTATCATAATCGTGTTGATTGCCATAAACCATTTTATAAGGAACTTGCGTTTTTCCTTTAATACCTTTTTCAGAGCGGCGCTATACCATGGTGGAAAAGATGAATTAGTGACCAATTTAGATGGCACATACATATCCCTAATACAATATAAGCGATCGTAAAAATACTGTACTGCACTTTCTAATGAATTATTATTTAATTGAGTTTTCCAGTCAATTTCATTTAGGCAAGTTTTAATTTTACTATAGTCTGCGGATGCGTATAAGTATTTCCGTCTCGGTGCACTATCCAAATTATCACAAAAGCTTAAAGTAAGACATATATCTAAGGATTTATGGTGACTGTCTTCAGGTACCAGCGGGTCGTCACAGGGGATAATCGTTAAAAGTGAATTACACAAAACTAAGTCCAGAATTCTATTATTAATATTACGATTTGTGTTGAATTGACATAAATTACACTCGGATAGTGTGTCAAAAAATAATATTTGGTTGTCACCAGATATACCAGAAGGTTGTAATTGAGTTCCGTCATTTGACCAACAAACATTGGGTAGGTTGAAGTCACCCAATATAATAAAAATATCATCTGGGCAGGAACTTACTATGTCAGACAACTTATTTGAAAAATGTTCCAACTGAGTGTTAAAGGTGTAACCATGTTTTTCGTTGCATAAATATAAGGTACACACATGTATTTTAATCAGTTTGCTATTAACGCTTTTATGAGTTATTGTAACCCAAAGGTCTTCCGCCGGGGAAGACCATTCAGGACGCACGACCGCTGGTAACCCTCGACGTACAGCCAGAAGCACCCCCCCGCCATATTTTTGCTTAGTATGTAGATAGCTCCTATCCCGCCGCCATACAATATACCTATCATCAATAATTTCAGAATCATTAATATACAGTTTTTTGTTTAAATCCTGTACGTCCTTTTATTTTATAAGGCAAATAGTAAACCTGTCCACTTCATAAAGTTGTTACACTAATCATAAACATACGTATCTCAGACACCTCGTGCTCAGTATATCCAAAACTATAAGTTTACGAGCCAAAATTACTGGCGCCATAGTGAGCTCTCGTCGCTTTGTGAAGGTACTGAGACGCATGTATTTTATATATCTTATGTATTAAAATCTATACACCCTTATGTAGTAAAAAATTACTACATAAGGGTGTATGGGAGACGTATGTTTATAGTATCTAGTTATACTGTCAATACAGAAGCAACTTTTATGAATTTTGGCATAGAAACAACAAACAATGAAATTATGTATGGACGGGACAAAGTGTTGCACTTGGAGAGTAGGGAGCAGGCCCATTGAGGTTTGCCAGGAAAGCTTCGATACTTTAGAAATCGAATTGAAAAAAGAAAAAGCTAAGTACAAGAAAGTCGTCATGGGAACAGGTGCATATAAAATGTCATAGTAGTGTTGTGATGTGCTATATACTAATCAAAATCATAAGTTCGTGACATTTATTCTTTCGCAGAGCAGAATTCACATTCTTATCCAAAAGATGACAATTCTAAACAAGTTTAACTTATTATTTTTAGTACAAATAGATGTATGATGACTTTACAGTATGTATGATGGAGATGCCATGATCATGAAACAATGTCAAGAGAGACTTCTTGAAGAACAACGAATTACACCCATCGAAGAAGATTATTTGCAAAGCATTGAAAACATATCTACGATTGTTGATTGTAATACTGGTAGGTATCGATAACTAAATAGTATACAAAAATCTTTTTGGTGCTTCTAACACCAATCATATAAACAATATACATTTATTATATATATCAAGGGCATCAAACTAAAAGGTCGTATGTACACAAATCGAAAGTTTAAAGGATGCTAGGCTTATGTAATAAAAATAACACCGTTTTCCTCCCGAAGGGTAGAAAACGGATATTTGACTTTATACATTTTTGATTTTATACAGTTGTGAGATTACCCCTTGTATTTTTGATTTATGGCAACCCTAAATTACCGTTATACCTCCCCTCCCGCGCGTCGCGCCCCACCCCAAGCGCACGCGCTGCCGCCATGTTGCGCCGGGCGATCGGTTCGCTACTCAGTACTTTTCACGACCGGCTAGGTAAAAAAAGGAGTGGGTCAAGCTACGCTGGAACCCAAATATCCGTTTTCTACCCTTCGGGGGGAAAACGGTGTTATTTGGGTGTCCGAGCTACGCTTGACCCACTTGTGAGACCTGTTTATTATCTGCATGGCGTACTGTGATCCTATGTTATGTATTTAGTCAATAATAAGGATTAAAATAAGGTTTCGTTAGATTAACAACAGATTTATTAAACAGAATATAATGTATAATTATAAAGATGTAACCAAAAACCTTTACGGCAAATAAACTAAGCTGCTTTACAAATGCTGCTAGTACAAATATCTAACAAAAAAAATCAGTATTTCTTTCTAGGAATCAATATTAGCGAAATTAAATGTCTTCGAACTAATAATTAGATCTATATATATTCTATTTGAGATCAATCAGAGATCAACATTTTATATCTATACTGTAGTAAATAAGTCGCTTACACTATTTCCATTTGGTAAGCCCTCATTCGCAGACACATTTTTAAAGTAGTGCTTCAGGAAGGTGTCTTTATTCCTCCAATTGCCTTTCTTTAGGACTTCGTCGATATCTATACCCTTTCTGAGCCAAAGACTAGTATTGACAGCCGCCCTAAAACTTCCCGAAGAGTCTTGAATGTTTGCCTCTTGAAATAGGGTTTTAATCCAGCCAGCTATAACAGCACGTGAGGCTGCCTCACCTTCCCCCTTATTGTGATGAATAGGCTTGTTAGTTCTTTTCGCGCTCTTCGTCGAGATTGTGACAGTTCAATTAGCTTCCTGATCCAAAGGGCAGGATTAAGTTTCGCGTGTCCGTCGTTGGACAGTTGCCACCCTGCTTGCCGGTAAGTCATTGTATCGGTTTTGGAGCCGTTTCATTATCTTCAGTCGTGTATTCGCCTGCCGGAGCATAACAATATTAGAGCCGCAACGTGTCGCGAGGTTTGAAATAGACTGCCAACATCGAAATTATAATGTTGGAGATATTCAATTTAACGAACTGACATTCCATGTTGATGGTTTTCTTGGTGGCGGTTTCGTCAATGCTACGGCTTTCATTAACTGTTTTATCAAAGGGTGACTAGCCAGCATATCTGATTTCAGAAAGTTTGCAAAAGTAAGTACTACGGATTTATGAACAGCGATTGTGCTTGGTGCCAATCTAACGTTATTATGCAAGTGGAAGATGAACTTAGCTATATCGCTAGGGTCAGGATTATTAACATTTATCTTTACACCAAGAGTGCCATCTCTCCCAAGCAGATTTATAGGTTTTTAGAGAGGATTTACGCCACGCAGACTATAGCAAGATCTTATGATCAACGTCCCAGGAATTGGTTAAAGAGGACCAGCCCGAATCCTCCAAACCTGCAAAGATAGGTTTCTCACTGCTGGTGGAGGTTTTCCCGTCTGCAAGTCTACGAGATGGTTGTGAAGTTTCCAGATCATGAATGGGTGATTCAGGGCTCTCTGCTGTAATTCTGCTTTCCAAAATGTTTTCTCCCACCTCGGAACCACGAACAGGTATATTCCCGAGCTCTTTTCCAGATGTCGTAGAACGCGTGGTATCAACAACGGTGGGGGAAAAAGCCAACCTAGTCGGTAGTGCCAAGGTTTGCTGAAGGCATTCACAAAACTGCATGTCCGATCCTTGACATCTTCGCTGACATACTGATTTACTACAGCTGACCGGGAGCTCGCGATCAGATCTATTGCCGGGGTTCCCCACTTCTTGAAAATCATTTGAGTTATTTCTTCCGATAAGGACCTCTCCGGAGTTGCTCGAAACCTCGATAGGGTGTCCGCTGTCAGATTGTATCTTCCGGGGAGGTATCGAGCTACAAGATGTATTTGATGTAGTTGAGTTAATTCGAGGATCTCTCTTGTGGTATTCAACAATCGCTTGGATTTCGTTCCTCCTTCTTTGGTTATATAAGCAGCCACAGTCTTGTTGTCTGTTTGTACAAGCACCGTCTGATTTTTGCAGGATACTATCGATTGTTGAAATACTTCTTTCAGTGTCCACAGTTCCTTTAGATTGCTGTGCCACGACATTTGTTCGGTGTTCCAGCTTCCGCATACATTTTTGTCGTTTATTGTGGCACCCTAGCCCTGATCGGATGCATCGGTTGCAATATACACTGTTGGATCTTTGTAGTGTATTGGTGACGGTTGATGGATGTGACTCAACCACCAGTGGAGCTCTTGTATTACCTCTTCTGGTAAGCGAAATTTCTTGTTCTTCTCGTTCTCTGAGAGTCGATTCGCTTCTAATTGCAAGGTTCTGCAATGTAATTTCCCGAGTGCAACTATAAATGTCGTAAAATTTAGGTGTCCCAAAATGATTTTTGCTATATGCCAAGTCCACCACTTGACTTTTAGTACTCTTTTTATTAACTCCGTGATTTTGGTCACTTTGTTTATTGGGAGGCTTTTGAGGTTTTGTTCGGTACTCCATATTATTCCCAGATATTCTATAATTTTTGTAGGTATTAAAATAGACTTCTCCGAGTTGATGCATCATCCTAGATTGGTCAGACAGCCTAGCACACGATTGGTTTGTTGTTGCAAAATTTGAGGGTTTGAATTCATAATAAGGAAGTCGTCTAGGTAGACGACAATGCGTATGTCCTCCTTTCTGAAAACATTTGCCAACCAATTAGTTACATTTGCAAAGGTGCAAGGGGCGGTAGCAAGACTGAAAGGTAAACATGTCATTTCATAAACATTGTTTTAATAGTAAAATGCAAGCAACCTCCGGTGTACCACAGCAATTGGGATATGAAAATATGCCTGGGATAAATCGATCTTTGTCATATAATCTGTAATATTTAAACATAATGGGAGTTTGAAATGGTTTAGCAAGCGAAATTTTGGAGGTTTTAAGTAATAATTTATATTTCTCAGATCAAAGATAGGGCTAGACCCATCTGATTTCTTTCGCAGAAATATAGTAGATAAAAACCCGGTCTTGCTATTGCACCTAGTAGCGGCACCTGATTCGATCATTTTAGTTATTTCTGAGAGACATCTGTGGCGATGATCTCGTTTCATAGCGAGAACAAATGCGTTTGTCGAATCTGT
This sequence comes from Chrysoteuchia culmella, assembly GCA_910589605.1. Taxonomy (NCBI): domain Eukaryota; kingdom Metazoa; phylum Arthropoda; class Insecta; order Lepidoptera; family Crambidae; genus Chrysoteuchia; species Chrysoteuchia culmella. Next base: position 22,092,296 of record OU342652.1, on the reverse strand, counting down.
AGCAAGGTGGTCGAGAAACAAAAGGTATCCGATACCCTGTAATGATTTGTAGAACATTACGTGGGGCCCCCAGTGTTTTCCAAGTAAGAAGCTTCTTACTCACCTGTCCGGCTCGAAATTTAGAATCTTTTATTATTTTTATTTTGCTTCGTTGGTGCACGTTTTGTTGGAAATCGCGATTTTTCCTGCCTTTTGCTGCCCGTATGGGGTCTAGAGTTATTAGGTTGAATCCTTCCCCTAAAGTCTCTGGTTTCTGTCGCTGTTGCTGTGGCAGGAGCTTGTCTAACAGGGTTTCGAGAGCTTGTTACTTGTAAATTGTGCTTTGCGAAATTTCCCGGGAAACAGCTTAGATGAGCCTCCTTGTTCTTTGACGAAGTCAGCTAACTTCGGTTCGGCAAAAAGGTGGTGTTCTAAGGGCGGGATCTAATGGGTAACTCATTTAGTGTTCTGTTAGAGGGTCTATGGAGCCCTCTTCGTTGTTGGATTACTTCCGCTCTCTTACCGCAAGCATACTGCAGCAATGCATCTGAAGTTTTTCGGAAGGATATATCAGTCGCTAAAATTTTTTTACTAATATACCCCTTCACTTCGGGATTAGCTTTCTGATAAACTTTGTCAAATGCTTGGCGCTGTTGAAGCAATCCGTGGGTTATTGCACCCAAGCATAAATCCATTTTTTCAAGCGAAGAAACCAACTGCCAGTTGGGTGTTATCGCTGCGAAATTGCTGTTAACTTTCAAGGCTGTGAAAACTGGTGAAGCCTGATACATTTTTTAAACGTCCGCATAGCGTATGTTGGCCCAACCTTCAGAGTTAAATCTTTGGCAGTTTATGCCATGTTCGACGAGCACTTCTTCGGCTTTGGAGATCTTCTAATGGCTAATCGCTCTGGTGTGGGAGTCTTTGCGGAGAGTTGTTCGCGATTGGTGGCGCAACCCAATTATCTTTGACTAAGACTTTGACGATCTTGTCTCCTGTGATGGAGTTGGAGAAAATGATCGATTATCTTTGAGCAGAATGATGTTATTGATATTTTCATTTGTGGTCTGCATCATATGACAAAGTTTCTCAAGCGTCTTGTCGTATCTATTTTTTTATAATTAAATAAAAACGGCAAATAAGATCTACAATTTTATTAAGATAAAGTGGGTCACATCAATAAGTTGCCTAGGTCGCATCCGCAACTATACTATCTCGCCAACAAACAGAAATACCGCACTCTCCTCGGTCGGTCGTTCTCCCATAAGCAACTTCGTTTCCCTTCCTCCAGGTAACTTCCTTCAACTTCGTCGTGCAGAAGGGTAACAGAGCCGACTGTAAGGCTGACAGTCTGTCAACGCCGGTCGAGGTCTGTCTACTCCCAAAGGTGTTCCTGAAATCGCACCAATCAAGGTGGTTTCGATTTGAAATTTACAGATGATGAAAGACCTATGGATTATGTGGCATTCTGGGCCTACTAATTAGTTAAGCACTATAAGAAGGAAAGTGAAGGTGGCTGAATAATTTAAGACCAGAAACGGTTAGGCGGCTCATTATAGAATTTATGAAATGACGGTTATTCCGTTTCATATTGTACAACCACAGTTTTATTAATAAGCCTGCAAATACAGATACATAAGGAAGAAATAATACTAAACTAAGAGGGTAGAAATTGCTTACAACCTTCTTTTTTTTGAAGCATTATTAACAAATAAGCGTTGTCTAAATAACTAAAACTACCATAAAGCTTAGAAAGTAATTTGCACAACTTACCCAGTATGGGAACACAGAATTTAAAATAGTTTATCTAAATGTTTGAGTAAAGGAAATCACTTTACGTGGTTACGAGTGTGCGCGCGCGCAGCAAGGCGACGTGAACTCGCTTTCAAGTCAGAAACAGGAGTGCGATTGAGGAATTTCGACGATTGCCGACGGGCAGCCTCGGGCCGGTTCGTCTTGCAAAAAAAAACATTCATTGTCATCATAGGGATGCGCGAGCGAAATATTCGTGAACCCTACGACGAGCGCACTTGGCGGTTCCGTGTACCAGTAATTTATTTATTATTAGTTCTTAGGTTCAGATAAGTTAAGTTTTAAGTAGCTTTTAGTCTTTTTTATGTGTTTAGTTGTAAGTTTTAGTATTTAAAAATGTAAATATTTGGATATTAAACAGATATTTTTACTTTAATTGATTGCAATTTTATTATTAATATGTTAATTTATAAGTACTTTTACACTATAGAAACGCAATGCTACAGTCTCATTTTGTTGCGCCATCAAATACTCTATTTTAGGTTTTTTGATGATTTTCTGCGGATCCGGGCTATGGGTTCTCTTGGAGGCACGCTCGCTGCTGCGATTTGATTCCAGTTCACTGTTCGAAAGTTCTGTCTTTAAGCGCTTTGAGGCTTCGTGGCGGGAGATCAAATCAGGTTTTAAAATAGGTATGACGTCTAAGAACTTATTGTACGCTTGTACTGGGTGAATCTTAGCCGTCACATGTAGCGGCGCGTATATTAGCGCACGACCCAGTGGCCAGCTCAAGAGAATTCTTTTTATTCTCTTATAACGACGTTCGCTCAACGATCATCATCACAGCAATGCGCCCTTGCCAGTTTTACGGTGGGTATTGCAAATCGAAGTCTGCACTCCATATCCGAAGATATTCTTTCTTCAAACAGTTCTTCGTACGAGCGAATATTGATAACCCAAGCTCGCCAGTCATCCGGATATAACTCGTCCAGAATGAGGATGATGTTGTTAAAGAAATTATCTTCTTCTGCTGGTGGGTTCCACTCAGTCAAGGCACCCATGGTGGTCTGGGCCATCTATGATAAGCTGTTATCAGAGACTGACGAAATTGTACCGGCAAAAGACGCGGTTTTCATTCTTTGACATCATAGCCTTTTCGTCTTTGCAGTTGACCGTAGGCTTTACATAATTTATCAATCGAATTTATCAATTAGGCGATCGTCGTCTGTGCAGCCGACCGTCGACTGCGCAGCCGACTGTCGGCTGTGCGCATAGCCGACGTGACGGCTGATCACGGTTTATACTTAGTCTTTATTATATTATAATATAAACTTATTACATGTGATGTAAGGTTTACTGGGGCTTTCCCAGTGACCATTACATTCAGAGGTGAATTTGCCGTCCTGAGAGCGGGCAATCACATTTCAAAGTGCAGGGCATACCTACAACTAATAGAAAATCACATTGGGTAAGTAAGTACGTACCTTATTTTTTATCTCTTGTTCACTTTCTTTACACAAGTGTCCACGTCAAAATTCCAAGACGTACTGAGTAGCGAACCGATCGCCCGGCGTAACATAGGGATGCTCGATGATCATCGATTTTCGATGATCATCGATGTTAGAAGCTGAAACATCGATGTTTTAACATCGATATTGCACTATTCAAACATCGTGACATCGATGTCACGGACACAGTCATAATCGAAATTTGGTCGCGGACACATAATCGATTGAAATCTATGAACGCTTCCACAAAATATTTATCAAATCCTGAACGCAACCAAAACACGAAAAAAAAGCATTGTCTTGTTCGTTCTGATCTATGGTCTATGCTGTGTCTGACTTGTGTGAGACGACGTGTATTTTGTTAAATTATTGTTACAGTAAACTTTGCAATAAAAAGTTTATATTAACGACATATTATGTAAGTGACTACACATTATAACTATTTGTCGCAACATTCAAATACTTGAAACTGAAAGTTTAATGTCGTTAAATAGTGTTTCTTGCTTGTGCAATGGCGCAGTGCTGTGTTTTAGGCTTAGACTAAAAAAAAATTAAGGTTTTAGGCTATAAAATCGCACTATTGCTATTTCATACCCGGTTACACAGTGCTGAAGTCTATTTATTTTTCAGTCTACGGCTTGGGTAGTGGAGTGACGTGCGGTAGCGGCTGATTTGAGAATCTTGCTAGGTGTTGCCTGATTAAGTTATTAAAATTCTACTAACTTACTAAGGTTACGGTAAATTGTTTGATATTTTATTGTCAAAGAGAATGACTTTTTGCTCAATATATGAGTATATTTTAAAATTAAGTAATGTTTTTATAGGGCTGACTGCGCTACTGTGATGCCGCCAAAAAGTTTGTTTTGGGAGTTCTTTGACAAACTTAATAATACTGAAGCAAGATGTCGCTCCTGTTCCAAAGTGCTGAAAACTTGTGGTAACACCACAAATTTAAAATTACACATAGAAAAGATGCATTCGCCTTTATTGATGAAAAATAAAAATGAGGGTAATACGGAAAAAAGTTCACCCGCAAAGAAATCACGATATTCATTCAAACAACCCCAGGTGCAGGCTTCCTCTTCCTCTGCTGGGTTGGCTAAAGCTTCCACTAACTCGGCTTTGGAAACTTTAGATACTGCGGCTATTTTAGATGACTCTGATTGCAGTTTGACTGTGAGTGACTTTAGTAGTACACCATCCAATATTAGAAAATCATTTCAGCCAACGTTAAATGAGAGTTTTAGAAGCGTAAGTGAGTTTGCTGAAAATGGCGCTAAGGGGATTCGTTTAACGAATGCTATCTTATATATGATATGCAAGGATTCACAACCATTCCAAATTGTCGAGAATGAGGGATTCAAAAACCTGATGAAAATAGCTGCCCCTCTTTATAAAGTACCATCTAGGCATACTTTTAAGAGAATGCTAGATTGCAGATACAAAGTAACTCAAAATTGTTTTAAGGATAAGATTAAAGGTTTGAATAGCATAACTCTTACCACAGATATCTGGACTGATACTATGCAAACTCGAAGTTTTATAGGTGTTACTATTCATTTTTATGAAGACACAATGGTATCAGCCACATTGGGAGTGTATGAATTAACGGAATCTCATACCGCTGAATATATCGCAAGGGTGCTATTACTAACTTGCGAAGAATGGCTGATAAATACAAATAAAATATTGGCAGTGGTGACTGATGGTGGAGCAAATGTAGTGAAAGCTATTGATATTGCATTTGGCAAAAAAGTTCACATAATTTGTTTCGCCCACTTGCTTAATTTAGTGGCGCAAAAATCAATTGAAAAAACTGACCAATTGCCAAGTTTGATTGCATCCATTAAAAAAATAGTTACGTGGTTCAAACAATGTGTTGCAGCAAGTGATGAGCTACGGAAACAATCCGATCTGAAACTAATACAAGACGTTGCTACCCGCTGGAACTCGACTGTTTACATGGTGGAAAGATTTTTTAAACTGCGTCCAGCTATTAATCAAATTGTAAACTGCCATACCAGTGCTCCTCCAATGGTAAACGCTAAACAGATAGAAGAACTGACTGAGATTTGTGAAATATTACGGCCTTTAGAAGTCGCAACTCAAGAGGCATGCGGAGAAAGCTTTGTTACCAGCAGCAAAGTTATTCCTTTAACGCGAATGTTAAATTTGAAAATCAACGGTTTGGACCCAAAACACATCATTGGGCAAAACTTAAAACAGAATGTATTATTAGAAATAAGAAAACGTTTGCTGCCATCAGAACATGTGAATATTCTGGCAATTTCTACTTTGCTAGATCCTAGGTTTAAAAATATCCACTTTCAGGATCCTGTAGCTTGTTCAAAAGCAATTAGGAACGTCAAGGAATTGCTTACCACTGCAGAACTCCAGGTCACTGAGGAGGAAGAAGAGAGTCGTGGTGAAGTTGAGTCTCAGAGTGATCAGACAGAAGAATTTAATTTATGGAGCGATCACTATAAATTAGTTCAAGAGAACAATTGCGTACCCTCGCAAACCGAGTTGGACATGCCCTCAGAGTTGAGTTATTTTCTCAAAAATCCCTTGACTGATCTGAAACAAGATCCTATGCAAGTCTGGAACACTGTCATTGGTTCTACTTACCCAAAGTTGAAAAAACTTGCAGTGAGATATTTAAGCACTATTGCGACATCAACGCCATCTGAGCGATTATTTTCTAAGGCTGGTTCAACCTTATATCAACAGCGTAACAGGTTGAAAGGTTCTGCGCTTTCAAAATTATTATTTTTACAGTCAATTGACAAAAAGTATTGGAACTTATAATTTGTTACTACCCCCTGATATCTCTAATATAATAATTTCTTTGTTTAATTAAAAATATCGTGTGATTTTATGGTTGTTTTATTTTTTTATTGATGATGTTTGCAAAAAATATTGATGTTGGCTGACATCGATGTTTTGCGCTCGATGAACATCGAGTATCGATGTTCAGCTATCGATGTCATTATCGATACCATCATCGATGTTTTTGCATCATCGATCATCCCTAGCGCAACATGGCGGCAGCGCGTGCGCTTGGGGTGGAGCGCGACGCGCGGGAGGGGAGGTATAACGGTAATTTAGGGTTGCCACAAGTCAAAAATCCAAGGGGTAATCTCGCAAGTGGGTCAAGCGTAGCTCGGACACCCAAATAGTTTATTAATGATAACTTTATTGTTTTTCTACCTATGTTTTTTTCATTCTGGCATGGTGAAAGGTATTAACTAAACATGATATTAGCTAGCATTATATTTATATTTTAAAAAAGCATGATATGCATCAACTATATCACGTTTTTTTATGCAGTTACGCCCTTATAGAGTGCAACTGAAATCCTCTATAAACTGGATCGTGTAAGTCTCTGTGGATTATTTCTTCGTTATCTTCATAAGAAATACTATTATGGCTCGGTCGCTGTGACTTCTTCTTAGATTGGGTTTGTATTTCTTGAAGTGCTGTTGATTAATCGAAATCATATTAAAAAAATACTGAATTCGGTTTATCTTTCAGGCATCTAACCCAAGTGACATCTTGTCATTTTACTCTAGTTCCATTGGTTGTAGTGATCATGTTAGGGAAGTTAGTACCTTTATATGCTTTTAAGTCTATGAAGTTATTGTGCTTCATGATATTTACTGTGTATGGTGTTCCGTTTCTTTTCGCCCAAAGTACGACGTTAAACCAATCAGCAGGTAAGATTATTTTGGCAAATTCACTGGCATGTTCAATATTCGAGTGCATGCTGTCACACTCCATGTGTGCGTGTCTAGGCTCCAGAAATTTCAAGTCACAAGTATTAATTGTGTCATGACTGTTTATGTTTATTTGCATTGCACATGTCAATACTGAATTCTTGTTTTGTCCTGGATAAGAATCACAGAACGAAGAGACATGCCTAACGGCACGAGAAACATACACATTTATATAATTTATGAAGCATGTCCCAATTTCGTTAGATCCTCTCTGTCCCTCTGTTTCAGGCCACATGAAACAATGTAAAGTCTTGGCTCCAACATTGTAAAAGGAGGAATTGAATGTTGCCAATTTCATTTTTGTAGAAAAGAGGCTTTGAAATAAATAAACGTGAATACAGAACAGCTTCAAGGTTAAAATTTCCCGACAAAAATATCATATGAGGTTTAGCCCTTTCAGCATCTCTTTGTTTCATGGGGAGTGCCTCTTGCTTTTTCTTGACATGTTTTAAATATTTATAAATAATAAATAAATAAATATTTATTTATTCGACCAACATGGATCATTTTTAAAAAATACGTACAGATCAAATATACAAATTAAATTTTCAATACAAAATTACAAATAGTAAAATTTACAAAATTAAGATTACCAAAGGAGAATGCTCATATTTGGTACAGCTAAGTCTCATGCATCAAGATGAAAATAGAATAGAAATTATTGGTTTTATTTAAAACATGGTCTGGCATTCGGGATGGCTATTTCAAACAGGGATTTTAATTAACTAATAAATAAAACATGTAATTTTTTCTTTTATTTCCGGTCTACCGCTGCACTTGTTAAAAGTGTTGCTATATACATCAATTAAATTGAATATCTTGTTTATTTTTTTATATCGATTCACGAATAAAAAAGTAATGTAGGTTGTGATATCTATGATAGGTATTATAATTTTTTAAAGTCGCTATGGTATTATAAAGGTGACAATCTTTTAGAGAAAAAAAACCTTCTATTGTAGTCGCGGTCTTTTCCTGATTTTGGACTATTTAAATATTTACACGTAAACATGTCGTAAATAAACGTATGTGGCCGCTGAGAGAGAATGTAGTTTTTGAGAGATTTATTTTCATCAGTGTAAAGGGCCCCACAGACGATCAGACCGCCTGTCAGCACCCTTAAATTGATTGTATTTGTAACTGTCAACGTTTACGAAAACTATCGGATGAACTGTTCATGTCGGTAAAGTAGTCGTAGGAGAGAGAGAGATAGAGCGATTGTTTTCGTTTACGAATACAGTTTGCAAAACACATAGTTAGGGCACTGACAGGCCGTTACCTGCAGGCCGCCTGATCGTCTGTGGGGCCCTTAACCTCCCTGGGGACTACCGGGTAAAAAATATGGATATGGACATGGGCTTCATTTGACATTTGCAGCCCATATTTTGTTCTTATATGGGCATAATATGGGCTTGAAAAATAAAGCCCATGTCCATATTTTTTTTTTATTTATTTATTGTTATTTTATGGGAAATCCTTTTTTATATCCATATTTTTTTGCCGGTGCGGTCGGTTATACTATTTGTTGGAGTTTAAACGTAATCTTGTTAGTTACTTTGATGGAGTACACAAACGATAAAGAGACTTTTGTTTATGTTTTTCACTTAGCCCTTTATTCATAAACGTTAATTAAATTAAGCATTATTTCAAATTAGCGTTGTCTCTTTTTTGTCAGTAATAACGCCTAGAGACAACGCCATTTTTAAACAATGCTGAATTTAATTAACGTTTATGAATAAAGAGTTTAATGTTTTTGAAAATCAATAAGTATTCCTTATTTATACAAATAAATAAATATAAATAAATAAATATTTCTTACACTCACACCAATTAACCTAGCCCCAAAGTAAGCACTGTAAGGCTTGTGTTATGGGATACTAGGGTAACGGATATAAATACATATAATTATACATAATATATAAGTATTTATGTGTAGAAATACATATAAACATCCATGACTCAGGTACAAATGCTCGTGTTCATCATACAAACATTTGCCCCTACAGGGATTCGAACCCGGGACCTCAGAGTAGGCGACACCTTGAAACCGGTGTACGGACCACTCTACCACGGAGGTCGTCACAAAAGAAAGGATGTATTAATAATACAATTGTTAATGTATATATATCTTAATGAAAGGAAATTTTAAAATGACCGAAGTCTGCAGACATACTGCCTTATACAAGAGACGACATTACACACGAAACTCGGTTAACACTAAAAACACTTTTTGTAAGATCATTATAACACTTTACTCACCTTTTTAGGAAGAAAATCGCAATTTATCCGCAAATACCGGCACTCCGCAAACACTTGACACTGTGACGGACCGCGAATGAGCCTAGTACGAGTGACACGGACGAATTTTTTCTTTGAAAGGAATCTTTTGTATCGGAATGAATATTTCAAATGGATTGAATGAACGTATAATATATTGCTCTATGGAATGCTGCAAACCGCATATGAAAATAATACGTATTTCAATAGCACAAGGATGAGAAACGCGCGAAGGAATTTGTGCATCTTAAGATGACAGCGGTCCTTCACGGTGCGCGAATGGCGCGCATTCTAAGATGACACCGGTCCTTAAGAGGGCCATGGCCTCTTTTTTTCTGTAATAAGTTGTATATGTTAGCTTTAATTTTTTGTCGAAAGCGTTTAACTGCGTTGATCATACAATTTTACTAAAAAAGCTTTTCGACTACGGCATAAGGGGTATAGCACAAAAGTGGTTTGAAAGCTATCTAGCAAACAGACAACAATGCACAGAAATCTCACGTTTAGAAAAAAATATGAAAGAAACTGCAAAATCAGAGTACATAGTAATTCATAGTGGTGTGCCACAGGGCAGCATATTAGGTCCATTGCTATTTATATTATATATATCGGAAAAACTACTAAAACCTACATAAAAATATGGAGAACCGCTGGGTCGTATCAAACGGCTATCGGTTCTCAGACAGAAAACACAACAAATAACTATTGAAATCATTTAGACAAGAAACAACCTTCTATGCTTTATAAAATATTTAAATGCTAATCTTTAAAATAAGCAAAGCCGGGGCAAATTACTATAACTATTTACTTCGTAACAAGCAATGAAATGCTTCTATTATTCTAAAAAGCTACTAAAAGTATTGAAAACATTTAAAAAAACAACTTCACTTTCTAATCAATAACTAAAACCATTTCTTTAAAGTAAAGAGAACCGCTGGCTTACACCTACAGCCATCGATTCAATCAAGCAATCTAATTAATCAAAAGAATAGTAAGCATTAGAACTTTAATTTAAAGAAACAACATTACTATTTATCCACCGTTTTTTATTCACATTTTTAAAACACTTCAATAAAAGATCACAAAATGAAAGAGAAATTCCAATAAAGACAATTAATTAATAAAAACAACAATAGTTTTACTAACAATTGTTCACTGCACGAAAATCACCAAAAGACTGACTCACAAAATTCACAAGTAACATCGCCATCCTGAACACAGTGCTAATATTGGAGGGAGCGTTTTCCCGCCAACTCAAAACCAGGCTCAGATAGCGCTGCTAATGCTTCTTTTTATAATAATTCAAACAAATCTTATTAACAATGATTGTCAACTTGTTTCTAAATTAGTTTTAGGATTTTAGAAAGCCAATTCGCTTTATTTTAACACCAGATTATTAATTACATTAAATAAGACATTTACTCGTTTGGATAAGCAGAAACACTTCCACCCGACACAGTTCCTTTTTAATAACAATCTTTCCGTAAAATTAAGGTAATTGACCTAATTATCTGTATAAATTGTTATTGAATTATATAATCAACTATCACAATAAATTAATCATGTTAAATAAAAACAGAACTTATTAAGTAGCAGCATCGATCGATCACCGCGGCGACGTAGCCGTCACGTAAATAACAAAACTCCTTTTTATAATAATGATTGCTTAAAATCGTAACAACAAATAAATTGTCTACTTAATCAATTATTAAAGGAAATTAGAATGAAATAAACAAATAATTCAGAATTAATAAAATTAGATCTTAAAAATAGTGACGACTGTACATTATTATTTCACAATAAAAATATTGACGACCTAGTCAAGTTTTGAGAGCGAAACAAGGCTTTTTTAAAAACTACTTTATTAATACAAGGTTGCCGATATTGAGGCACTAATACTAGGGTGAGAGTACGTCCGACCGATTCGGAGGTCTGAACAAATCTACTCGCAATATTCCTTATTTTTAATATGTCTTAAAAGCTAGACTAAACAAAAACGCTACTAGGAACTCGAGGAGCGACGCAAGCATTTACTTTGTAAGCCCCTTTTGTTGCAAAGTAAGCCTTCTTAATCTAAGACGGAGGGGTGAGGGGGAACCATAACTCCTCCATCCCCAGATGGAAAATTATCGGAATGTTCATTTTTGGATTTCCGATAATTTTTCATAAAAGTCACTTTTATGATTTTAAATTTATATAAAACTTGAAAAATGATTATAATAAAAATTAAGGTAAACAAACTTAAAATTATATAAAATAGCACATGAAAATCAGTTTCCTTCTTATTCAAACCACTGGTTAACACTTCACTATTTCTTACATGGTGTAACATGTACTTTACTTCATCCAAATTGATTTCTTTCATGTTGAGTGCACTTGCACCGGATAGCGTTGCCTTCTGTGGTATTTTAGGTAGATTTATTACAGGTACTGCAGGTATATGATCCTTTTCAGTGAAAACTTGATGTTGTCTAATTCGCAATCCAGATATCTCCACTTCGCAGAGTTTTTCCATAGTAAGTATGTATGTTTGGTATGTATTATCCAATTTCCTGGCTTTATGCGTTGTAGTTTTATATCTTCTATTTGTATGGGGTGTTGGATACAGCTGCTGAGGTTACTCTCAAATTTCATAAGTTGCTCTATACATGTGACATCTTGATACAGCGCTTGATCATCGTTGGTGCATAGGAAGTTATCTCTCGTAGCAAGGCCGCGACATTGTTTCATGATCGGTAAGTAATTTACACCTTTCGCCAAAAGGTAGGGAAATTTGGGAAATATGGTAAGGAATACATTTTCAGATTTATGGAAAACAGGTAGGGAATACAATTTATAATAGTTATAGGTAATGTTGTCTATTAAAGGAATTTCCATGATAAACGTTATCTGATCTTTCTTAATATATGACTTTACACAAATAGTCTGTTCTAGTTTAACAAGGTTATTTTCATTAGGGGTATACACTAAGTTTCCATTATTTGAAATTAATTTTAAATGTTCCAAAAGTTCAGTAGAATTTATAATAGATTGATGTAAAATTGAGGCTTTACTTAATGCTAGTGCAGTTTCAATTTCACTTAGTCTAATGAAAATAGTTCTGAAACTACTAACAAATATGTTATAAACTCCCATTAAATATAATGACAATAACCAATCATTTTCTTTATCTAATAAATCTTTTATACTTGTTTCTACTAATTTTAAGCGGCCATCTAAATTGACTACGTTATTGTTAATAATTTCAGTTGTATTTATGATGCTATCAAACATTGAAGAAATATAAGTTAATTTCTTGGAAACTACCATTTGATTTTCACCTAATTCGGAAATCAACTTATCGTATTTAAGTGCATCTTCATGGTCTAGGTTTCCAGAAATTATCTTAATTATGGAACCCAATGGGTTAATAAGACCTCTTTTAAATCGTTGCTGTGGAATTAATTGATGATACTTATCTATTGTAATATCGCGAAGATATTCTGCGTGCTCTAGGATGCTGATAAAATCGTGAGGAAATGATCCATTTGAGGTAACTAATATTTTTAATTCATTAAATTTATTTACTGTATATTCTAAATCATTATAAACATTACTTAAATTTATGTTTTTAATAATTGTCCATTTATCTATTTCTAAATATGCTTGACCTTCTTTTACAGGTAGTATTCCTGGATTCCCGTCAAGGTTTTGAAGTTGAAGGGCCCGCGCCGGCATCGCTACGGTCAGTAAACACCACCTGTGGAGGGCGTTTTATATTTTTAATTGGTGCTTTAGTTTCCCTATCACCTATCTTGAGTGGAACTATATTTCTACTTGTTTGTCCTGTAACCTTTGCTTTGGAATATCTCGGCTTGTCTTTACTTTTACGTTTGTTAACGTCTTTTACATAAACGGGATCATTTTCGGAAAATACCAATTCTTCTCCTCCTTGTTTATTTCTAATTTTCTCTTTATTAATAAGCATTTTATCGGACAAATGTTGATATAGAAATTTAGTTCTTTTTAAATGATCTTTGACTAATTGTTGGGTATAAGATTTTTCAAACTCTATGTTAAATGGATTATTAGAATCAGTATGTCCGAAAACAACTTCGAATGGGGTTAAGCCCGTAACTGAGTGTATGGTGTGATTATACGCCATAATAGAGTAAGTCATGACTGATGACGCATCAGTGCATTTCCTTTCATACTTGGCTATTCTGTATATTTCTATTATTGTAGAGTGTAGTCTCTCTATCAAGCCCATTGAATTTGGGTTATTAGGTGTACCAATGTGCAGTGTAATTTTATGTAAATTAAGGAATTCTTTCAAAAGTTCATTGTTAAATTCTGTACCAGGATCGGAACTGATTTTATTAGGAATCCCATAAAATGAAAAATACTTCATTAACGCTCTTACTATTTCAGGTGTTGATTTGTTTGAAATTTCTATTGCTTGACCAATCTTGCTAAATGCATCGATAAGTGTTAAGTAGTATTTTCCTTCTATAGAAAAGGTATCTATAAAAACTTCTTGGAATGGAGCATTTTGTGTTTGGGTAAGTTGTAAAAATGGTTTAATTGGTTTTCTGTCATACTTCATTTTACGGCAAGAATCACAACCGTTTATAATTGCAGCTACTGTTTCAGGCATGTTTTCCCAGTAATAATTTCTCCTAATTCTGACTAACGTTTCCTTTATTCCTCTATGGCAGGTTTTTCCATCGTGATGTTTCAGTACTATAGCCTTTTGTTCTCCTTCATCATCAACGTAAACTACTCTTTCCGTACATTCATAAAATTTTACCGTGTCTTTTTTAAACAATTCTATTATAATTTTGCTAAATAATGAGCGATGTTTTTCTTCTTCAAAGTAAATGAAATATTTAATTTTTGGTCGAATATATTCTTTTAAAAATGTTTTTACTAATTCTGGATTGTTGATAGGCATAAATACTTCTAAGATCTTTTGTTTTTGTCTGGAAACATCCTTAACATTTAGCTCGTTTTTAAACCAAGAGAAAATTAAAATTTGATTAGGTTTAGTGTCAATTGCTTCGTGCAGGATTGGGATACCTGTTGACTCTAGATCTATGGCTGAATGTATTGTTTGTGATTTATTACTTTCCGTGGATGGTGTTTTAATTGGATATTCTAACTCGTTATCATCTGATATTGTAATTGGACTAGCTGAGGTAGTTTTACTGATATCTGAAATTGATAAGGTTGAAGAAGAATTACGTTTTTGTGCTTTTGATAATTGTTTTATATTTTTAACTACATCTTTAATATGGTCTTGTAAACTTATTTCATCTTCATCTACATTTACTTGCATTGATTCGCCATCATCATCTGAATCTAATGCGTTAACTTTAATACGTGATAAGGCGTCGGCATTGGTATTTTGTTTCCCGGATTTATATATAATTTCAAAGTTATAATCTTGCAATCTCAATCTCCATCGTGTTAACTTACTGTTCGGATCTTTAAGTGAATTTAACCAAGCTAAGGGACGGTGATCAGTATAGATGTAAAATTTCTTTCCATATAAATATGGTCGGAAATGTTTTATAGCCCAAATTATGGCAAGGAGTTCACGTTCTATTGTACTATATCGTGATTCAGTTTCACTCAGGGTTCGACTAGCGTAAGCAATTGGCTTGTCGTTTCCAATCGTACCTTGCGATAGTACGGCACCTAGAGCTACGTTAGAGGCATCCGTAGTAAGTATAAATGGTTTATCATGATCAGGGTATTGAAGTAACGGAGCATGTGTTAAAAGTTCTTTACATTTATTAAAGGCGTCTATGTAATTTTTATCTGCGATAATTTTATTCCGTTTCTTTAAGCATGATGTTAATGGCTTAGTGACTTTTGCAAAATCTGGAATAAATCGTCTGTAATATCCTACAAGACCTAGGAAACTTTTAATTTCTGTTGTGTTTTGGGTAAAGGGAATTTTAACACTGCTTCAATTTTATCGTTGTTGGGTTTTAATCCATGCTCAGTTATAACATGTCCAAGGTAAAGCACTTCTTTCCGTAAGAACTCAGTTTTGTCCAGTTGAATTTTGAGGTTATTAAGTCGTAATCTGTCAAATATTAGTCTTAACTTTCGGATGTGTTCTTCCAAACTGGTCGAAAATACTATGACGTCATCAAGATACACCATACAATGTAAGCCTTGAAGACCTCGCAGTACGTTGTCCATTGTACGTTGGAAGGTAGCAGGTGCTGTCTTTAGTCCGAACGGCATTCTTTTAAACTCGTAATGTCCGTTCGCAGTAAACGCGGTTTTTTGCCTATCTGCCTTCTCAACTTCAATTTGGTGATAGCCACTGGCTAAGTCTATTGTGCTAAAGTAAGTACTTTTCCCTAATTTGTCCAGAAGGTCGTTGATGTTCGGTAAAGGATATTTGTCGTCAATTGTTATGTCATTTAATCGTCTGTAATCAATTACCATTCTGTATTTAACTTCCCCGGAAGCGTCCATTTTTTTTGGCACTAAATGTACAGGAGCGCTCCACGGTGAATGTGATTCTTGTATAATATCTTCGGATAATAATTTGTTAACCTGTCTATTGATTTCTTCCGCTTGTGCGGGTGACTGTCTATATTGCTTTACATAAATAGGGTCTTCGTTTTTTGTTCTAATTTGGTGCTTTACTTGATTCGTGAATGTTAATGGTAGCTGATCACAATAAAAAATGTCCTTATAGTCTTTACATAGGTTATATATCTTATTTCTTTCTTCGTCATTAGTATGGTCGAGTCGGAGTTTCTGTAAGTTAGTTTCTAATAGTTGGTCAGTGTCTATTCTGTCTGTCGTATTTTGAAGGAAATTTGTATCACAGTTAGTACTTTCATACTTAGTTGCGGTCAAAGGTTTAGTCAAAACTAGTTTGATTGCCTTATCAGATATATTTTGTATAACTGTAGATGCATAGCCCTTTTCACATGTTACTAACGCACTTGGCATTCTAATGTGGGAATTAAATTGAGTGAAATTTAAAATAGCTTCACCGGAATATTGGTCTGTCGGTATTTTTACGCGTTTTTCGCATCGGGAAGGTAAGTGAATAGAATACTTTAGATTATTTACTATTGGTATGCAAGTAGTTTTAGTTTTTAGAACAAGATTTTTTAAGTCGATTACTGCATCTAGACTTTGTAATAAATCATTACCAATAAGACCATCGTACTGGGTGTCTACGTCATAAAGGTAAAACTTGTGAAATTCATTACTTTGGAAAGTGGGTAAAAGTGGAATATTAATAACTTCGTTATGTTTACTTGAAGCGTGCGTGCTGACAACTTCAAATGGTTCATGTTCAATAAAATCATAGTATACTTCATAAGCTATATGTGGACTGAGAAATGATCGAGCACTACCGGTATCGATCATCATTTTTGCGTTTATTTCTGGTAAATATATGTACGGTAATTTTAAATTAGGGTTACAATTTAACTCTATGATTTCGGTTCTGTGGTAGAGGCTTCTGTGTGAAAATTTTCACTGAATTTTCAGGTTCTATTTCGTAACAATATTGCTCATCATAGTCGACGAAGTTTTCATTGTAATATTCGTCGCCTGTCGGGAACATGTTATCAGGATCATGTAATTCACTGATATCTAATTCATTTAACTTAAGTTGATTAGGTATTCTAGGTGGAACGGTTCTCATAGAAATGTCAGTAGTTTGATGTCTCGGGTCCTGTATTTGTGGCGGCCTATAACCGAACTGTTGACTATTAAAATTTGGTCTGTAACCAAACTGCTGGTTGCTAAAATTTGGTTTATATCCAAATTGTTGCGGCAACATATTAGGGCGATAACCGAACTGTTGCTGCGGCAATATCGGTTTATAACCAAATTGTTGGTTTGTTACATTAGGACGGAACCCAAATTGTTGCGGTGCCGATTGAAATTTATTAAAAGGTGGACGGTACCCTAACTGCTGTGGTGTAGATTGAAATTTATTAGATGTTTGTGGAATACCAAAATTAAATTTCTGTGAGAATCCAGGATTTAAATTTTTGTTGGGTGTAAAATGCCCGAATTTAAATCCCTGATTTTCTGCTGTAAAAATCGGTTTGGTATTTGTATTAGTATTAGCACTGATTTTATTTCTAATTTTATACTGTTCATGGAAGTTAACTTCTTCCAGAACAATCTTTAAGGCGTCTTCCAAGGTATTTGGCGAACGTAATCTAACAATACGGACCATTTCCTCAGGAAGGTTATATAAAAATACTTTTAAAGAAATGTCATTGTAAATTGTTATCTTTGCTGTTTTCATACTGGCATCTGAGATTAAATTTACTTTAGATATAAGAAGGGACCTAACGCTTTGTATTCGGTTACAAAAATCTAAATACGTTTCACCAGATTTAAGCTTCAGTCCTTCTAATTCTAGGCTAATGCACTGTTCACTTCGAGGATCTCCAAAATGCTGTTCTAACAACGTGCGCAACTCGGACCACGATAAAACATCCTCGCGTTCAGATAAAAGAGCGGCAGCGTTATCCGTAAGTCTGCTGGTCACGGCGTGATAAACATAGAGGTTCTGTACTTCAGATCCTCTATATTTACTAATTACGTATTCGGATTTCCGAAGGAACAAGTTGAGTTGCCTCTTATCGCCACCGTATAAAGGAATAAGTCTCAGAATTTCATTTGGAATCGCGATTATTTCATCCATGGTGATTTATTAAAATTTAGTATTCTTGTAAAGTGGTTGATGTTAAGTAAAAGGATTAATATTGTAAAAGTTGTAAAATTGTAAATATCTGTGATGTAGAATGGAACGAAAAGTAACACAACGCTATTCTTAATATATATACTTATAACTAACACAATTGTATAACACGTTAAGCTTAGAACTAAAATTAGCTGCGTTTGAAATTATTTAAAATATATTTTTTTTTTAAATTTTATAAATTCACTATAAGATTTTCACTTAACTAATTGGCACTTTCAGAGTTGTATGTAAGTTACCGTATTCTAATTTAAACTTAATAAATAATCATTTACAGAATTGCATGTAATATGATCAGATAAACGCTTTTACAGAACACAAGAAAAACACAGGGATTATGGAAAGGAAGGCGAAAAGTTTTACTCACCAACCGATCAACCCCATGCTCAGGAACTGTTGAAACTCTTCTTGACAAATTTGTTTGGTTCGCGGATTTACCCGTTTTAGCTATTTCGCGACGCGATCACTTCAGGCGAATTTGGACACCCGTTATTAGCGATACGTGCAGCCTTGAGTAAATCCTACCGGCTGCGCCAGTCAAGTTTTGAGAGCGAAACAAGGCTTTTTTAAAAACTACTTTATTAATACAAGGTTGCCGATATTGAGGCACTAATACTAGGGTGAGAGTACGTCCGACCGATTCGGAGGTCTGAACAAATCTACTCGCAATATTCCTTATTTTTAATATGTCTTAAAAGCTAGACTAAACAAAAACGCTACTAGGAACTCGAGGAGCGACGCAAGCATTTACTTTGTAAGCCCCTTTTGTTGCAAAGTAAGCCTTCTTAATCTAAGACGGAGGGGTGAGGGGGAACCATAACTACCTTGAGATTGACATTAATAATACTCTTATTGACATAATTAATTGGATAACTAATGATAATTTACAAATGAATATAACAAAAACAAATGCAATTTCATACATATAAATCGAAAAAAAAATACATTAAACATACAATATGACAATAAAAAAAATTAATGGTAGATGCTACACCTTTTCAAGGCATAACTATTGATGAACATTGTCACTGGAAAATTCACATCAACAATCTATGTACCAAAATAAATAAATTTGGATTAATTTTTAAAATAAGGATCTAAAAACAAATGTACGAAACACCAAACGAAACAAAATTGTCATACCAAAATGTAATCTGACATTATTTCAGAAAAATATATTTTACATGGCCATTTATATATTTAATAAGTTACCAATGAGTCTCGTAGATTTGCCTATTGAGCGAAACATATTCAAAAGTCATTGTATCGGTGGCTTATAGAAAAGAACTTCTACTCTGTTCTATAATATCTGGAACATAAAGAAAATCAGTGAAAATAGCATGTCACTTGTTGAGCAATGCAATGGTTGAGCCTAAATTAAAATTTATACATATATGACTGTAATTTCATCCAATTGACATCATTGTTATTTAAGATTTTAAACTTTCGCGTTCCATTATAATTATATATTAAAACAACGGGACTAAAACGCGACATTTATTCGGCATAAGAGCGTCATTTAAACCCGAGTTCAAAAAATTAACATTTTGCCTATGCCCTCTTTGTACATATTAGAGTTATGGTTGTCTGTCAAAAGGAACCCAGAGTACTTTATTAAAAATAAGGATCTAAAAACGAATGTACGAAACACCAAACGAAACAAAATTGTCATACCAAAATCTGATATTATTTCAGATAAATATATTTTACATGGCCATTAATATATTTAATAAGTTACCAATGAGTCTCGTAGATTTGCCTATTGAGGGAAACATATTCAAAAAGTCATTGTATCGGTGGCTTATAGATAAGAACTTCTACTCTGTTCAATAATATCTGGAATATAAAGAAAATCAGTGAAAGTAGCATGTCACTGGTTGAGCGATGCAATGGTTGAGCCTAAATTAAAATTTATACTTATATGACTGATATTTAATCCAATTGACATCATTGTAATTTAAGATTTTAAACTTTCGCGTTCCGTTATAATTATATATTAAAAAAACGGGACTAAAACGCGACATTTATTAAGTAGTACAACTATGTACTTACAGCTTGACGTTTGAAGCTTCGGGCGGGCCCGAACAGACGACGCCGCGCACCGCCAGTCTGCTTGTGACCACGGCTATTGCAACATAGCCGAAAGGTCAACCTGTAAGTACATAGTTGTACTACATAATAAATGTCGCGTTTTAGTCCCGTTTTTTTAATATATAATCATTGAAATTTGTAACTAGCTGTAATTAACTGATATAGAATTCAAATTTGTAAAAGTATAAAATTGGTCATTAATTATAATGCTTTATTACGACTACTTAATCTAATATTTGCATGCCAACCTGTATACGGCAGAAAACTATTGGATCAAATTAATATTGTAGACTATCGCAATGTACATACATAGTATTCAAGCATATAAATTATTTACCTCTTATGTTTTGGCGCGCACTGTCATTGAATATCAAATAAATTATTTCTTTCTTTCTTTCAGCAGCCGAGACTTGGTGTGTCTAGGGGGCAATATCATGTACTCGATCAGCTAGCTTAGCGAGTGCGCCCATCGAGAGTGACGGCTGCGAATAATTGGTTGCATGCTAGCTGGCAGGCGACTGGTCCAAATAGTTATTAGAAAATCTTCAGGTACTTTCGGTCCGGCCAAGTGTTGAAGGTGCCGCAAAAACTGTGAGGGTTTGCGATCCCTAACTCCTCGTGCATGAGTAGTTGTTTAACTTTGTTTTCCCTCGACACTGAAAGTCGGTTTATTAACTCTGATTTCAATTTCTCGTAATCCGGTGGTCCTGTTAGTATGTCTTCTACCTCTGCTGCATACTGCCGATCGAGGTTGCCCAGTATCAAATAAAGTTTTGTTGTCTGATCCTCAATTCGTGATATTGCGAATTGTCCTTCTACTTGTGCAAACCAAATAGCAGGTTTCTCAAGCCAAAATGGTGGGATCTTTATTTGCATTTAAAAATAAATCAAACGTTCAGTGAAAAGACCCAAGTAGAATACGGCGTCCCACAAGGAAGTGTTTTAGGACCGTCATTATTCCTGATTTATATCAACGACTTATGCAACATGCAGATAAACAATTGCCAAATTTTGTCTTATGCTGACGATACTGCCGTCACTTTTACTGGTAACTCGTGGGATGACGTAAAATCAGAAGCCGAGTTTGGTCTTAGTAAAATCAGCGAATGGTTGAATGTAAATCTACTGACACTGAACACCCTTAAAACAAATTATATGTGTTTCTCTATTTGTGATAGGACGCAGCCTGACGACACCTTTGACATTAAAATACACTCCTGCAGTCGGACGTTCAATACTTGCTGCTGCCCGGTGATAAACAGGGTTAGCACTACTAAATATCTGGGGGTAATGTTAGACAAACGTCTCTCATGGCAAGCGCACATTGATTTGGTGGCTAGTCGAATAAGAAAGATAATTTGGATTTTTAAATCACTTAGACACGTAGCTACCAAAAAAGTGCTTAATCTTATTTATGTTGTGTTAGTACAGTCTATCATAATTTATTGCATAACAGTTTGGGGAGGAGCACTAAAAACAAAATTTTTAGACGTGGAACGAGCACAAAGAGCTCTATTAAAAGTTATGTTTTTCAAAAACGCAGGTTTTCTACTCATTTACTGTACAGCTTAGCGGATCTACTTTCTATTAGGAAACTGTACATCCTACACGTTATTTTAAGAAAACACAAAACTTTGGTATATAATACACACGCACACACACACACACACACACAAAACAAGCTCAATTTTGTACTTATATGTTTCATTAGTCAAGTCTTAAGTTTTAGTAAATTAATTGTTTATTTGATTATAACTGTACTGGTCAAAGTCAAAGTCAAAGTCAAAGATTTTTATTCAAATAGACTTATAGATAAGTACTTTCGAATAGTCCAACATTTTTTTTCCCTACCAGCCATTCAGGACATCTTTTAACTGATAAGAAGAACGGCCGCAAGAAACTTATCAGCCTTAGCAGAAACAACAACATTTACAATGGAACATGTTGTTGCCAAACACAAATCTACAATCTTGAAATATATTTAATAAAAGAAGAAAATTTTCTCATACTCATATTAGAATATTTTCCTCTTACACTATTTACAATAGTATGTTTAATGTTGGTATCACATCCATGCATTTTGGTCTTTTAAATAGTCATCTACCTTGTAATAACCTTTGCTTAAGAGCGTTTTTTTAACATATATTTTAAATTTATGCAAAGGCAGCTCAATAACTTGTTGTGGAACTTTATTAAAAAAGGCCTTTCCCCAAAAACGAGCGTCTACATTTTTCAAGCCGAAATTTTGGAACGGCAAGCTTATTCTTGTTTCTAGTATTAAAATTATGAACATCGCTATGCTTTATAAATAAATCATGATGTTTCCTTACATATACTAAATTATCATAGATGTATTGTCCCGCCAAAGTAAGTATATTAATCTCTTTAAACAAATCCTTAAGAGAATCTCTACGTCGGAGTTTGTAAATGGCGCGCACAGCTCTTTTTTGAAGTATAAAAACATTTTCTATATTAGCTGCTGAGCCCCACAACAACACGCCATAGGACATTACACTATGAAAATAACTAAAGTAAACCAGTCTTGCCGTTTCAATATCAGTTTCAATATCTGGTTTATAATTCTGTACCTTTGTTAAGGAAGAGTGACTCCTTCTGGCACAGGTGCCTTGGCACTTAAAAGAGGGAGCCCACCTTTAAATCTCTGTTAAACTACTTTTGTTACAGAAATAAACATTTTTTTCATTTTTTTTTTTTCATCATTGCTGGTGTAGATGCTATTACTTTGGAATTGCACGGTTCGACACTATCCGCCATTTTAAGATGCTTGCGACGCCGCGTCTTTACGTTGGCTTGGGAATCCGTTGTATCACTCTCGCTGGTGATAACTTAGCGTGCAAAATGTTCGGGGTAACTAGTTATAGCTGTCCTTGCTATAATTAAGATATTTAGGTAGCTAATTTCGAAGAATGTGGAAAGGAAAAGCCGGTAACTTTCAAGTAAGTAATATATTCACAGGCGTTACATGCGTGCACACAATTAGGCATATGTTGTTAAACAGTTGCAGCAATCGATTGGTGAATATTTCTAAATACATTAAGTCCAAAAGATCTTAAAAGAGGGACATCGATTCAAAGCACTTTATAAAAGCGGCGCGCGCGCAGGCGGCACGGGGTTCGCCTGGATTGTCGATACAATCCAGGCACAATTGTCGATACAATACGGACTGGTCACCGGTCGGAATCGGTCTGAGCTCCTCGACGTAAGTCCGTCCAGCTAGCCGGCATACAGCAAGTAAACCGTGGCGATGCTTGTAAATAATATTTAATATTGAATTATTTTTAAGTTTTGATGTATGAATGGTGAATGTGTGTTATGACTGAATAGATAAATACTTTATAGAAAAATATAGATATTTAAATATGAATTTTAATTTTAGTTGTAGTTATATAATATGTGATATTATATAATTTTGACAAATGAAATGTAAATCTCCTTCATCAGTGACACCTTTCACATATGGTAGAATGGCAGGTTGACATTCTACTGTTTGGCAGTTTGGCGCGGTTTCTGTGACGTCTGCGTGGTACTATATAATAATAAAGCTTTTTATTTCAAACCAATATTACAATGCATGACTTATATAATAAATACGAGTAAGTTTTAATTTAAAAGGTTTAAACCCATTCGGGTATAAGCCTCCCCCATCTTCTTCCATTTTCTCTGTCTCTGGCCTTGCTGGTCTAGCTGTTGCCCGCAACACTAACTATATCGTCCCTCCAGCGCATACGTGGTCTTCCCACAGCACGTTTTTCTTGTGGGCCTTTCCACTCTGTCGCTTTAAGGGTCCATATATCGTCTGTTGAATTGTTTCCCAACACTAAGTTTGTCTGACATCACTCATTTGGTTTGTTATCTCTCTCTCTCTACTTCCGGGCACCATTTGAATCGGTCGTGCTCCCGCCTCAATAATTCTAATTAATATTAAACAATATAATTTTAACTTTAAACTAGCATCAAGTGTAATTCCTAAAGTGTTCACGTCAACTTAACAATAAACTACGAGTTATATTCAAGCGCAACCAGTAATTTTATTATAATATACAGTCCACTACCAAACCACTCCCTTCCACATGGTCCATCGCGCCTACAAGAGCAAGAACTCGCAAGAATAAGCCGCCGACCTCGCTGCATGCCGCCGTGTCTCCCATTATTTGTCAGTACTCAAGCCAAAAGTTATAGTGTGCATCATCGTTCATCATATTCATTTTGAACTTCATACTATTTCGTCGCCATTTTGTTGGCGTCGCTCGCTTGGCAACAAGAAGAGATAAGACAAAACGTCATTTGGCAACGATTGGTCGCATTATTTGCGGCAACCTGAAAAAACGCTCCTGATTGGCCGACACAACGGTCGACGCTTGCTGCCGTGAGAACCCCACTTCGCCGTCAACGTCAACTTCACTTCGGGACTTCCTGTTTTCGTTTGTTTGTGTGGCGTCTACTGCGCCGCGTCCCTGCGCGTCATCGTTCACGGTTTTATTTCAATTTCAAAAGTGCTTTGTTTGTGTCTTACAAAGTTTTAATTGTTGTTTACTCGCTGTGTTATTTTACTTAATTTAATAACCAAATTCAAAAAGTGCAACAATGGAGTTGTTTTGACATTTACTGTAAATGTCAAAATATCGGTTTTGGATCCCAATGACAAAGAGGACTTCGCTGAGGTAGAGGAAAAATACTTCACTATTGCTTCGAAACTCGACCAGCAGCTCAATAGTAATGCTACAAATATAAATAAGCTTCCTTCAACTCCAGCGTTTAGACATTCCAGTCAAATTAGTTTACCCAATATTGTGTTGAACACCTTCAAAACCTATTACTAAGTCAACTGCAGCGAACATAAGAGATTTTGTATGCAATATTAAACAAATAACTGCAGCATTATCTAATCTAGATCCTAACACAAAATATTGGGATGCTATTATATTATGTTTGCTTTGTCGAAAACTAGATATGTATACATCGCGAGCATATCAACTGGAGCGGGACACGGAGGAAGAGCCAACATTACAAGCCTTCCTCGCCTATATGGAAAAGCGAGCACTGGCGCTTGAAAATGCTGATCCGGGTAGCAAGTTTACTGAACTGCATCGCCAGCAGCAGTATAAAGAGCATGGTCAACTACTAACATCAAATACTGCCACAAAGCAGCCAACATGTATACTATGTAAGTGTGACCATAAATTATTTAATTGTAATAGTTTTAAATTATTACCGGTCTCAAAAAGGCTGCAATTTATCAAAGACAAAGCTCTTTGCAACATATGCTTAGGTAAACATCAAGGTAGATCTATATCACTTCCGCTGTGTGGAGTGCAAAAAGGCTCATAATACACTGTTGCATAATAACGACAGCTTGCCCCTGCCGCAAAATAGTTCCAACAGTGTTGCCTCTACATCTTCTGTCTCAATGGCAGCAAATAATAATAATAATGATGTTCTTTTACCTACAGCCAAAGTGAAACTTATAGCTCGAGATGGCACTGAAGTACATTTAAGAGCCCTACTTGACAGTGGGTCCCAGCTGTCTTTTGTAACAGAGAGGGCAATGCAGCTGCTTGATATGAAGCCCACACAAACTAGTGTCAACGTAGTTGGTATAACAAATGCAAAAACTAGGTTAAAGCATTGCTTGCCCCTAATAATTTATTCTTTAAACAATCCCTATAATGTTTCTGTTAATTGTCATGTTGTAGAACAAATCACATGCAAACTACCTCAGACCAGACTCAATCCCAAAACCATTGGGATGCCCGAGTTGCAAACAATCAGATCAAAATTAGCAGATGACCAGTTTCATGTACCAGCTGAGATTGATTTATTAATGGGGGCTGATGTGTTTTTCCAGGTGCTGCTGCCTTCGGAGTCGGCAGACTGTTCCTCCGTGGCACCGGCTAACTCCCAGCAATCTGCATCACGCTGCGGTGTCCAGCTTCCACGTCTCATCAACACCCAATTTGGTTATATTATTGGAGGTACACTGCCTAATTTGACATCATCTAAGGTCTGCAACAAGGTAGCTTTAAATTGTTTAGCATGTGATAATGACATCAATAATACTTTAACAAACTTTTGGAAAACCGAAAGTGTCCCTGAAGTTTTCAATGAAAAATCTTCAGAGCAAGAACTATGTGAATATACTTTTAAAAATACTGTTCAGTTAAAGGAAAACCGTTTTGAAGTTGCTTTACCTTTAAAAATACCATTAAATGATGTGAATGATGCTTTAGGCGATTCTTTTAATCTTGCTTTAAAACGATTTATTAGTTTGGAGAAAAAGTTACATAAAGATCCCCATCTTTTTGCTCAATATAGTAAATTCATTCATGACTATTTAAACTTACAGCATGGTCATTATGTGGATATTGAATCCTACAGATTAAAAGAGGATGCTGTGTATTTTTTGCCTCATCATGCGGTTTTAAAGCCTGATAGTAAAACAACCAAACTGCGCACAGTATTTGATGGCTCTATGAAAACAAATAGAAAGATTTCACTTAATGATCTGTTGCTCAATGGGCCAGTTGTCCAGAGAGATCTATTTGATATACTATTACTATTTAGATTTGGCAGATTTACTTTAACAACTGATATCAAACAAATGTTTAGAAACATAAATGTAATTCTAGAGCACACATCTTTGCAGAATATTTTATGGAGAGACAGTCCTGATGAAACAATAAAATGCATCAGACTGGACACAGTTACTTATGGCTTAAAAAGTTCTACTTACCTTGCAACTAGATGTCTTAAAGAATTAGCAACATTGCATGAACAAACTTTTCCTTTAGCATCACACATCTTAAATAATTGTACCTATGTTGATGACGTTTTATATAGTAATAATAATTTACACATAGTTATGGAAGCCAAGTCTCAACTTCAACAATTACTAAAATTGGGTTCGTTCCATACCCACAAATGGTCTTCTAATGAAGATACTATCCTAGTGGATATTCCTTCAACTGAACAGCACTTTGATGACATTGAACTTCAAAAACATCATTGTATTTTTAAAGCCCTAGGCTTAACATTGTTGGTAAAGGATGATAAGCTTAAGATTGCTTGCCCAGAGCCATTTAACATTAATAATTTTACAAAAAGAGATA
Organism: Chrysoteuchia culmella; assembly: GCA_910589605.1. Classification (NCBI taxonomy): domain Eukaryota; kingdom Metazoa; phylum Arthropoda; class Insecta; order Lepidoptera; family Crambidae; genus Chrysoteuchia; species Chrysoteuchia culmella. The sequence continues at coordinate 22,065,049 of OU342652.1, read as the reverse complement.
TACTTTCTTACATTGGTAAGTTTTATGATCCCATGGGTTTTGTATCACCCATTATAGTCCAAGCAAAAGCTATAATGCAGAAATTATGGTCTTCAAAAACCAACTGGGATTCTATACCTGATGATGATGTCAAAAATGAATGGCTACAATTTTGTTCAAGTTTGGCTATAATGGAGCCAATTTTAATAAACAGGAATGTACCTATAAATTACTTAGATACTGTTGAGCTCATAGGGTTCTCAGACGCCTCCAGTTCAACAGCATACGGATGCTGTGTGTACCTGCGCATCACAGATTCCAAAGGTAACATAAACATGCATTTACTTTGTTCAAAGTCACGCATCAATCCGCTTAACAATAAAAACAATACCGTGCCCCGTTTAGAACTTAACGCCGCTTTACTTCTTTCATTATTGATCAAAAAAGTTCGAGGCACGCTAAAGCTACAATTTGATATAAAAAATACATATTTATTCACGGATTCTAAAATAGTGCTTGCTTGGTTGCACGCGGAACCTATGCGTCTCAACGCTTACGTGGCGAACAGAGTAAAGGCAATCGCTGACAATGCACCTGATTGTCACTGGCTCTATGTTAGTACCGAGCACAACCCTGCCGACCAAGTCAGCAGGGGGGTCGCGCCCCGCGAGCTTGCGGCATGTACTGCGTGGTGGTGTGGACCTAGTTTTTTGCATGATGCTCTTTATAACTTTGATGTACCTATAGATATACCAGATAACTTACCTGAGACAAAAACGGCGCTCGCATCAGCATTTTCAAGCCGCCAAGTACCTAATGATGTTTTCGACAAAGTACGCAAATATTCTAGCATCCACAAAATGGTTCGTACGTTAGCCTATGTTCTAAGATTTATTAAAAGCTTGAAAGGTCATAAAACTCACAATAAATATTTGTCTAGTACTGAGTTGAATGAAGCTTTAATGTTGCTTATTAAAAATGAGCAGGAAATTTGCTTTAAGGACTAAATTTGTTTTGGGCGTGGGTAGTTGCCAAGTAAACTGTAAAATTTAATAGCTCCAGTAATTTTTAAATTTAAAAATAATTAAGCCCTATATTGCATCATAAATTATATGCTTCGGCATTAGAAAGAAGTAGTACTACTCGCCTGCAGTATAAACTCTCCTTGGTCTCATCTCCTTAACATAAAACACCATCACTACACCATGGACCACTCACAGCTGGAAGTTAATATCAACAATATGGCAAAAATGTTTGAAGAGAAGATGGCTGAGTTCCAGGCTGAGCTGAACCTGGCTACCACTACACGTAAGAACCCTAACTCCATAGCTGCACTTAACACCGAGTTCATACATTTCAAAACTTTTGTTTGTAACGGCTTGGCCTTGCTTCGCACCGAGTTAGATAGCCTTAATAACCGCATTGATCGCGTGGAAATGCGTTTTCGGCGCAAGATGTTGCTTGTTCATGGTGTCCCCGAAAGCAAGGGTGAAGACACATGCACTACGGTGGTCTCTTGCCTGGCGGCAAAGTGCAAAGTCCAAGGCTTAACTGTGAGCAGCATCTCAGCGAGCTATCGGATGGGCAAACAAAGTAACAGTAAGCCACGACCAATTGCTGTTAAATTCTCAGATCAATCTGTGCGCACTGCGGTGTGGAAGAACAAAGTAGCGCTGAAGGGGACTAAAATCACCCTCTCTGAGTTCTTAACAAAGTCCCGACACGATATTTTCATGGCCGCTAGGGACACATTTGGCATTTCTAATTGCTGGACCATGGACGGGATAATAAACATTAAGATTCCTGATGGCAGTAGGCACAAAGTGGAATGTATGCGAGACTTTCGCGCTATCACCACTAATACCGCGGCTGCCAAAGCATAACTCCATCGTCGTTTAACGCAATTTCCTAGTTTTAGTTCGCTTGTAATGTTTTATACCAACTTGTTGTCATAATTATTACGTTACTCGTTATACCGTTGTAACTAACTTATCAACGCTATGTATTCTTGTACTCTTCTACCCGTTAGCTTCTATATTTTAAATACCCGTACTTTCACTCAAACTTATTTTATTTTACTATGACGACTGAACTTGTTAATTTATTTAGTTTTACCGACTTCAATTTCCAACCCTTTGTTTTTTTTGATAAATTATAAATCTCATGTCAAGATTGTCACTTTGGCATGTTGACATTGACATTTGTCATATTCGTTCGGAAACGTTGCATACAACTTTTTTTTTTTTTTTTTTTTTTTTTTTTTTACCTCTGCTTTGTTATTTATGTTGAATTGTTGTATTTGTATGTGTACTAAAGTCAGTCATGCGTTTTGTTAAAAGTTTGTTATGTAAGTTCTCTTTCTTATTTTTATTTTTGTTTAATAAGTACTCGATGGTGACCTGTACTTATAGTATTTACTACCGTTGTGTTTTGCGTGTTCTAGATATTATTCGTTTACTTGTATGGTGTTTTCTTCCTCACTGCTGGCGAGCGGTATAGGATAAATATTGAAAATCAAATTGTTTATTGCAATATTTAGTGCCTAAGTTAATCTTATTTATAATTATTAATATTTTATTACTTTTTATTTATTTATATATACATATGTAATGTTGCAAAATGTTTATGATGATGGCGATGACTCGTTGAGTGACGGTTCGGATTTCTTTTCAGCATCTTCTTCAGATGGTAGTTTTCATAGCGCGACCCTTCCTCTACATTCCCTAATTGAGTCTGAACTTGCAGCTACTCCTAAGAACTTTAACGTGGTCCACATCAACTCCCAAAGTATCCCTGCACACCATACTGATCTAGTGGCTGCTTTCTCCAATAACCCTAACGTTCACGCTATTCTGGTTTCGGAAACGTTCTTGAAACCTTGTCTCCCTTCCGCTTCGTACTCCCTTCCTGGATTCCATCTCATCCGCAATGACAGAACTGGCAAGGGCGGAGGAGGAGTAGCCATTTACCTTAGAAGCCATTTGTCTTTCAACATATTAAACAAATCCCTATCTCAATATTCCCAATCATCCGAACATTTGTTTATTGAAGTCCTCTTTGGTCACCTCAAGGTTCTTCTAGGGGTGTTCTATAGTCCCAATCTCCACATTGACTATTTTACTAAACTCGAGTCCCTATTAGAAGATCTGGTTCCCACGGTTGACCACACAATAATTATGGGCGACTTTAACACCTGCCTGCTCAAGCGTGATTCCAGATCTTACCGTTTGTCCTCTATTGTCGAATCCTGCAATCTTAGCATTCTTCCGTCCTCTTCTACTCATCACTTCCCTGGCTGTCAACCGTCCTTGTTGGATCTTGCCATTGTATCTTCCACGGATCATGTCAGTTCACATGGTCAACTCCCTGCTGAAGCCTTCTCCTATCATGACCTTATCTTCCTTTCCTATAAAATCCGTTGTCCTAAACCTAAACCCCGGGTGGTCATGCAGCGTAACTTTAAAAATATGGACAGTGAGCGCTTTATGTCGGATCTTGGAAACATAGACTGGGTCGCAGTGCTTGATGCTCCAACACTTGATCTGAAACTGGAAATATTCAACTCTATCCTCATCCAACTATTCGACATCCATGCACCTCTCCGCCCCATTCGACTTAAGCATCTTCCTGCTCCTTGGCTCACTGCCGACATCAAAGCCATGATGGAACGTCGTAATGCGGCTAAAGTTAAATTCCGCAATAGCCCTTCAGATGTGACCCGACGCCGATATAAGGAGCTACGCAATCGTTGTAGTAGGATGTGCAGGGATGCGCAGCGTCGCCACATCCATGCGTCGGTAACAAATGGAGACCCCGCTAAGGTATGGTCTTTCCTGCATTCACTTGGCATTGGAAAGTCTAAGTTGAGTACCCCTCACAACTTGGCCCCTGATACTTTAAACCGCCATTTCACATCTCCTTCCTCTCTCTCCTATAATACTAAACTATCCACTCTTCAATCTCTTTCCTCCATGTCTCCACTACATCATTCTACCTTCTCCTTTAGGCCGGTGTCTGAGCATGAGGTTGAAAAAAACATTATGGCTATTAAGTCTAATGCAGAAGGAGTGGATGCAATTAGCCGGCGCATGATCCAGCTAAGCATGAGTGGTGTCATTCCTATTCTTTGCCATATTTTCAACTTTTCGCTCAACACCGGGACTTTTCCCGACTGCTGGCGTCAGGCGGTAGTTATTCCTATTCCTAAAACCTCAAATCCCTCTGTGCCCTCCCACTTTCGCCCTATTTCCATTCTCCCTTTCCTTTCCAAAGTCCTCGAGCGCCTTGTCCTCCACCAGATTAGTATATATGTTAACGGAAACCATCTCCTGAGTTCTTTTCAGTCTGGTTTTCGTCCGGGGCATAGCACCGTGACCGCCCTGACAAAGGTGGCCGATGATATCCGTGAGGGTATGTCAAACCAACAGCTCACTGCACTAGTTCTTCTTGATTTTAGCAACGCCTTTAATACTGTTGATTTTGACGTACTTCTGGCGATGCTGAAGGTTATTCTTGGTTCGGATGTTGTGGTCGAGTGGTTCCGTAGCTACCTTATCGGCCGAAGGCAGCGTGTCCGAGTTGATGACAAATTGTCTGCTTCTTGCGACATCACTGCTGGCGTGCCCCAAGGCGGCGTCCTATCTCCCCTCCTTTTCTCTATCTTCATCAATTTCCTTACACCTCTCCTCTCTTGCAAATATCACCTGTATGCTGACGACCTGCAAATCTACTCTCGAGCTCCTATTGAGGATATAGACAACTTGATTGCTTCCGTAAATGTTGACCTTGCGACTATACACGAATGGAGTCGAACACATGGCTTAATAGTCAATCCTAACAAGTCGCAAGCGATCATTATTGGTGGGTCAAAACAGGTCGCCAAGCTTAAGTCCACCCAAGTTCCTCCTCTCCTATTTGACTCCGTTCCTCTTCCTATTAGTAACGCTGCAAAAAATCTAGGTATCCTCTTTGACTCCACTCTCTCTTGGTCTCCTCATATTGCGGAGGTCAGTAGAAAGGTCTATGCTGCTGCCGGTGCCTTGCGGAGATGGAAAAATCTACTCCCTGTCAGAACCAAGATTGAACTTGCTCAGTCGCTTCTCCTGCCAATTCTGGACTATGCTGATGTTTGTACTGTTGACCTCAATGAGGATTTACTGGACAAGCTTCAGCGTCTGCAGAATCTCTGCATACGTTTCATATACGGCTTGCGCAAGTTCGATCATGTCTCTGAATTCAGAACTGAACTAGGGTGGCTTCCAATAAGACTGCGACGCGAGGAGCATGTCCTCATATTTCTGTTTAATGTGCTGTATGACCCTCGAACCCCTCCTTACCTCAAGGAACGTTTTCAATTTCTTGGTGTGGACCACAGTCGTCCTCTTAGGTCCAAGGCTGATAATCTGATTAAATGTCCTTTCACGCGCTCTGGATACTACAAGGACTCCTTTACGGCAAAGTCAATCAGCCTCTGGAATAACCTCCCGTATGAGATCCGTCATTCGAAGTCACTTGCCATCTTCAAAAACAAACTGCATTCACATCTTCTCTCTAAGTCCTAGTTTGCAACTACCTTCTTCTATTTTATTTGTTTATTATCAAGTATATATTATTATAATATATATAGATATATTAAATACATATTTAGTTATTATTTATTTAAATATTTTATTTTTATTTATGACTATTTATTTAGTAGTTTATGTAGGTAGATTTATTTATATATTCAGTAATATTGTTAAGTAAAGTTTGTCATTCTTGTTTGTTGCCTGTGCACTACCTCTCGCTCTCTCTCCATTTTTCCTATGCCTCAAAGGTTGTCTGGAAGAGATCGCTCTTAGCGATAAGGCCGCCTTTGCCCACATGTATGTCAACTCTTTCTTGTGTTTCTGTCTGTATTTTTGTGTGTGCAATAAAGTGTTTTATCTATCTATCTATCTATCTATCTAAATTTCTAATTTAAAAAATAATCAAAATGCTAAAGGTAATTTACACAGCTTGTCCATTTATTGATAGCTGTGGTGTGTTACGAGTAGGTGGACGCTTACACCACTCTGATATTCCTTATACTCAAAAGCATCCAGCCAGCTATATTACCTAAAGAGTCTCATATCACATATTGTATTGTAAAATCAGAACATGAAAGGCTCTTGCATGCTGGTCCCAAACTATTGTTATCTAATTTAAATCAAAGATTTTGGATCACCAATGGATTATTGTATGTTAAGAAAATAACAAATAAGTGTATAATATGTTTTAGAAATAAAGCAGAAGCCACAAAGCAGTTAATGGGTTTCCTGCCAGCTGATCGAGTGACTGCCATGAGCCGTCCATTTGAGAAAGTTGGAGTAGATTTTGCAGGCCCTATTAAAGTAAAACATTCGCGCGTGAGACGCTCCATAGAGGGACATTTGTGTGTTCGTTTGCTTCGCGACCAAAGCGATTCATCTTGAACTTACCTCCGACCTAACTACAGAAGGTTACCTCGCGTTTCTTAGAAGATTTATTTCCAGGAGAGGGCTGCCTAAAGAAATCTACTCTGACAATGCCAGTACTTTTAAAGGCGCACGGAACCAATTGGCTGAACTTTATAAGTTACTATCCTCACACAGTCACCAAAGCAAAGTCTGTCAATATGCAGCACAGCACAGTATAAACTTTCACTTCATACCATCTTATTCTCCTACCTTTGGCGGACTGTGGGAGGCAGCAGTTAAAAGTACCAAATTTCACTTAAAAAGAGTTTTACAAAGTCAATTGTTAACATATGAACAGATTAATACAATATTAATTGAAATTGAATGTATCTTAAACTCTAGACCACTAGTACCTTTGTCGACATCAGATGTAAATGATTTTGCCTATTTAACTCCTGGTCATTTTTTAATTGGAAATGCCATCACTATGTATCCAGAAAGAGATGCAACTAAGGTACCTCATAATAGACTTAAATTCTGACATCTTTGTACTCAGATTAAACAGTCGTTTTGGAAAATGTGGTACAAACAATATTTAAATGTTGGGCAAAATAGACCTAAATGGTTAAATGTATTACCAAATGTAAAAACTGGCACCCTTGTTATTCTTAGGGACGATAATGTGCCACCATTGTCATGGCCCATGGCCAGAATAACCAAGATATTCCCAGGTCATGATGACCTAGTTAGAGCAGTGGAAGTTATGACTCCCAATGGTAAATGTCATATTCGCTCTATATCTAAGATAAGTGTTTTACCTATAGATGATTAATTTAGTATTTAGATATCTATTCCTTGTGTGCAATACACAAATTGTTTTAAGTGTTTGCGCTTGATAGTAAGCAAGTTACTTACGTCATAATTAAATTTATACCAGTTTTAAAATATGTAGTAATTAATGTAATTAAAATACCATTGAGTAACATAAATTTATTTTAGTTTAGAAATTGTAGTGCAGTGCAAACAAAGTATGTATTATTCAATTTTGCTGATTTACATAAAATTAAGTTTTTTGTGAAACCGCAGCATGTTGGATTGTTTCCCAACACTAAGTTTGTCTGACATCACTCATTTGGTTTGTTATCTCTCTCTCTCTACTTCCGGGCACCATTTAAATCGGTCGTGCTCCCGCCTCAATAATTCTAATTAATATTAAACAATATAATTTTAACTTTAAACTAGCATCAAGTGTAATTCCTAAAGTGTCCACGTCAACTTAACAATAAACTACGAGTTATATTCAAGCGCAACCAGTAATTTTATTATAATATACAGTCCACTACCAAACCACTCCCTTCCACATCGTCAGTGTAGCGAGCAACATGTCCTGCCCATTACCACTTTAATTTGAGAGCACGCTCCAAGGCGTCTGCTATTTTAGTCCTTTCCCTTATGTTTTTGTTCTTTGTTTTTTGTATTTTCATAAGTTTCAGTATGCTACGCTCCAATGCATGCTGGCAACATCGTACTTTGTTTCTTACTTTATTTGTGTATACCCGTGTCTGGCACGCTTATGTAAGGCATGGTAGTATGCAAGTATCCATGACTGTTTTCTTGATTTCTGTGCTGAGAACTCCCTTCAGTATTTCTTTGTGCGTCCAAAAGTTGTTCCAAGTGTTTCGGATTCGTCTTTCTACTTCATCCTCATTACTGCAAGGGCCAAAAGATATTGTTTCCCAAGGTAGATGTAACAGTTTACATACTCTATTGCATTTCCCTCTATTTGTATTTGTTTTTGGTGCCTGTTTGTCATTATCTTTGTTTTTAAAGCATTCATGCGCAATCTCACCTTCTTGCTCTCGTTATTTAGAGACTCCATCATTAGTTGCAATTCCGAGGTCGAGTTAGCAAAGACCGCTATGTCGTCAGCGAACCTTAAGTGGGTTAAGTATTTATTATGTATCCAGATACCGTTATGTTGCTAGCTCAATCGTTGAAAGATGTTTTCGAGCACTGCTATAAAAAGTTTCGGCGACAATGGATCTCCTTGTCTTACTCCCCTTTTTATATTTATTTCTTCTTCCTGCTTTCCAGGCGAACTGTATTCACACCTTGAGAGTAGATATTTTGTATGACTCTTGTGTCGCAGTGCTCTACACCACATGATTCCAGTGCGTCCCATATAGAGCTGTGAGTAATACTGACGAAGGCTTTTTGATAATCCACAAAGCCCATGTAAAGAGGCCGCTTAAATAATATCAGACTTACACCATTGATGTGGAACTTTTCCCGATTTGATCACCATGTTGAATAATCTCGTTAGAAATGGAATAAGCAATGGTGCTAGTATTCTCACCACTTCATTACAGATATTGTCTGTTCCTGGGCTTTTTTCTAATTTCTTTTTTTTAACGCAAGTGAGTATTTCATTGTCTGTTACTTCTTCAATGTTGGCTATCTCTTGATCAGTTATATGACTTTCTTCTATGGTTTTTTCTTCTGGTATATTTTCGTATTGTTGTTTGTAGAATTCTGTAGCACATTTAAGTATATCTTTTCTTGTTTTTGTTTCTTTTTGTTTATTTGTCAAGTTTTTTATCCAGTTTTTGTGCGTATTTAGTTCTTTATATGCTCTTAATTTTTTTTGGTTTTTCTCCAAAATTTCTTGTCTGTAGTTCTGATAATCTTCTCTTATTGCCTTATTTGTTTTTTTGTAAATATTTCTTAACTCTTCCTTTTTTTGTTTTGTTTTGTTTTTATTTGCCTTTAGTTTCGTTCTTTTGTTTATGAGGTCTAAGGTGAGACTTTTAAATATTTCATGTTGTTTGCTGCTACTGTCTATTTTTGTTTTGAGACTGGATACAATTATATTCTCTAGCTTGTCATAGTATTTTTGGACTTCATCTGATTGTTCCAGTATGTCAGTATGTTATGATTTGCTAGGTTCTCATTTAAGTTTTCCATGTACTTTTCTACATGGTTTTCTGTGTGTAGTCTTTTTGACGTTGGCTTAAATTTTTTCCTGCTTAATTTTGGTACGTCTAGCGTGACACTTGCTCGTAAAAGTCTGTGATCAGATGAGAAGTCAACTTTGTTTAGAACTTGGAAATTAATAAAACTCGACCGTTTGTTGCACATTATGAAATCAATTTCGGTTTTGGTGTTTCCATCCGGTGATAGCCAGGTAAAATTTCGGCTTTGTTTTTGTTTGAAAAGGGTATTCCATATTGTTAGTTGTCTGCGTGGTACTTGCAACTTGTTATTTCTCAGTACTTGCTCGACATGTCGAAGCTCAGCAGTCAGGTGTTTCTCGTCACAGATGCCGCGAGCTCTGTGAAAAAAAAATTTGCCTACGGTAGCTAACTGTGAAAATATGTTATGTTATTCCTGAAAGTCCTTTATCTCGCTGCGAATTGTTATCTAAAGTAGTTAAGCTGTCAAGGAAAAAGAAATATAAATATTAATAAATATATAATTTTTAATTGTATATTCCTAATATATAATACTTAATTCATTGCCTATATATTAGGAATATACAGAACAGTTGACGAGTTATAAAATCGATACAGATTGTTACGAAAAAGTTGAAAGTACTGCCTTATTACTGCTTACGATCAATATGACCGACGAAATCCTTACTAAAGTGATGAGATTCAAGACAGCGTATGAAATGTGGAGTGAGCTCCAGAGCCTGTATGAGAGAGCTTCTGAAGATCGCTCATAGGAGCGATCTTGTAGTTAAAGAATCTCGTACAAAGATCATAGGATCTTCTACGAGATTCTTTAACTACAAGAAAGAAGGATCACATGACACGCATCTTCCCGAGATATTACTAATTTGTAAAATCCTCACTACCAGAGACATACTTTAGTTTCAAAACTTCCTGGCTATTAATATCTGCCAAAGATCGAACTAATCGGGAGCCTGTATGGTTTAAAAGAATCAACTAAATGCTGGAATGAATGCATTCACGAATTTCTGATTAATTCTGGATTTTAACAAAGCGATGCAGATCCATGCTTATATGTTCGACAACGTGGCAAAGCTAAAATACTTCTAGCTCTCTACGTAGACGACGGACTTGTCGCTACTACAGACTACGCTGAAGCTGTATATTTCATTGAGAAAGAACTTAAAGGGCGATTCCAAATAACTACAAAGCCTCCTTCCTATTTTCTAGGACTTAAAATGGAGCGCAGTACAGATGGAATAATTAAAATACACCAGGCAGCTTATACCAAAAAAAATCTTGAAAAGTACGGAATCAGTGAGTGCAAAGCTGTTGGTACGCCCATAATAAAAGATAATTCCAAAAATATAGAGGATGAAGACCAAGATTGGTGCAAGTTTCCTTATAGAGAAGCTGTTGGATCTTTGGCCTATCTAATGGTTGGTACAAGGCCAGATATTGCATATGCAGTTGGTGTAGTATCGCGAACATAAGACAAACCCACGGAAAATAATATCCAACAAGTCAAAAGAATATTCAGGTATCTAAGGGGAACTGCAGATAAGGGTCTCCAGTACAAAAAGGACGAGAAACGTCTGATATGCTACAGTGATGCAGACCATGGAGGCGATCCAACGAGTGGATGTTCCACCAGCGGTATCCTGTGCCTGCATGCTGGATCAGCGATATCTTGGAGAAGTAATTTATGAGAAGCATTCAAGAAAGCATTGCAAAAATGACATCAGTTCCAAAACGCCAATGTCATAGACAGTCAATATTTGTACATCCGGAACTTAATGAATGTTCTCATGTCTTTGTTCGTTGCCATAGGCTACAAAAAAGCTTATACCCACCGTACGAAGGGCCTTCCCCAGTTATATAGCGAATGAAGAAACCATTTTTAATTAGAATGTAAGGCAAAGAAACTGTAATATCAGTTATTGGTTGGATTGGTTATTCAATACTTTGAAATATGACTCCTCTATTGTTGCGCCTTAAATTGTTAAGACCCTCCTTTTGACACCATCCATGTCACATATTGTTGCTTCGATATTAAATCCAGTTTGAAAACAAGCATATAAAACCTGCAATATCAAATGGAATTGTTAGGTACTACCACAGAATACATAATAGTAGTACGTACAGAACGGCCACTCACCGCCCCGCACTCATTTCAATTACGGCACCCCACCCCCGCACTTCGTAGTAGACTTCACTGACACTTGAACCAGGGTGCGCGCGTAATCGGACGAACCAGACGCGACCACACGATTTTATAAATCAAAAGATAGGTTCCTATGATTGTGTTTGTGTTTTCATTACGATAGTTGTATAAATCTGACATCGTAATTTAGACATTGATATTTTGCTGTTTTTATATTATTATTACATAATTGTCATTTTTTTTTTTTTTTGACATAGACTATTTGATTTTTTTTTTTTTTTTTATCCTTCTGACATTCATTTTTGTAATTTTTTTGACATTGACTATTTGATATATTTTTTTTTTTAATCCTTCTGACATTCATTTTTGTTATTCTAATTTTCAATAATAAAATTTATGTACTACTGTAAAATCATAAATACATTACACTTTTATCATAGGTATTAAATAAATAGCGGCTACTCTCATTATGCATTTGTGTAGTACCTGTAACTGAGATAGCATTTAGATCTGTAACTTTGTATTTTAGTCATATTATTGTATTTACAAATGTATATCTTGTTGGTGCTAAATAAATAAATAAATAAATATTGTGCTGTATTTGGATGCTTTTCTACCTCTGTAGTAAACGCCGCGAGTGCAAGGTTACTTCATGTATCGCACTCGTTTTACGCCGCCTCGCCGGCGCGCGCTGGCGCCGCTCAACATCGGCTGCCGCACGTGGCTGCACTTTCCGCGCCATTTCGACTGATAACTGCGACGCAGCCCTACAAAATTTCACGCACTCATATGCACGTGTACAAACGTCATTTGCCTGTGTAGTAGTAATGGGTAATCAATTTGCGAGCGTAGTATGGAGTGTCCGGGGTGTGCTACTACTATAATATTTAAAAAATTAAAAATATCATTAATAAATGAATAATAAAAATAGTTAATTACTTAATAAGTTTGTAATTTTTTATTATTACTATTATATAAATGATGTGCCGTGTGGTGACGGCCTAAGCATACAAGTGTCACCACTCCCTTACATGCCTGGGATGTCGTAAGAGTCGACTAAGAGGCTCGACGCATTAAACACCTGTGCGAGAGAAAGAAAACTTGAAACAAACCCTCTACCAACCCGTCTGGCCAGCGTGGTAGCAGTAGGCTAATAGCCTCGTATGACCGCCATAATAGGCGTGAGCTAGGAGAGGCCTATGTCCAGCAGTGGATGTCCACAGGCTGATGATGTATGTATGATGTAAATGATGGATACACACTCAAGAAGTGTATTGAATATTATTTTTCGATTTTTCATTAAGAATAATGTTCATACCTCTTTTATGAGAACAGCTAGTCAGTCAGCAGTAAGTAACATATGAGCTGGATAGATAAGTGCAATTGGTTGCTTTTCTTTACGACTTATTCCAGCCACCATAAATACTAAGGCATGGGTTGCTTCTTCTTCAGCAGGTCCATGTTGAATCCCATGGTCTTAATATATCTAGTTATGGATTATATTCTACATGTTTTCTTATAGACATTTCGACAAATAACAAAACATATTCATTTTCAGAAGATTGCATACTTTTAACATGTTCTTTTAAGGTATTTAGAATTTAGATGTTTATGCCAACTGTTAACTGGAATTTGCCTAAAAGTGATTTTAATGTTTCTGAAATAGCTAAGGTCCACACGCTTCTTAATAGGCGATACCCCATAGGCGACCTCTTGTATAGTCGAAGAGCAATTATTTAATCGTCTAAGGTCCATCGTCTACCCTTAGTTTTTTTGGCATTTCTCAATTGTGATAACAATAGTCTTGTAAATGTTACAGTTTTATAAGCTTTTGGAACGAAACATTTTCATGTAGTAGTTTTTGCATTTTATTTTTGTTTTTAATTGTGTTTTTAAACTTCCCAATTCTTTTTATGTAGAGCCTACACTTTTTGTATAAAGTTTAAATTTTGTCTTGATCAGTACACGGCAAACACTGAAAAATATTACTTGCTAATTATTCATAAAATATGGATAATTGATTAAAGTATTTATTCAGAAAATTTTGCAAAATATAAATAAACATTTTAAATACACATATTAATATTCTACATTTATTTATTTATTATTATACCTTGGAAACTGGTTTGACATTTATAATGTTCAGGTTGCGTGATGGGCCTGGGGTAAGGTCTATTAAGTCATGGGTTGGCACAAGTACAGGAATTTGCTGAAAAAACAATTCATAGTTAATATAATATGTATCATCATCACAAACTAATAAATAGTAATATTGTCTCTGTACAAGTACAAAAGCTACACTTTCATTCATGTAATATGGAATGAAAGTAAATATCCTTCATCCAATATTTTTTACATTAATTGCATATATACCTTAAAATAGTAAAATAAAAAATTATCTTACATCCAAAATTTTACAATTTACCTTGGCAACTGGTTTAATATTTGTAATGTCCACCTCCTGAGACCCAAGACTAAAGTATATAATCCACAATTATGATTGCTACTTTTTATAGCTAGGTACTACATATTATTAATAAAACACAAGAGAAAAAAAATCTTCCCCCTCCCCTTTTGGCATAAGGGATGGTACCACACGTGATACCTTGAACTGCATTAGTTCAAAACAAGGTTATTATTCATATTATTTTTATTTCCAATTAACATCTAGAAATGGCACATTAATCAGTTTTTATGTTATAAAAGCTACTGGGAAGTTTGATAATCAAAAAAACAATTTCTATTCACATTAAAACAAAAAAAAAATATTACATTCAGAACATTTTACAAACGTCAAGTTTCTACAACCTTTATTTCGGCATTTTGATCTGTTGTTTTGGGCTCCCTTAGCACAAGTTGGCAGATGCTTTGCTTCTTTCGTCCTTTTTGCAACGTGAGGTATTGGTTTAATGAGTCTGTGTTTCCTAGTTGAAGTAGAAGGTCTTTCATACAGAATGGAAACAGGACTATCATGAATGCTTGGACTGGAACAAGGGCTTTGCTGTGGGGAATTGCGTGTCACGCGAGCAAATTTTGGGTTCAAAATTTAAGGCTGTGATTGTCTAGGACCTGAGTAACTTAATTGTTTCGCCAAATCCATCTTGAAATCCAAGTATTGGTCTATATATTTCTTCTGGCGCCAAGATTGTGTAGCATCGTCTCGATATTGCACCCAACCTGCTGCTGCAGCAAAGTCGAAAAAGTGAAATATTGTTCTAATAGTCCACTTACCAGTTCCTCCTCTCATGGGGTATTTACCAATAATACGATCAAGCAAGTCAATGCCTCCCATATACTTGTTATAATTTTTATAGCTACAGGTTGTGGCACTTCGATATAGCTCTCATTCTGCTTGCTCCAGCGACGACATGTGCCTAATGGCTGGACAGCCGCATCAGTTGAAGCAACATAGACTGGCTTACTATCTAACCATTTTGTGACAGCTATCTTGTTGTCACCCCTTACAATACAATCAAAACTGCCTCTTACTTTTTGGAGGGCGGCATCTGTCTTGAACAATGCGCGTTTATCTTTTTTATTTGAGTTTGGTCGCTGGTACTCTGGCACTCTATTTTTCATTAATGTCGCAGTAGACTTCATTCCCCTTTCTATTAAGTTATCAAGAAGTGGAATAGATGTGAAGTATCGGTCTATAAAAATGGAACAACCTGTAGGCAATGTATCTACTATATTTAACACGAAATGCCCGCCAAGATCAAGTTTTTCTGGTGATGGATACAGTGCTGATTCAATTGCACATCAATTAAACCCTTGCCTTGGTATAAATATAAATCAAGCGGAATACCGTTAGGATTGGCCATTAAAAAGACTTTAATGCCTTCTGGGTTTGGTTTGCCCTTAACAACTTGTTTTGTTTGCACTTTCCAGTGAAAGGAATAGTTTGCTCGTCAATAGCGACGAAATTATTTCTTTTATTTTCACGACAACCCTTTTCTACCGCAGAAACAATAGGACGTATTTTCCAAAACTTGTCATTTTGTCTGGCGTTTTGAGCAATTAGTTCATCATTAGTAAGCTTTTAATTTGATCGAAGTTGAAAATACCGATTACGAGTCATTGTGTCTGCTATGTAGTAGACTTTTATTTCCAACGCCCAGTACATTCTAATTCTTGGAAGACCAAGCACACTCGTATCGTCGTATTTAGACATTTTCCCGTCCTTGATACGCTGCAAACATTTGTACATTCGGCCATAATGTCAAACAAACAGTCATCAATATAATGACCAAAGTATTCTAAAGAACTCTAAACATTTACGCTAGGATCGAACAAATTTAAAAATACTAACAAGAACACACCAATGAAGCTACTTATCTACGACTTCGACTACGATCTTAGACGACCTGTTTGGCTCAGGGGTACTAAACCCGCCTTCTGCGCCAGAGGTCCCGGGTTCGATCCCCGGACAAGACAAATATTTATGTGCATGAACATGTCTACTTGTCATGGTCTGGGTGTTTAATATGTATACTTATTATGTATGTATTTACAAAAAAAAGTATAAATGTATGTTTATCCGTTATCTAGTATTCACATCAAACCTCAAGGCAGTCGAATTATTTTGATATTTTATTTACTATAAGAATAATACAACAAGACAAAAAATGGCATCAATACATTGTTCTAAATGTAAGCGGAAAATAACAAACAGAGATTATTTAAAATGTTCATTTTGCAATTCTATACTTGATCTGGATTGTGCGAACATATCAGAAAAACTCTTTGGCATAGTGAAAAAAGAAAGCAAAATTAATTGGAAATGCAAGACATCTAATAATAGTCATCATAGTAAAAGTAATATAACGCACCAAAATAATAAATTCAAATGTGTACAATCTTCGACACCAAAAGCACCACTACAACATATACATCAGACCAACGTGGGAATTGATTCTTTATCACGAAATCAACCCAATACAATGCAAATGGCCCCTATAATCACATCCTGTGCTAGTTCCACAAAAAACTGTTCTACATTATTATCCAAAAGTGCAGAACGAGAAAAAAGCGTTATAATAAGGACATTTCACACAATTCCATGCCAGTAGAAAACTTGGACTCCACTTCGTCGTCGAACTCCAGCCTTCTGTGCAATAGCTTGCCGGACTTATCCACAAGACAAAATGAAGAAATAACATCCCTAAAAGTCAACAGAAATTGAAATTGATAACTTATTGTTGGAAAAACTATCTATGGAAAAAATAATTTCAAACCAAAGCCGTAAAATAAACGATTTAATTAGCATATGTTCCAACTCGACCATCAAAAAACCATTAAAAAAGGTGTTACCATCTAAGAAAACTAAAAAGAAAAACAAATTGAATAGATCACAAGATTTAACTATGGACAGCTGCATTTCTGACAATATCATTAACCCTCACTCGTGCTTTGACATTTCCAATGAAATAACTGAACCACCTACCCAGCCTATAGACCAATTGCCCACCATCCCATCTACTGAGAAGAGTCTTCTAGATCGAGATAGTATGGAGAAAAATAAGATCTACATTCTTGCAGACCAACAAGAACACGGTTTACAGCAAGCCCTGCAAAAATTGATTGGTTAAGGTATCAAGTTTTTGTATTTGGAAGAGTAATGCGAATATTAGTGATATTATTAACTCGTGTAAAAGTGAATTATCTAGTTTTAGTAAGAAAGATTTTGTAGTGGTTGCGGGTGGTATGAACGATAAAAACCCGCTTGAGCTTAAAGATGCCATAATAAATTGGATCAATTCAGTTAAAAATACGAATATAATTGTTTGCGGAATACCTGGAAATAGTCTTTTAAAAAATAAGGACATAAATTATGATCTTAAACTAATTTGTCGTGGGTTCAGTCATGTTTTGTTCTCGGAAATGAATTATGCTAGTGTTTGGCAGGGTTCTAAGTATTTCACATCAAATGTCAGCTTTTCTTTATTTCGAGATATACTTCATTTTTGTCAGAGTGAAAATGGTAGTAAAATAACAATAAATCGTAACTTTTGTAAACCAAATCCCATTGATAGAAAAGGTGATAGTAAACATTCCAGTGTTTTTGATTTGTCAACCCCCCCTTTTTTATAAATATTAATGACAGTTTACGATTCATGCATCAGAAGATATAACATTATCTGAATTGCGTAGTGCAAACAGGAAAATTGATATTCTGTGCTTATCAGAAACATTTGTTAGACAAGACAATATAGCAAATATACAATTAAAAGGCTATTCCTTGGGTTCATCCTTTTGCAGACGTAGTACTAAGCGAGGTGGTGTATGCGTATTGCATGATAGAGATATTGAAGTTAAACCGATAGAGTGTCTGCGAGATCTTGCCTTGGAATCTAGTTTTGAATGCTGTGGAATAGACTTTGTGCAGCATAAAGTATTGGTTGTTTGCTTATATAGAGTTCCAAACGCAAACAGCGAAATATTTTTTGAAAAATAAGACATTTTACTACACAGGCTAAGAAATAAAACTAATAAAAAAATAATATTAACGGGTGATTGGAATATTAATACGCTAGAAGAAAGTAAATTAACAAAAAAACTTAAAAGTTTGTTAGTAAGTTATAAAATACAACTCCATATAAACACACCAACTCGAAAAAAAAGTTGCATAGATCATTTTGCGAGTAATATTGCAGGCGCAATCGGTGAGACAATGCCTATTCATTTATCTGATCATGATACAGCTCAGTTTTTGACTATTCCTATTACGCAACTTCAGAAAATTGTAAAATACTGGTTTGAAACAAAAAGAGTCTACTCTAGTAAAAATGTACAAAAGTTTAAATACTATACAGCTAATTATCCGTGGACGGAAATTTATAATAATAATGACTTTGAAAATTCCTTTAAATATTTCTATGACAACTTCATTCTACTTTATAACTTATGTTTTCCAAAGATTAGAGTCAAAGTTCTGAACGCTAATAAACACTTGAAATGGTTGACAAAAGAGATAAAAACATCATGTGCTACAAAAAGAAAACTACGTACAAATAATTACAAAAAGAAAACACAGAACGGAAAAATTCTATACAAAAAATATACAAAACTTTTAAAACAGGTTATATTGACACCGCAACGTAATTGTAACAATAAGTATATTAATAATGCTAAAAATATAAATAAAGCTGCGTGGACTATAATTAATAACAAAGATAGACATTTAAATAATAAACATTTCAATGAAAATTTGACTGTAAATAACAATAATAGCAGACCAATCTCAGTGCTGCCGGTAATCTCAAAGATTTTGGAAAAGCTAATTAATAATCGTTTAATTAATTATTTAGAAAAGTTTGACATTCTTTCTCAACATCAATTTGGCTTTAGGCGCGGAAAATCCACAGAAGATGCAGTTCTATCATTGACATCGACAATAACTGATTGTCTGGACGATGGGAGAAAATGTCTGTCAGTATTTCTTGACCTTAAAAAGGCTTTTGATACGGTTTCCCTACCCATTCTCTTGGATAAATTAGAGTCAATTGGCATAAGAGGTATGCCACTGGCACTCTTTAAAGACTATCTGCAGGAACGTAAGCAAAGAGTAAAAATAGGTAGATGCTTTAGTGAAGACAAAGTTGTTTCCTTTGGTGTTCCTCAAGGTAGCGTCCTGGGCCCTACCTTATTTTTAATATATATAAATGACTTAACAAATATAAATTTAAATAATGGTCAAGTATTATCATATGCAGATGATACTGCATTAATATTTAAGGGTTCTGATTGGAAATCGATTTTTGAAAGTGCAGAAATTGGCCTTCAGAAAGTATCACAATGGCTACAAGATAACCTGCTCACATTAAATGCCGCAAAAACGAACTATGTATGCTTTACCATCAATAAAACAACCCAACCAAGTAGTGATTTATCACTGAAAATACATGAATGTTACAGAACAGATCCTTCTAGCAGTACATGTACTACAGTTAATAGAGTTAAAAAGGCTAAATATGTAGGAGTCATTTTGGATCAACACCTAAACTGGCATTCACACATCGAGGCTATGAGCTCTAGAGTTAGAAAGCTGACATGGATATTTAGGAAATTGCGATACATCACTACAAAAAATCTTATTAAACAAATATATATTGCTTTAGCTCAGTCTCTGATCGGATATTGTATCACGATCTGGGGAGGGGCTCACAAAACTAAGCTAATAGAATTAGAAAGAAGTCAGCGTTGTCTACTTAAGGATATTTTAAGCCCTTCAGGTTCTCCACTAATCAACTCTACCATTTAAGTGAACTCCTATCAGTAAGAAAGTTGTATATACTCCAAACGACCCTAAAGTTACACAAATCCCTCCCATATAATAAAAAAATCGTTAGTAAACGAAGGGGTCATAAGGCAGCTTATGTTCAGAAATCACGAACAGAATTTGCCAAACACCAATATGCAAGACTATCAGCGGCTATGTACAATAAATTAAATAGTGTCCTTAAAATACATGAAAACAACTTACGAAAATGTAAAGAAGATATATTAAACTGGCTTTTATCTAAATCCTATGATGACATAGAACAGCTATTGCAGTGACTAAACACTCGCACACACACTCACTCACACACACACCTACACACACACACACACTCACACACACACACCTAGATATTTACTTACACAACACATTTGTTTGATGTTAACATAAATAAATAAATTGCGTGTATTATTTAGATGTCATTATGCTATGGAAGAGCAGGGCCTCCTGACACAAGTGTCTCTGGACACTTAATAGGTTGGTTCCAGCCACTTATGTAAGAGCAACGTACTTTGTTTATGAATAAAACATTTTTAATTTTTTTTTTCATTTTTTCAATAATATTGACGACCCTTTAGAAACGGCATCTTTATTTAACTTTTTTTAAGTAAATTACTTTGTCTTAAATTGATGCCGTATTTTACTTAACCTTACCATAAGTAGAAGCGTGTCAAGTGACGCCTAACGTGGGGCCCGAAGATAACATGATCCGGCATGGGTGAGCCCACTTCTAGAATCAACTCCATAGGTACGAAACACATTATGAATTGTTGGGTCAAAGGTTAAAGGTAATAGGTTAAAGGTTATCGCGAGATTATAAGTCGGCGGTTGTTTATCTAAGCATTTCCCGCAACACATTAGCGCTCGACACACAAGAAATCATCGACGATGTTAAATCTTCTACCAGTAATAAGTGGGAAAAGATGGCTGGCCTGATTTAGTGTGAGGCAAGCAGCATTGATGCTCTGTGAGCGGAAAAGCACTTTATTACCTATCCGCTGTCCGCGAAACCCTGTACCAAACACCTCAACGAGTCCCTGCTGTGTACCAACGTAGTAAACGTAAACCAGGGAGTCTGCAAGGTGTAGATCGTCGAAAGGTATGTTGTCGAGCAAATTGACGAAGGTACTAGTAAATAGTAAATACCGTGTTGAAACGTCACAATCCTCCCACGAATCCTCCAACGTATAGCCACGACACAACCTAATAACTCTATTCTGAACGACCTCAAGGCCATCGCCCACCAAACGGCTATAGATGTCAATGGCGGAGTTAAAGTCGAGACCACCGTCGAGGACCAATCGTAGAGGTAGGGCTACAGCACCATGAAAGGTGTAGTAGTGCAGCGATCCTAAGAACGCTAACTCGTAGAGATGAATGTCGGAGTCATATAAGACAACACTATCATGGTTGTAGAGAAGGGGTGCCAAAACATCAAAGGATGTTAATACAAGATGTTTTGACACGCCGTCAATCAAGTTAAGCAGGCTTACGGCTGCCATTGAAGAGAATTGGTGTCCTCGTAGGAGACTCTGTCAAATATCGAGTAAAGCTTGTACTGTGCAGGTGAAGTTTTTACAAGCAAATCAAGAAGACGTTGGACGGTCTTGTAGTACGCGTGTTTCGAATCGTCTACACTGGAAAATTTTCCGGAGACGTTCGACGCGGAAGATACATCTGACAAATAACGCACGCCAAGATCGATCGACGAAAGCAATTTGTCAAACAAGTCCGCAATAACGCCGACAGATGTATTAACAAGAAAGAGATCGGGATACCGCTGTGTGGAAGAGAATTTATTGCGGTTTTGCGTGAGAACTATATCGAGCAAAGCCCTTAGTTCATCCCGACGCGCCTTAACGGAGAAAGGAATGCGTTGAGCAGTGATCAAATCATCCACTAAATCAGTCAGGGGCGCGTAGATGTTGGAAGCATCAAGCGTGTTTGATAAAGTCCAATTAACATATCATGAGGCCGCACTATCAGTTCCCCCCACTAGATGAGATCAAATCTGACCTTGCTGGTGCAAAGTAGTTCAGTACACTTGATGCCAATAAAGGTTTTTGGATGCTGAAACTAAGTGAACAGTCATCCAAGCTATGTACATTCATTACACCTTATGGTCGATACAAGTTCACCCGGCTACCATTTGGCATCAATGCTGCACCTGAGATTTTCCACAGTGAGATGATAAAACGTTTTGGAGATCTCCCCGGGGTCAAGATCATGATGGACGATTTCCTAGTCTATGGTAGAGATATCTTAGAGCACAACGAACGTCTACAAAATGTCTTACAGAGGGCCCGAGAAATTAAACTCAAATTTAACAAAGAAAAGTCAGTCATTTGCCAAACTAAGGTAAGATACCTAGGTCATGTCTTTAGTAATGAAGGGATCAGTTTGGATAACACAGAAATCGAAGCTATATGCAAAATGTCAAGTCCTACCTCAGTCACAGAACTTCAGAGATTCCTAGGCATGATTAACTATTTAGGTACTTTTATTAAGAATTTGTCTCAAGAAACTACTCAACTAAGAAAACTACTACAAAAAGATATTACTTGGTACTGGACAGAATAACATGAGAATGAATTTAATAACCTAAAAAGAATGATCAGCACAGCACCAGTTCTTACTTACTATGACCCGAATAAACCTCTTCTTCTGTCTGTAGATGCGTCCAGAGATGCCCTGGGAGCAGTCCTGTCACATGGCAGCCAACCTATAGCCTACGCTTCGGCTTCACTTACTAAATGTCAACAGAACTACAGCCAAATCGAGAAGGAGCTACTAGCCGTCCTCTTTGGGTGTACCAAGTTCCATCACTACATTTATGGTAGACAGGTAACAGTTCAAAGAATAATGCTTAGACTACAACCCTATGATTTGCTAGTAACACACAAACCTGGTAAATACCTATATATAGCAGATACCTTATCACGAGCTGCTTTACCTGATAACACACTTACAGACCTAGAAAAAGATATAGACCTTCACATCAACTTAGTTACGTCAACTTTGTCAGTCAGTTCAAATAAGCTCAATGAAATTGAAGAAGCAACACTCAAAGACCAGACTTAGTCAAGTCATTCAATATTGTCAATACGGTTGGCCAGAACACAAGAAATCAGTGAGTCAGTCAGTAAAACCATTATTTTCTCTTAGAGACCAAATTCATGTCTTAAATAACATAATTTTCAAGTCAAACAGCATCATTATTCCAGAGTCTATGAAAGAAAACATTTAAAAAATCATACATGAAGGCCACCAAGGAATAAATAGTTGCATCAGGCTAGCCAGAAATGAAGTTTACTGGCCAAACATTAACTATGATATTGAAAAATACATCAATCAATGTAATGTATGTCTCACCTACCGCAGAAATAATTCTAATGAACCTATTATTCACCATGACTATAAATCAATACCATGGCATAAAGTAGGTATAGATTTCTTTGATCTTGAAATCACCAGATACCTAATTGTTGTGGACTATTTCTCAAAATTGATGAAATTGCAGCATTAAAATCAAGCTCTAATGCAAACATTGTAATCACACACTTAAAATCAACACCCCAATATTACTTATTCATCATATGGTCGCCCCATTATTAGACCCCGTCGATATTGCGAATAAACTAAGTAGATTAGTTACTTTAAGTTATACTTATAAGCACAAATTATATTGTAATGTACAAGTCTTGTAGAGTTTAATGTAAAAGTTTATAAAAATAACCCAACTAAACGTCATTGTCAGTCTCATGTTATGTTACCTGTCGAAAGTGTCAAATCATAGATATTGTACGTTCATGCAGATGTATAATTTTTTTTCTCGCTTTTGTTTTGTCACAGAGAATAATTTCTGTTTTTATATACTGTACATTCCATTTCACAGAAAACTGTAAACTTGTTTTTTATTTTACAAAGGGAGATGTTATACATGTATTAGATTTATTACCTGTATCGATAAGTATCCGAGCACTATTGTCTGTGGTCTTGTCTTTGGCATGTCATGGCGAGAGGCCGAATATAGAAGCTATGAAAAACACTGTTGTTCTTAATCCTACCACATCGTCGAAGCCCGCTGCCATCCAAGTCCCTCATCACAACGAGACAGAATGAGCATATTAATGACATTAAAAATACATTGAATATTATTTAAATTGGTAAGAATTTTTTTTTTTTTTAAATAATATTGGAAAAACTAATTTTATAAACTTTAACAATATATCCCATCAAACATTAAATATAAATTATCAGAGACAAATACTAAATGGTACCAATGCAATAACATTTTTAGGGGTAAACATTGATAAAAATTTGGACTAGAAGCAACAAATTAATAAAATATGCCATAAAATAAACAGATTTGTCTATGCCTTGTATAAATTAACCAAAGTAGTCTCAAAAAACAGTGCCCTAACAGCATACTATGCTTAGGCCGCCATCACACGGACTGCACTACAACAACTGCACGAAGTCGCATCAGCAACCGCACGCAGTCGCTATATTCAACTGCATGCAGTTGTCTGCAGTTGGATCTGACTTCACGTAGTTGACGCCAAGCATCTAGACCAGGAGCTCAGTGTTTGGTTTGACGTCGCAATGGAAGCACAGACACTACTTCTCCTATTATTAATACGGCGCCGCCGCCGGCAGCGATTAAGTAATCGAATTAAAAAGCTGCAACGTGCAGCGCGGATATGGATTAATCCTTTGCTATTAAATTGCCATACGGAAGGAGATGAAACTGGCCGACTTGAGCGACACAATGTTTTGTTAGCAAATCCGTCTGACTTTTTTTGTTCGCCCATGCTACCTACATACCGAATTATTTAATATTGTTTATTACTATAACAAATCATTTATTATAAGAAGATAATAAATAATTGTAAACTTACCAATTGCATTTTTTTCCTTATTATTTTTTTCTGCAAAATTTGGAATCATTGATTGACATACAAAAGCCCAATCATTATTGCGCTTTATTTTGTCACTATATTCTTGTGTTTTGTAATTTCAAATGCTGACTTTACTTTTTATTAAAGAAATAAAGAAGTCGGTGTCGAACTCCATTTTTCAAACGACGCAACCGACGTGCGTTCGGCTCCAAGACTAACTGCAGACTAACTGCATGCGAACGGCGGCGGACAGCATGCAGCGACAATACACAACTGTAGCCGACCGCGCGAAGTTGAAGGCACGACTGCATACAGTTGATATTGACTTCACTCGACTGCAGCCGACCGCGTGCAGTTGATACCATGACTGCACAAAGTTGAACGTACAACTGCATGCAGTTGAATGAATCGACCGCGCGCGGTAGCTGCGATGCAGTCCGTCTGATGTCAGCCTTATATAGAGTCTATTCTACGGTGTGGTCTTATCGTTTGGGGAAATAGCACTAATATGCAAAGAACATTTATCGCACAAAAAAAAATGCATCAGAGCAATATGCGGTACTGCACCAGATGAACCATGTGCACCGTTGCTTCGGTCCTTATACATTTTACCTCTGCCTTGTTTGTACATTTACGAAATTTCTATATTTGTCATGCTAAACAGTCAGTACTTTAAAATGGCTAAAGATATCTATCCTAGAAACACTAGGAACGGAAATAGGTTGGTGACCTCCATTATTCCCAGAAGTACTCGTTTTAAAAAAAACTGCTTCTGGATGTGCATTGTCATCTACAATAAACTACCTGAAAGCATAAAGGAACTTAACATTAGGAGATTCTTAGCTAGTTTATATAAATGGCTTCATTTACACACTTTTTATACAGTACAAACATTTTTAAAGCACAACCATTGTAATGCTTGTAGTATTGTTTTACCTTAAAAGGTTGCGCTTTACTTTGACTTCCTTTCGAGATTTATGAATGTCATTTTTCATGTTAATGTTTGACTATCTATAATTTGCGCCTTTTTTTGACATATTTATATTTATTTTTCTTCTTTTTATTTTTGTTATTTATGTCATGTACGACTAGCATCCATAGTTTGACATCCATAATGTCTTGATAAATTTTAATTATTCGCAATTTGGCATGTTAAGAATTTATATAGTCACCTTTTAAATTAATGTATATTTTTTAAATTTAATTATAATTTGCATGCCACCGTTGTTGGCTGAATGAGAGGCGCCTTATTATAGAATAACAACTGTAATGTACAGCCGGGGACACTTTCGGTGAATCAGCTAGCAGCAAAAATCGCTTGGCAGACGTATTGCCGGCTCACGCGCACCCTCTCTTGATTGGCTAAGGGCATTCTACTACGTGACCAATTAGCGTACCTTTTGACGCCCGCCCGGCCGAATGGGGCCAAACTGAATGCTGCCTTATTTCTAATAGAAATAAGACAGCATTTACTATATAATTCTTCGACCCTATTCGGCCGCTTCGGAATGAAGTGGACAAACAACTTTTTTTTGGCTCGGTGCGGGGCCCGCGCCCTGCAGTGTCCACTTGTTTTCGCAAATTGTTCACGTGTCTTCCGTAATTTTAGAGTAATTTTTTTCGATTCCTACGTTCCCTGCTTTCTTCTCGGACTGATTCGTTTTGTTTTATGTTGACCTCGGCTTTGAAATCGGATTGTTGTTCCACCTTCGATATTAATAACGGCAACAGGTAGACGCTTGAAATACTCACAAAATAATAATATATAGTTGTATATTCACTTTAAAAATTAACTATTAAATTAAAATAAAATAAATATTTAATGGGTCTCCCCTACAACAAACATGATGTTTTTGCCGTTTTTTTCTTGATATTAATAACGGCAACAGTAAGACGCTTGATATATTCACAGAATAATATGTTGTAAGTATACTTATTCACTCCAAAAAAAAATCTCTACGTCCTACAAATAAATGTTGAGTGTTAATAATATAGTTATAGATTATAGACTGGCTTTACACCAGTATGCAGGTGTAAAGCCAATAAAATAAAAAAATTTTTTTAATGGTACGGAACCCTTCGTGCGCGAGTCCAACTCGCACTTGGCGGTTTCTTGAATTTACATTGCAATTATTATTACTTATTGAAAATGAAATATTAGAAAAATAACGACCCATCCTTATAAAATAAACGCTGACTCACAGCGCGTAAGAAGGTTTAGAACGATTCGACGCTTACTCTAACGACTCCGTAGCTCAGCGGTCAGAGCATTCGCCCGGACAGTGAAAGGTCGATTCCCGGCGGTGCTACTTGGAGGATGGGTTGTTTTTTTGTAATATTTCATAAGTATTTATTTTCAACCATTTTCTTCGCATACCTACAAAGTAGAATTTATATTAAAAACTAGTGGACGCCCGCGAATTCATCTTCGTGGAGTTTAGATAATCACGTGACTTCAAACTACAAAATAATTTGTATAACTATTAATTATTTTTATAAATGGCGATTAAATATTGGGATAAAATGTAGCCTATGTTACTCTGGAATAATGAAACTTTACTTATGTGAAATAATTTTTTTAAATCGTCCAGTACCTACCTAGTTTTTGTATTTATTCATCATGCAATTTACAATAAACAATATTTTCAACATAAGTTTTTTTTAATTTATAACCCGTTAACATGCCTCTTTCTATACGTCAACTGATTTATTACATATTTCCCTTATTATACTAATTTTATTTTCATTAATGTTTCTGTTATATTATTAATATTCAAATTTTGAAAAAAATCTTAATCACGATAAATTTACTTTTATACTACACTTGCCGCCCGGAGAGACATTAAACATTTATAATATTGTATTGCGAATCCAGATTTGTAAAACAGACCGCTTCGATTTAGAAAATACAAACCGAATGCTCGAGATAATAGCAACTTATAAAAAAAAGAGACGTTGCTAAGCCGCGCGAGTCACTGAACGTTACTTAAATACACTTGCATTTATTATAGCAATGCACGTGTGTGTGTAAGTATAGACGAGACGCGTCGTGATTGGTTAACGCGGGCGAGAAGCGGCCGCGCTGCGTGCACGCAATATCGCCCTTAAGGGTGGTCCACCGTTCTTGACCGCCATTGTACCTCAGTCAAATGCAAATAAAAGTATTCTATTCTATTCTGCATGTTTATGGTAATTATCAAGATTTACACAACGTTTGAGGTTATAATTTACTACTATCTTTGTTATCATATATTTTGTTTGGAGCTTGCGTCTAAAGTTAAATGAGTCATTTGCAAAAAAGTTGTACATGACGCTCAAGTGTCTTGTCCTCACACGAAAATACAATAATATTTGCACAAACTTGTAGTGTTTTTTTTTCAGTTCATAATGTTAAATATTACTTCAACTTTAAAGTTCAAACCCCTTTAACCTAGGTTTTGTTGAAATTATAGAAAATCACAAAAAATATGAGGGGGGCCTTCATTTTGTTCCTATACAATTATGTTGTCTCACTGATACTCTCGTTAAATTAACTCGTTAATTTGTGATTTTTTAATTTTTGCATTTTTCAATGCTATTTTTATACTTTAGATAAATTTTAAATAGAAAAATATTTGAAAAAATTAACTCGGCAGCAAGTGAATTCTCAGATGGGAATCGGACCCATGACCTTTGGAAATCCGGTCCAATGCTCTAACCGCTGAGCTACCGAGACTTGCGAACCACCGTCGAAATTCTCCAATACTTTTATATTTTTAATACGCTGTAGGCCAGCGTTGTCACATCAATGCTAGGAATATCCTTCCTTGCATTCGAAAGAAACATCTTTTCAGGTGTTTAAGGATCGATTAAGATGCAACAGCCAATAATTTGTGATTTTTTAATTTTTGCATTTTTCAATGCTATTTTTATACTTAAGATAAATTTTAAATAGAAAAATATTGGAATTAAACATTAAAACTAGAAAATCCTGAAAAACTAGAATTGTTAAAAAAAGAAAACGCTGCTAGAACCAAACAGAATTAAAAAAAAAATACCTAATTATCTGAAACTATGGAAAAAGAACTACGAAAAAAATATATAGTCGACTTGAGAACCTCCTCCTTTTTTTGAAGTCAGTTAAAACATCAAATAGTCTGAACTATCCTTTATTTCCTTTATGTAACATGTATAACGAATTCCTTTGTGTTACATGTACAACTTTTTTGCAAATGACTTAAATATCGTATTGTTATTTTCTGCGTATACAATATAAAGCCGGGTACTCACTAGCGAGCTGTAACCGTAACCGTGTTGTTACGGTTACAGCTCGCTAGTGAGTACTGTTACCAAAAATCATAGTGTGTACGTGTTTCGCAAACCTGCTGCGAGCGGTACGCGTGCGGCTTGCAGCAAGCCGACGATTACAAGGTACTCATTTCTGTAGCCGTAACGTTGCACGTTACTGTAACCGTTACTGTTACCAAAAACATAGTGTGTACGTGGTTCGCGAGCCTGCAACGAGCGCTACGCGAGCAGCTCGCAGCGAGACGACGATTGTCGGTTCTTGCCGCGAATCAAAGGGGACGGCAAGAGTGGAGGTTGTTGCAAGCCGTTGCGAACCAATAAATATTTTCGTGTGTTTATTTGTTTATTCGTTATGAGTGAATGGTCGGAGGATAACTGTCTTTTGCTGATAGACGCTTACAAGGAAAACAGTACACTATGGAACACTAAGCACAAAGATTATTACAAAAAACATTTGAAAGAAGACGCTTGGGCTAAAATCGGAGATATTATGAACGAAAGTGGGGAAGCATGCAAACAAAAAATTATTAATATATTAGCTTCGTACGCTCCCTGCGTATGAAAATAAAAAAATCAGTGGGAACGGGGAAAGGTACTTATTTTCACACAAATTTAATTATTTATTTTGGTTTTACTTTTACATCTAGGTATCTGCTTTAACATTTTTTATATTACAGGAAAAGACGAGATTTACGAATGTAAATGAAATTATTCCTCGAGTCCCAATATGTACAGTCGGGGACTTTCCCGGTTGATCAGTAGAGTTTTTTTGAGAAACATTTTCTCGAAAAGTACTAAGGTTAAAGAAATAATTTATTATTCAAATAAAATACTTCTTTATTGTCTATTATTTGTGATATAAACGTTTTCTATATATCTTTTAGTTTTTTAAATAAAGCTCCTTGAAAAAACTCTACTGATCAACCGGGAAAGTCCCCGACTGTACGTACATAAAATTGTATAATGCAACGCAAAACAATACGACGCTGAACTGAGATTTATAATTGTAGTATTCTGCTCCAGAATTGAATGGACACTGGATAAGAATATGTTTGCCATCGATAGCGCCAATTGCATGTGGAAAGTTCCATTGTTTCTCAAACTCTTTGCTGCATTCAAGCCATTCATCACGATTTGTCGGCATCTACAACAATCGATAATTTTTTTTTTTATTATTAATGATCATAGTAATGAATACACGATTTTGTTTACAGGTGGAGGATGAGGACGACAATAATGCCAACAGTTCCACTGCATCACCTGAGTTATGCAAGAAAAGCTAAAACCAGATCCCAAACTACAAATGCTAAAAGAAGCTTTAGGCATATTGAAGAATGCGGCAAATAAACCACAACAGGATATGGAATTAAAGTCTTTCTTCGATTTCATACAAGAAAAAATGAAAAACTACACAAGGGATACAAAAAATGAAAATTTGGCTGGCACCGACTCCAAATGGTTTATTTTTTGCTTTTTAGTGTTTTGAAGTCGGTTTTCATTTTTTTTATAAAAAGTTTTTATTTCACAGTTTTTAAAGGAAGATAATATCATGTCATCCAAGTAACAAATATGAAATTTAATATATAAAAATGCTCAAAACATAAAAAGTACTGGGTCAAACTAAACCAAATCTTTATGGGACCAATTGGCAACTATTCTGCATCGAACAAAAAAAAGAATCACGGAAATCGGTTCAAAAATCTCGGCGTAATCGGTGTACATACATAAAAAAAAAAACCAACCGAACTGAGAACCTCCTCCTTTTTTTAAAGTCGGTTAAAAAACGCAGTACAACACGAAATATATCAGATCATTATGCGTGCTGATCAAGGCTATTACAATCACAAAATTATGGTTACTATTCTACTGCACCATTCAACTTCTTCCATAGCTATAAATCAAGAAACTCCTTATGCGGACTTAAACATACCAGGCCCTTCAACATCTTCTGCTCAAAACCAGCAATCTCCTAACTCGCCATACTCCCCCTACAAGCAACAGTAGCCAACATTCGTCAGATATGAATTTTGAAGACTATGTATAATTAATTTCATTAAATAATTACCTTGATTTGTTCTTTCAATGCTCCTATTAAAGCCTGACACACTTCCGGTATAATCGAGCTTATGACTTGTTTGGAAATGCGAAACAAGTATTGCAAACTTGTATAAGAATCACCAGTAGCTAAGATATTCACCAAATGTGTTGCCACATCAGCCGACGTGTAAGCATGAGAAAAATCTTCAGTGCAAGACACTAACATTGATTGATCTACAAAGATTTCATGCAACGTTTTATAAAAAAAGGACAAATTAACCCAAGATTCAATTATTTTAAAATGCTGTACTGGTGTACCTGTTCAACGGCGCAAATTGAACAATACAACAAGGAAAGGTCGTGAGTTTACTATAAAATATCACATACATGCGAGAAAAAAAACTTGTGCCCGTTTGTCAAAACACATTCTTGAAGTGTTTGATTTGTTTACAAAGTACAGAGTGCAGTACGTTATCGCAAATTTCGTTCGCCACAGCAGTGGTCCTGTGGAGAGAAGAGGTGGAAACCATAAAGCTCACCTGTATGATCACAAGCGAGTTAGCATAAAAGCGTTAATGAATTCGCTTAAATGCTCCAAACCACATTATTGCCAGTCCAGAGTCCAGAGCCTCTCACTCTACAATATACATATAAGTGACCACAACAAACATACAGATGATTTTCCCCGAATGACTTTGGAATGTGCAGTGTTAAAATTATTTCGCAACCAAATTTTGAGTTCGCGTCTTGTGAACCGTGCCCGGTGCCTTTAACGCTTCAATCGCGGAAGCGACAGGACAGATCGATCGTGATCACTAGATATAAGTACTAATTGTAATTTTCTTATTAAATTTTATATTTTTAAAAACGCCTTCCGGCGGCCCGAAATCGTAATTGGCGCAGTCAGTGCGTATAGTCAAACTTCGATAACGCCTGATAGTCGTTTCGTCGGCGCGTCGACTATCCCTAGAAAAGAATCTACGAGACCGTCGCGTAAGGCGTCCTCGCTGAAGCCTCATCAGCACCTCGACATCATCAAGACATCGATGGGTCAACTTCTTCACATCATGCAGACTACCTTGCTTATGACCCTCGTACTCGCCCTCGCAACGACGCCTGAACCAGGCCCAAGTCGAGACGCGACAAGTGACCGACCTAAGACTTGACAGCCTATCAGATGGACCAGGACTCTTACCTTTTGAACTAGGATTGACTAGAATCAATTCCCACCAACACACTTTCCTTGAACCTTAGTAGAATAGAACAACAGATTATTTTAGTAAAATCAGGACTAAATGATTTAGCAAAAAATATTTCTAACCATAATTCCTATTATATAAAAACCAGATAATACATATTTTTGGCAAACTAGATAAAGTACTCACTCAGTTACAAAATTTTGAACCTAAAAGAGCAAAGCGTGGCCTTTTCAATCCCTTAGGAATCTTTATTAAAAGCATATCGGGTAACCTTGACAATGACGATGGCCTTAAGTTGGAAAACGCATTAAATATTTTAAGGAAAGAGCAAAAAGAAGTAATTAATAAATATAACCAGCACATAAGTTTACATAAAGATTTAACTTTCCAACAAACTCAGTTATTAAGTAATTTGAGTAGTAATCAGCTAAAATTACAAAACGCGATTACATACTTACTAAATGTAAGTACTGCTAATCAAGGAAGCATATCTCAATATTATAAGATTTCTCAAATTCTTAGCATCCTGAATGAAAATACCCAAGATCTTTCGCTTGAGGTATCTAGGTTAGAAAATATCGTAGCTTTTAGTCACACGAATTCTATGCAGCATTCTCTTTTATCAATTGCACAACTTTATAATTTGATAAGCAAATTGAAAGCACTATATGGCTCTAATTCAATCTTAGATATGGATATTAGGTATTATTCAACATAATTAGCTTAGGCTCATACTACATTGATAAGAAACTAGTTATTGTCCTGAAGTTTCCCATCTTATCCTCAGGTACCTATTACCTATATAGATTTTGTCCCGTACCTAACAAACATTCTATAGTTATTATACCTCCGTATCCCTATGTTGCAACCAACTCCAAGGAGTTTGTGTATATGGAGGCTGAATGCCCGAAGATCGACACGTGGTACGTCTGCAAGCAAGAAATCAATCATCAGACCCGCAACCAGCGTGACTGCGTATCTCATCTCATACACCACCAAGAAGTGGACACATCATGCAAGACCACCCCCGTGACGTTCTTCAAAGAAGCTCTTCTGGAACTGGACAGCCAACACTACATCATAACATTCCCTAAGAAAACTAAAGTAAAATTATCATGTACCCAGGAAGATCAACATAAGATACTGGAAGGAAGTTTTCTTGCAACTGTTCCCCGAAATTGCAACATCAAGACACCCGAATTCACAATCATTAATGATGGATTTATTATGAGATTTAGTTATTATGAAATATTCAAAACTCGTTTTAGCAGAAATCAGTTTATTGGATGGAATCACAGAATAGAAGAGGAAGAAACCACAGACTATTTTTAACACGGCATGAATTGTTGTCACAGATTAGATAATAAGAAAGGCAGGAATTTTAAATACAACACCCCTACCAAATTACAGCCTTCTATAAATATTACAATTTACAACTCTACATGACAATAGTCATACCTACATAGGTACTACCAACCACTCTATAACATTAATATGTAGTAACAGAAACTAATCTATAAAATAGAAACAAAACATTTATGTTCACACCATTAATTGACTTTTAGTTAACATTCCAATTTTACTTCTCAAGTACTGAAACTTGTCTCTAGGTAGTGCCTTAGTTAATACATCAGCTAACTGATTATCTGTGGATACATATTTTAAATCAATTAATTTAGCGTAATATTTTTCTTTAATGAAGTGGTACTTAGTGTCAATATGTTTGCATCTTTTATGAAAATTGTCATTTTTAATAAGACTTATTGCACTCTGGTTATCAATATTGATACACACTGATTGTTGTTCATATACACCAAGATCACTTAAAAGTTGTTTTATCCAAATAGCCTCGTTGGTAGCAGCACAGGCTGCCATAAATTCGGCTTCTGTTGTCGATAAGGCGACTGTATGTTGGCGCTGGCTTGACCAGGTCACAGCAACTTTATTTTTAATAAAGACATAGCCTGTAGTTGAACGTCTAGTTGCGACATCACCGGCATAGTCAGCATCACTATAGCCAATCAATTCTGAAGTTTTAGTGTCTGACAGATAACATAGACCAAAGTCCATAGTTTCTTTTAAATATTTTAAGATTTTCTTGACTGCTGTCCAATGGGATTCATTGTAACAATTCAAGTATCTACTCACTAGGCTTACAGCATACATGATATCTGGCCGACTCACTATTGCAACATGCATCAGCGACCCAACTGCCTCTCGGTATGGAATGTTCTTGTCTGGTTGGCTGTCACTCTTCTCCAGCTTTGAGTGGGGGTCAACTGGAACGCTGTTGGGGTTGGCACTTTCCATATAAAATTTGATCAACAATTGTTTGATATATTTACTTTGATATATAAAAATAAAATTTTCTGATTTTATTTCTATCTCCATTCCAACAAAGTTCCCTGGTGAGGATATTGTCATATCAAATATAGTTTTCAGATCATTAATTACTGATTGTAACACAGAGCCTGACTTGCAAAACAGAAGGCCGTCATCCACATAGATACAGAGATAGCACTTTATCACATCAATATTTGCAACATAAACACATTGATCAGCTTTACTTTTTATAAAACCAAATTTGTGCAGTACTGAGTCAAATTTTGTATTCCAGCACCTTGGTGCCTGTTTAAGTCCATACAGTGAATTGATCAATTTACAAACCATGTTGGGATTACATGTTAGACCTTCAGGAGGATACATAAAAATATTTTCCTTTAACTCTCCATACAAAAAAGCTGTCTTAATGTCAAGTTGGACAATTTTATAATCATTTTGAGCAGCTAGAGATAATAACAAACGAATCGAGTCATACCTGACTGTCGGCGAGAACGTCTCCTCGTAGTCAATACCTTTAGTTTGCAGGTACCCCTTTGCACACAGCCTAGCCTTGAACCGAGGACCTGTTGGTTGATCTTTGATTCTGAAGACCCATTTAGAAGTCATTATATTAATGTTTTCTGGTTTTGCCACCAATGTCCATGTTCCATTTTTGTGATGGGCCTCAAGTTCCTCTCTTATAGACTCTTTCCATTTCTCAGCATCAGTAGAATTGATAGCCTCACTATAAGTACTAGGAATTTGATTAGGTAAGTGGTATTCATCGCAGCAAAGGTAAGTTTGTTCATTTCTTTTCTGTCTAGGTCTCAAGGTGACGTGGCTTCGAGGAGGAGATTCAATATCAAAATCTGGTAAGTATTCTT
The DNA here is from genome assembly GCA_910589605.1 of Chrysoteuchia culmella. Classification (NCBI taxonomy): domain Eukaryota; kingdom Metazoa; phylum Arthropoda; class Insecta; order Lepidoptera; family Crambidae; genus Chrysoteuchia; species Chrysoteuchia culmella. Next base: position 22,029,631 of record OU342652.1, on the reverse strand, counting down.
CTGAATCTTCTATAACAGTATCATATGAGCTATCAGTGTTGTCTGATTCTTCTACACTATTATTGTTTGTTTCTAATAATGATTTTGTTGTTTCAGGTATCACCGAGCTGTTCATACCTTTACTATGTGATCTATTTAACTGTTCAGTTTCAGATAGATCCAGTGCAGCATAGTTTCGTTTCACTGAGGATTCTAGGAATACAGCGTCTCTGCTTTTTACAATAGTTCTAGTGTTGGGTTTAATGAACCTGTAACCCTTTGTATTATCACAATACCCGATAAAAAGCATTTTCTGGGCTTTTGGATCCCATTTCTTCCTACGTTCTTTTGGCAAGTGAACCATGGCTTCACATCCAAACACCTTCATGTGACTAACATTGAGTTTTTGACCAGACCACAATTCCTCTGGAGTTCTGAATGATAATGATCTGGTTGGTGATCTATTTATTATATAGGCAGCAGTTCTTATGGCTTCAGCCCAGTAAGACTTGGATAGACCAGCATTCAGGAGCATACATTTGGCTCGTTCCACAAGTGTCCTGTTCAATCTTTCTGCAGCCCCATTTTGCTCCGGAGTATAAGGTGTGGTTGTCTGATGCCTTATACCAGCCTTTCTTAGATATTCAATAAATTCCTTATTCACATACTCTAGCCCGTTATCTGTGCGAAGATTTTTAATTTTGCATTCTAGTTGATTTTCAGCTTCAGCCTTAAACTCTTTGAATTTTGTTAGAACTTCAGTTTTATTCTTCAAAATGTACACAAATACCTTCTTTGAATAGTCATCCAGAAATGTTAAGAAGTATTTAGCTCCACCAAAGGATTGCGTTTCCATTGGGCCACATAGGTCGGAGTGCACCAGTTCCAACAGTTTGGAAGAATGTGACACTTGAGCTTGACTAGGGAACGGCATTCTAGATTGTTTCCCTTCCTTGCATGTTATGCAAGTTACACTGCTGCTTTTTTCAGGTAGCATAATTCCATTTGTATTACATGTTGTTGACTTTTGTTGCAGTTGCTACAATGGCTTTTTCTTTGTTGAGTATAATACAGCCATCCGAGTTAAATTTGACTTGGCCACCATTTTTTGTAATCTGGTTCACAGATAGCAAATTCACAGCAAGTCCTGATACATACAAGACATTTCTGAACAATATGTTATTTGCCTGACCTTTTCTATTCAATGCATTCAGAATCACATCTCCAGAGCTGCTGACTGAAAGTGTTTTATTGTCTGCAACTTTTATGTTTTCTACTGGTGGTGATTTTTCATTCTTCAGAAGGTTGCGTTGTCTCGTCATGTGCATAGTTGCCCCAGAATCAATATACCAAGCGGAGCTGTCATTATCAGTAGGTGTGACAAATGCGGCAGCATAAGAACTATTTGATTTGGCAAGCTTTTCTTTTGGTTTTGACCTGCACTCTTGACTTTTGTGTCCATATTTGTTACACTGGAAGCATCTAGGTCCTTTGCTAACTTTCTTCTTCCCATATCTGTTTTGATAATTATGAGATGTTGCAAAAGCGGAGTCATTGTTTTCAGTTTTCACTTCTTGTAGCAATTTAGTCTTCACAGAGTCAGCACTGATTGTCATACCACAGCTCTCAATAGCAAGGATCATTGGTTTGTATGAGTCGGGCAATCCTGAGAGTAAAAGTGTTCCCAGCCACTCATCGTCCACTTTAAAACCAATGTTGCGCAATTTGTGGGCGGTGGTTATGATTTTACTGACGTATTCTTCGATATTCTGGCTTCCTGAGAGTGTTGTTGTGCATAGATCACGCAGCAGTCCGACTCTGCGTGAAAGCCCCGAGTCATCAAAAGCGCGGGAAAGATTTTCCCAGACTTCCTTTGCGGTTTCTGCCTCTTGAACGTGCACGTAATTTATGGGATCGATAAGTAATATGATCTTTGTTTTGGCTTTCGTGTCCTTTTTCAGATCTAATGGTTCATTTTTGGAATATTCAATACAGTCCCAAAGCTCTTCATGCTGCAAGTAAGTCTTCATAGCAAACCGCCATGTTGCATAGTTTTCTCGGCCGGTTAATTTTACAATAAATGCCAGAGAACTACTGTTTGCCATTTTCCACACTTATTATTGACGGATTGAAGCTTATTTTCAACGTTTCAGAACTTAACAGCGGTCTGATATTACTGCAGAAACTGAACCCGTGATTTGAGGTTAGCCGGCACGTTTTTTTTTTTACTACACAGATTTTTCGATATTAAAATGTTTAAACACCATGATCACTTTGGCTTTTACTGGGCCCATAACCTGATGGATTTATTTTGAGATTTAGTTATTATGAAATATTCAACACTCGTTTTAGCAGAAATCAGTTTATTGGATGGAATCACAGAATAGAAGAGGAAGAAACCACAGACTATTTTTAACACGGCATGAATTGTTGTCACAGATTAGATAATAAGAAAGGCAGGAATTTTAAATACAACAATTAATATCGATGACAAAGTCCGAGGAAAAGCTGTCGAAATAAACCTTTGATGTCGAATTCTGCGAATCGACCACCGTATTATAATCTGACTACAATTGATTTGAACGAATTGCACAATATACAGCATTAAGTACTTATGGAACCGCAGGTGTCTCATGAATCATATGATGTCACAAGTATATACCACACAACAATACCTACGTATGTCATCATCTTGTTAAGTGCAACTGCACTCGTTATCGCAGCCCAATACTACCGCAGGCATAAGAAACCTGCGCGCGAAGAGAAAAAACCAGTGGCGGATGATATAGCGATGTCTATGCAAGATCGTCGAGCCGCAACATTTGCATTAGACATTGGCAAATAGTTGCTCATCTAGGAGGGGAGATGTTACGAGTCCAGAGCCTCTCACTCTACAATATACATATAAGTGAACACAACAAACATACAGATGATTTTCCCCGAATATTTCGCAACCAAATTTTGAGTTCGCGTCTTGTGAACCGTGCCCGGTGCCTTTAACGCTTCAATCGCGGAAGCGACAGGATAGATCGATCGTGATCACTAGGTATAAGTACTAATTGTAATTTTCTTCTTAAATTTTATATTCTAAATTAAATTGTAGTTTTTAAAAACGCTTTCCGGGTCCGGCGGCCCAAAATCGTAATTAGGTATACAACTTGTATTTTTCATACTTTTATGAACAATAAACTATTTGTAATAATTTGTAATAATACATTTCAAAATAATTGTGTAATTGCTTTGTAGCTGCTTCTACTTCTTCATTATCTCCTTGGCATAATGTTGTTTCTGGTTCGTGACTCTGTAGTAGGTATACTTTATCAGTCCTTGGGTTCCGTGGGCAAACCTTGAATATATGTCCTTGTTTCCCACATTCCGAGCAAAACTTTTTTATTAATCTATCAATCCGCTTTAATATGGTTAGTATTTCCACAACAGAAACACATTGTTTTTGTTGTTTTGGTCCCATTATATGATCTATTTTGGGTTCTGTATGATTTTTTGTTTTCACTTTTTGATCCTTGCTGGTAATAGAACATTTCTGACACTTCTGGTTCTTTCTTATAACTTGTGCTTTGAACCAACGCTGCTTCTACTGTTCTTGCCAAATTAATAGTTTGATTTAATTTTTCTTTTATTTGATCCTCCAAATCTTTGAAATTACATTTTGCTCCCAGTTTCTGTAGTTGTAGTACATATTCTTCAATATTCTCCGATGGTAATTGATTTCTGCTTCGAAATGTAGCTCTATGTAGATCTATCGCTGTTGTTTGAGTTTTTGTGTATTTCTCTCTAAGTTTATTACATAATTCTTTAAAGGATAAAATTACTGGTTTTGCTGGAGTGCACAAATAAGTTAATGTTTCAAACACTTTACGTGTAATTTTTGTCAACAAGAGTGGAACTTTCTTCTGCTCGGATACTTCATTTAATGCAATTATGCTCTAACTGTTGTTCAAAGCAGTCCCAGCCATCACCATCAAAAAGTTGAAGGTTATGACTTGTCATGGTCGTCAATGTTGGGCCACTGCTTTTGTCGACAAAAATCGCTGAGCGTCTTACGTAGCTCGTCAACAGTCGAGTTGGAATCATACGCAATATGCAATTCCTGTAATTTTGCTTGTAACAGAGATTTATTCAATGAGTATATCCAGGACCTTTTTGCATAATCTATATTTGTTGCGGTTTCTTTTCAGTATCAATGTCGCTATATTCACTGCCTGACATGAGTTTGACATTCATTTGATTATGAACGAAACAATTTTATTAAAGTTGTCTTTCAACCGTCACCGTCACCGTTCTTTTATTTAATTTGCGCTTTTGTCCAAGCGTGGCCACAAAATGGCGTCAGTCGTTCGCACTAAGACGCCTTTCGTCAATTGACTATTTATGCTAAAAGTCGCTTAATTTCGCAAAACTTTTTCACGTAATTGCGTTCGCTGGTTCGTTTCTTCGTCGCCAAATTGTTGTATCTTCAAATAAGAACAATGTATTAATATTCCATAAACTTTTATTTGGTATCGACCATACCTGCAAAAACACCAACGGTAGAGAGAGAGAGACACCGAGCGAGCGAGACATATCTATGGGCTGCGTTCGGATATACCACAAATATAAAACCCCCTTTTTCCCATGAATCTGGAACACTGGTTAGAACAGATCTTCCTTTCTCCAATGTCTGGGCTATTTTAAATGGCAGCGTTAAAACCAAAAAAGAAAAATGGGTTAAATTAAATTATGTTTTTATATGACTGCGGTACATTTTGTTTTGCTGTTCTGGGTTAGTTAGTACCTAATTGTGTAATGGACAACACGATCGACATCAGACTGCGCGCCTTCCCACGTCTCACTTGCTGTAGCGCTACTGACTGACTGAGTTGAGTGAGAGATGGATGAGTGAGAGTACTAAGCGCTGAGATGAGACTGACCGGTGACCGACGACGTCCAGACCATCTACTGACTGTCAGTCTGTCACTCACTCACTCCATGTCGTCATTGTTGGCATTAGTGTTGCCAAACTTACGATCTATCGATTTTTTATTGGTAATATAATATACTATTATTACTAGCGACAGCTCAAAACGTGTCAATATTATTGAAATTGTGCAATACTATCGATATTATTGATAGTACCTATTGCTTCTAGTAAATTACAAACTAGCGATACTTTCTATGTTCGTTAGAATCGATAGTCTTCCAATTAGCAATAGAATGACGAGCAACAATATTAATGATAGTATTGATAGTGTTGCACTCTTTTAACGGTATTGGCACGTTTTCCGAGTTCGATTTTAGATATCGATTATTATATACCTATATCGAATTATATAATTTCGATACGATCGTATCGATACTACCGATATTATGGTTGATAGTCCCGCTATCTTATTGTCTACCGATTAAATATCGATAGTCCGGCATCGAGCGGCACACTACACAGCACACCAAACAACACGAGCGTCGAGTTGAGATGAGACGAGCGAGTTGCATATCCACGAGTGGGGCGGGAGGGAGGTATGACTGTACCTACCTATCTTTTGTTTGACTAGAGGCAGAGACACGTGTTAAAGTGTGAGTGACTGTGTGTATGTGTGTAGTGTTGTGACGTCATGGGAAAGTGCGCGGGCGAAGGATCGGTGGGACTGGACAGACGGTTAGAACCTAAGAGATAGACGTTGTTCACTTTTAAATTTTCAATACAAGAATAGTTAATTCAGTTTTTTATTTAAGAGTAATCCCAAAAGTATATATCTGGCGCAGTCGAAAGGATAGTTGCGGTACTTTTCGAAAATCAAAAGTATTTTTCGCAGCAATAACCGAGCTTCTGATTGGCCTTGTGTATAATAAATATAATAATACATATATAATAACATAATAATTAAAAAGTGGTGAAAATGAAGGTGCTGAGGATCTGCTGGTTCCTGGTGACTATGTAAGTCCAGTTTTTTCATTAATTTAGGTGGAATAATATACGTTGATTATAGAGAACTTCAGAACAGAAATAAATAAAATTATTTTTATGTATGATTTTTGTATTTTGTGTATTAAGTATTCTTGAAAAAAGTAATGACAAAATATTGAATTAATAAGTAGGTATTGAAAAAAAATAAGCATATTAAAAAAAATATACAAAAAATAATTGACATATTCATGATAGTTAATTACGATTGTGTGATTATGTCTGTTTATGATAAACGAGAGTCCATTTTCATTTTTATATGTATGAAAAAAAAAAAAAAAAACCTTTAATTTTTTTTTTACATTTAAACAATTTACTTATTGTTTTGTGTTATCTTTTTTGTGTACTGTTTTTGTGTTATAATATAATTTACTGTGTTTGTGTACTTGGTTTTTTTATTGCAATTATTTGGTTATTTAACCATTGCAAATATGACAAAATTCGGAGAATAACTTGTCTTGTTACTGATTAAAAGTTCATTACAAATTATACCCAATTATGATGGGAACCCCAACCAACTACATCGCTTTATTACAACTTGTGAAACTATTTTGACACAATACTATGATACTGAAAATCCTAATTGTTTCAACAATTCCTTAATTTTACATAACATCCTAAATCGGCTTTAAAGTAAAGCCGAGGAAATTGTTAATATTAATGGAGTTTCCTCATGGGATCAATAAAAAAATGTATTACTAAAAAACTTTGGTGATCAGAGAGACGAAAACTGCTTAAACAGAGACTTAATTAACATGAAACAGGAAAATGAAATTCCACAGGAATATTACAATAGATGCATACAGATTCTTAATACTATCATGAATTATATCCTTTTGCATGAAACCAATGAGGCTGTAATACTCTGTAAAAGAGAGTTTTTTCAAGCTCAAACTTTAAAAACATTTTTGGCCGGTCTTAAAGAACACAACCATAAGAGCTATGCGGCCCATAGATTTGTCTACAGCCTTTAATCGCGCGCACTTAGAATGTCGCGTGGTAGTGCCATATAAAAAGTATTCTATGTTCATCTCCACGGTTGGAGTTATGTTCATACCTAATTTCACTAAAATCTATTCAATGGTTTACTCGAGAAAGACAGCCAGACAGCCAATAATCACTTTCACATTTATAATATTAGCATGGATAAGTGCGAATGGAGAAGTATTTGATTATTAAAAGTCGCTATGTCTATTTTGCATATTTTTTCTAAACAAAATTTAAAGTCCTTTTTCAAACCTTTAAGGGTTGAATTATGTTCACCGCGTCGGACTTCCAAATCGATGCCATTTTCGTGATCAACATCCCATAAAACCTCAATAAAGACACCCATATAGATTTTAACATTATTTTCCCCCTTTTACCCCCTTAGGGGTTGATTTGTATAAATCACAAAATAAAGGTTTGTTTATTTGTATTTAATTTCCAACCATAACAAGCCTTATAAAAAAATTCGTGACTTTACTTTGAAAATAAAGGACTTTCTTACTCAACTTCACCCCCCTTTTCACCCCATTAGGGGTGGAATTTTCAAAAACGCCGTGTCAGGTAAATGTTTATTCTTAATTATCAACCTAAATACAAAATTTGAAGATCCTAACACTCTTTGAAAATAAAGGACTTTTTTTACACAACTTCTTACACTTTTGGGAGTGAAATATAAAAAAACGCCGAGTCAGGTACATATTCACTTTCAATCATTAGTTAATAGTTATTAAAAACGTGGTGATTTATTTGTACACGTGTGTGCAGCGAGGACCCATCCGGTTTCGACATTTCGACATCGACATTTCTGCAAGTCTGCGTGTGCGCATCTCCATTACAAAAGTGATTTATGGCCTCATCTGCCGCGAGTCTTTGCGTTTAGTATAAAATAAATTTTTCCACTAAACTTCTAGATACACTTTCCGCGTCTTTTCTCTGTAACGGGTATGCTTCAACAAATTTCGTTAGGTTACATTGAAGCGTTAGTGCATACTTATAATCAAACTTATCTCTATTTAAAGGACCTACTAGATTTAAACTTATTACTTCAAATGCACTATTTGCTGTGGTCGTTATGACCATAGGTTCTTTAACGTATTTATTCGTAAACTTATTTAATTGACATTGTTTACACTTTTTAACGTAGTTAGTTAGTGACGTCATTAGTTAGTCCTGTCCAAAAATAATATTTCTTTATATTATTTATCATCCTAGTTATGCCCGCGTGGCCACTCGTGGGTAACAGGTGAAAACCATTTAAAATTAAAGTTTTGTCGTGTTGATTGGTCACACGAATAACATCTTTTATTACGAGAATTCTCGGTAAACATGAAGTATTCACTTCTTTCAATAATAATCCAATCTCATCTTCGTTATATTTATTTTTCACTATAACAAGCTCCTCAATTTTAAATCGTTTGCACAATAGCTCTAATTCTCTCATCAGCACTTTGAAAGTAGATGACGATCGAGAAAATAGGTAAATACAACATTTTGAGGGCAGGCTGATTTTGTTAAACACAATTGCCAGATTGGCTACTAATTATGTCATTATAATTGCTTAAATTCCTATCATATTTAGTTGGACATATTATAAGTTCAATACAGTCAGAAGGTTTTTTTATAATTTCTACAACTTTAGGTTTATTTAAAGTACGTATTGCAACATGACGCCTTTTTGTTTTTGCAATCATTCCCGCGACAAAAATTCCGGGTTGTGAAGGGATTTCGTTTGCTAAGATTACGCAATCACTACAGTAGTTAGTAGGAATACTCTTAATTATCTCACATAGTGGCGGTATCGTATGAACGTACCTGTTGTTACCGACTATCTCGGTTGTAATTAAACTTTCCTTATTTAATAAGGTTAAGGAATAATCCTGATAGTTTACAATAGCTTTATATTTTAAGAAAAAATCTTGGCCTAATATTCCATCGGCCGAATATGAGAGATTCTCAAAGATAATTTTTTTTTGGGTAATTTTAATCTTTTTAATGTAAAAATCTAATAAAATAAAACCTACTGAAACTAAGTTACCACTTATACCTTTACTATTAATTCTATCACTAATTATTTTACTGTCTAAATCAGAAAAAATTCTTATCCAACTATATTTAATCACACAAAGACTAGCGCCAATATCCACGAGTAAATTAATCTGTATTTCTTTATCTATAGAACATGAAATAACGCTACAATTACTGTTGTAACTGAAAATAAAATTATCATACCTATTCTGCACGAAAAAACAGATTATTATCGGAAATATTAGTTTCATTTACATTTCCGTCATCATACTGCTGAGTAAGATCAACGTGAGGTGCATTCCGAGGTCGTATTCCCGGAGCACGCGCATCAATGCGCCCGCGCGCGGCGTTAGCGCTTTGATTCGAATTACCAAAAGTTTTCCGCGTGATATTGTTTCCGCTCTGCCACTTATTCGATCTGTTAGAAGTATAATATGTGTTAGGTAAATTGCGGAAGTTGGAATTATTGTTACGATTATAATTCCGTGAATTATAATTTGGCACACGAGTAAATGAATTATAATGATTGTGTCGACCTTGGTATGAGTTTTGGCGACAACCACGATTACCACGATTATTAGAATTAAAGTTAGACACCTTCATGACTTGGTTTTCGGTTGACGTGGTGTTTTCGTCAATAGCAGTTGCGACAGCGAGGAAAATTGGCGTGATGCTATAAAAGTACTCAGACGGGGGTCGGACAAGCCATCTGAAAATCTTTTTATGGCTGCTTTCTCATTAATGGGACGCAAAATTTTATATGCACGATCATCACCATTGGCTTGAGCCAAGGTTAACTTCACAAATTAATTTTCTAGCTCTCTACCATACGATTCTATAGATCTAAAACCTTGTTTTGATTGATGCATTTGTGTTGTGATAGCAACAGGTGAAACTTTTGATAACAGTTTCAATCTCATATCTTTTATCAGGTCTGGTACTGTACTGTAACTAGGGTTCATACGTAATTTCGCACTTTCGGACAACCTAGTTTTCAAAACGATAGTAATTAACTGTTGAGCTGTATAAATTTTTATCATGGTACTATAGAGTTCAATTCCATCTATCAATTGCTTAGTAATTAATTCCGGTCCGGTCATAACAGGTAAAAGGGATATGGCAGTCTTAATATCAAAACTATTAGATTTATCAGTTGCCATTTTTGCTGGTAAAGGTCCTTTCTCGGTCATTAACGATACAATTTTACTGTGCAAAGAATTAATATCATCTACAAACTTATTAATAGACGAAGTGTCCCTCGAACTTATTCAGACCGATCTATTTGTTGACAGATTTCAGTCCTAATATTTTCAATCTATTAAATTGGACCTTTGCTTCTTCAAAATTTTTCAAGGCTAACTCTGATTTCCTTCTTTTGGGACCTAGTTTACGTAAATAGCCCTTATAGTATTTTAATGAATTATGCAAATCAATTAAATCTTGTATCATAATATAAACTTAACACACATTTTAAAAACATTTAAAAACATTTTTGGCCGGTCTTAAAGAACACAACCATAAGAGCTATGCGGCCCATAGATTTGGCTACAGCCTTTAATCGCGCGCACTTAGAATGTCGCGTGGTAGTGCCATATAAAAAGTATTCTATGTTCATCTCCACGGTTGGAGTTATGTTCATACCTAATTTCACTAAAATCTATTCAATGGTTTACTCGAGAAAGACAGCCAGACAGCCAATAATCACTTTCACATTTATAATATTAGCATGGATAAGTGCGAATGGAGAAGTATTTGATTATTAAAAGTCGCTATGTCTATTTTGCATATTTTTTCTAAACAAAATTTAAAGTCCTTTTTCAAACCTTTAAGGGTTGAATTATGTTCACCGCGTCGGACTTCCAAATCGATGCCATTTTCGTGATCAACATCCCATAAAACCTCAATAAAGACACCCATATAGATTTTAACATTATTTTCCCCCTTTTACCCCCTTAGGGGTTGATTTGTATAAATCACAAAATAAAGGTTTGTTTATTTGTATTTAATTTCCAACCATAACAAGCCTTATAAAAAAATTCGTGACTTTACTTTGAAAATAAAGGACTTTCTTACTCAACTTCACCCCCCTTTTCACCCCATTAGGGGTGGAATTTTCAAAAACACCGTGTCAGGTAAATGTTTATTCTTAATTATCAACCTAAATACAAAATTTGAAGATCCTAACACTCTTTGAAAATAAAGGACTTTTTTTACACAACTTCTTACACTTTTGGGAGTGAAATATAAAAAAACGCCGAGTCAGGTACATATTCACTTTCAATCATTAGTTAATAGTTATTAAAAACGTGGTGATTTATTTGTACACGTGTGTGCAGCGAGGACCCATCCGGTTTCGACATTTCGACATCGACATTTCTGCAAGTCTGCGTGTGCGCATCTCCATTACAAAAGTGATTTATGGCCTCATCTGCCGCGAGTCTTTGCGTTTAGTATAAAATAAAATTTTCCACTAAACTTCTAGATACACTTTCCGCGTCTTTTCTCTGTAACGGGTATGCTTCAACAAATTTCGTTAGGTTACATTGAAGCGTTAGTGCATACTTATAATCAAACTTATCTCTATTTAAAGGACCTACTAGATTTAAACTTATTACTTCAAATGCACTATTTGCTGTGGTCGTTATGACCATAGGTTCTTTAACGTATTTATTCGTAAACTTATTTAATTGACATTGTTTACACTTTTTAACGTAGTTAGTTAGTGACGTCATTAGTTAGTCCTGTCCAAAAATAATATTTCTTTATATTATTTATCATCCTAGTTATGCCCGCGTGGCCACTCGTGGGTAACAGGTGAAAACCATTTAAAATTAAAGTTTTGTCGTGTTGATTGGTCACACGAATAACATCTTTTATTACGAGAATTCTCGGTAAACATGAAGTATTCACTTCTTTCAATAATAATCCAATCTCATCTTCGTTATATTTATTTTTCACTATAACAAGCTCCTCAATTTTAAATCGTTTGCACAATAGCTCTAATTCTCTCATCAGCACTTTGAAAGTAGATGACGATCGAGAAAATAGGTAAATACAACATTTTGAGGGCAGGCTGATTTTGTTAAACACAATTGCCAGATTGGCTACTAATTATGTCATTATAATTGCTTAAATTCCTATCATATTTAGTTGGACATATTATAAGTTCAATACAGTCAGAAGGTTTTTTTATAATTTCTACAACTTTAGGTTTATTTAAAGTACGTATTGCAACATGACGCCTTTTTGTTTTTGCAATCATTCCCGCGACAAAAATTCCGGGTTGTGAAGGGATTTCGTTTGCTAAGATTACGCAATCACTACAGTAGTTAGTAGGAATACTCTTAATTATCTCACATAGTGGCGGTATCGTATGAACGTACCTGTTGTTACCGACTATCTCGGTTGTAATTAAACTTTCCTTATTTAATAAGGTTAAGGAATAATCCTGATAGTTTACAATAGCTTTATATTTTAAGAAAAAATCTTGGCCTAATATTCCATCGGCCGAATATGAGAGATTCTCAAAGATAATTTTTTTTTGGGTAATTTTAATCTTTTTAATGTAAAAATCTAATAAAATAAAACCTACTGAAACTAAGTTACCACTTATACCTTTACTATTAATTCTATCACTAATTATTTTACTGTCTAAATCAGAAAAAAATCTTATCCAACTATATTTAATCACACAAAGACTAGCGCCAATATCCACGAGTAAATTAATCTGTATTTCTTTATCTATAGAACATGAAATAACGCTACAATTACTGTTGTAACTGAAAATAAAATTATCATACCTATTCTGCACGAAAAAATAGATTATTATCGGAAATATTAGTTTCATTTACATTTCCGTCATCATACTGCTGAGTAAGATCAACGTGAGGTGCATTCCGAGGTCGTATTCCCGGAGCACGCGCATCAATGCGCCCGCGCGCGGCGTTAGCGCTTTGATTCGAATTACCAAAAGTTTTCCGCGTGATATTGTTTCCGCTCTGCCACTTATTCGATCTGTTAGAAGTATAATATGTGTTAGGTAAATTGCGGAAGTTGGAATTATTGTTACGATTATAATTCCGTGAATTATAATTTGGCACACGAGTAAATGAATTATAATGATTGTGTCGACCTTGGTATGAGTTTTGGCGACAACCACGATTACCACGATTATTAGAATTAAAGTTAGACACCTTCATGACTTGGTTTTCGGTTGACGTGGTGTTTTCGTCAATAGCAGTTGCGACAGCGAGGAAAATTGGCGTGATGCTATAAAAGTACTCAGACGGGGGTCGGACAAGCCATCTGAAAATCTTTTTATGGCTGCTTTCTCATTAATGGGACGCAAAATTTTATATGCACGATCATCACCATTGGCTTGAGCCAAGGTTAACTTCACAAATTAATTTTCTAGCTCTCTACCATACGATTCTATAGATCTAAAACCTTGTTTTGATTGATGCATTTGTGTTGTGATAGCAACAGGTGAAACTTTTGATAACAGTTTCAATCTCATATCTTTTATCAGGTCTGGTACTGTACTGTAACTAGGGTTCATACGTAATTTCGCACTTTCGGACAACCTAGTTTTCAAAACGATAGTAATTAACTGTTGAGCTGTATCAATTTTTATCATGGTACTATAGAGTTCAATTCCATCTATCAATTGCTTAGTAATTAATTCCGGTCCGGTCATAACAGGTAAAAGGGATATGGCAGTCTTAATATCAAAACTATTAGATTTATCAGTTGCCATTTTTGCTGGTAAAGGTCCTTTCTCGGTCATTAACGATACAATTTTACTGTGCAAAGAATTAATATCATCTACAAACTTATTAATAGACGAAGTGTCCCTCGAACTTATTCAGACCGATCTATTTGTTGACAGATTTCAGTCCTAATATTTTCAATCTATTAAATTGGACCTTTGCTTCTTCAAAATTTTTCAAGGCTAACTCTGATTTCCTTCTTTTGGGACCTAGTTTACGTAAATAGCCCTTATAGTATTTTAATGAATTATGCAAATCAATTAAATCTTGTATCATAATATAAACTTAACACACATTTTAAAAACATTTAAAAACATTTTTGGCCGGTCTTAAAGAACACAACCATAAGAGCTATGCGGCCCATAGATTTGGCTACAGCCTTTAATCGCGCGCACTTAGAATGTCGCGTGGTAGTGCCATATAAAAAGTATTCTATGTTCATCTCCACGGTTGGAGTTATGTTCATACCTAATTTCACTAAAATCTATTCAATGGTTTACTCGAGAAAGACAGCCAGACAGCCAATAATCACTTTCACATTTATAATATTAGCATGGATAAGTGCGAATGGAGAAGTATTTGATTATTAAAAGTCGCTATGTCTATTTTGCATATTTTTTCTAAACAAAATTTAAAGTCCTTTTTCAAACCTTTAAGGGTTGAATTATGTTCACCGCGTCGGACTTCCAAATCGATGCCATTTTCGTGATCAACATCCCATAAAACCTCAATAAAGACACCCATATAGATTTTAACATTATTTTCCCCCTTTTACCCCCTTAGGGGTTGATTTGTATAAATCACAAAATAAAGGTTTGTTTATTTGTATTTAATTTCCAACCATAACAAGCCTTATAAAAAAATTCGTGACTTTACTTTGAAAATAAAGGACTTTCTTACTCAACTTCACCCCCCTTTTCACCCCATTAGGGGTGGAATTTTCAAAAACACCGTGTCAGGTAAATGTTTATTCTTAATTATCAACCTAAATACAAAATTTGAAGATCCTAACACTCTTTGAAAATAAAGGACTTTTTTTACACAACTTCTTACACTTTTGGGAGTGAAATATAAAAAAACGCCGAGTCAGGTACATATTCACTTTCAATCATTAGTTAATAGTTATTAAAAACGTGGTGATTTATTTGTACACGTGTGTGCAGCGAGGACCCATCCGGTTTCGACATTTCGACATCGACATTTCTGCAAGTCTGCGTGTGCGCATCTCCATTACAAAAGTGATTTATGGCCTCATCTGCCGCGAGTCTTTGCGTTTAGTATAAAATAAAATTTTCCACTAAACTTCTAGATACACTTTCCGCGTCTTTTCTCTGTAACGGGTATGCTTCAACAAATTTCGTTAGGTTACATTGAAGCGTTAGTGCATACTTATAATCAAACTTATCTCTATTTAAAGGACCTACTAGATTTAAACTTATTACTTCAAATGCACTATTTGCTGTGGTCGTTATGACCATAGGTTCTTTAACGTATTTATTCGTAAACTTATTTAATTGACATTGTTTACACTTTTTAACGTAGTTAGTTAGTGACGTCATTAGTTAGTCCTGTCCAAAAATAATATTTCTTTATATTATTTATCATCCTAGTTATGCCCGCGTGGCCACTCGTGGGTAACAGGTGAAAACCATTTAAAATTAAAGTTTTGTCGTGTTGATTGGTCACACGAATAACATCTTTTATTACGAGAATTCTCGGTAAACATGAAGTATTCACTTCTTTCAATAATAATCCAATCTCATCTTCGTTATATTTATTTTTCACTATAACAAGCTCCTCAATTTTAAATCGTTTGCACAATAGCTCTAATTCTCTCATCAGCACTTTGAAAGTAGATGACGATCGAGAAAATAGGTAAATACAACATTTTGAGGGCAGGCTGATTTTGTTAAACACAATTGCCAGATTGGCTACTAATTATGTCATTATAATTGCTTAAATTCCTATCATATTTAGTTGGACATATTATAAGTTCAATACAGTCAGAAGGTTTTTTTATAATTTCTACAACTTTAGGTTTATTTAAAGTACGTATTGCAACATGACGCCTTTTTGTTTTTGCAATCATTCCCGCGACAAAAATTCCGGGTTGTGAAGGGATTTCGTTTGCTAAGATTACGCAATCACTACAGTAGTTAGTAGGAATACTCTTAATTATCTCACATAGTGGCGGTATCGTATGAACGTACCTGTTGTTACCGACTATCTCGGTTGTAATTAAACTTTCCTTATTTAATAAGGTTAAGGAATAATCCTGATAGTTTACAATAGCTTTATATTTTAAGAAAAAATCTTGGCCTAATATTCCATCGGCCGAATATGAGAGATTCTCAAAGATAATTTTTTTTTGGGTAATTTTAATCTTTTTAATGTAAAAATCTAATAAAATAAAACCTACTGAAACTAAGTTACCACTTATACCTTTACTATTAATTCTATCACTAATTATTTTACTGTCTAAATCAGAAAAAAATCTTATCCAACTATATTTAATCACACAAAGACTAGCGCCAATATCCACGAGTAAATTAATCTGTATTTCTTTATCTATAGAACATGAAATAACGCTACAATTACTGTTGTAACTGAAAATAAAATTATCATACCTATTCTGCACGAAAAAATAGATTATTATCGGAAATATTAGTTTCATTTACATTTCCGTCATCATACTGCTGAGTAAGATCAACGTGAGGTGCATTCCGAGGTCGTATTCCCGGAGCACGCGCATCAATGCGCCCGCGCGCGGCGTTAGCGCTTTGATTCGAATTACCAAAAGTTTTCCGCGTGATATTGTTTCCGCTCTGCCACTTATTCGATCTGTTAGAAGTATAATATGTGTTAGGTAAATTGCGGAAGTTGGAATTATTGTTACGATTATAATTCCGTGAATTATAATTTGGCACACGAGTAAATGAATTATAATGATTGTGTCGACCTTGGTATGAGTTTTGGCGACAACCACGATTACCACGATTATTAGAATTAAAGTTAGACACCTTCATGACTTGGTTTTCGGTTGACGTGGTGTTTTCGTCAATAGCAGTTGCGACAGCGAGGAAAATTGGCGTGATGCTATAAAAGTACTCAGACGGGGGTCGGACAAGCCATCTGAAAATCTTTTTATGGCTGCTTTCTCATTAATGGGACGCAAAATTTTATATGCACGATCATCACCATTGGCTTGAGCCAAGGTTAACTTCACAAATTAATTTTCTAGCTCTCTACCATACGATTCTATAGATCTAAAACCTTGTTTTGATTGATGCATTTGTGTTGTGATAGCAACAGGTGAAACTTTTGATAACAGTTTCAATCTCATATCTTTTATCAGGTCTGGTACTGTACTGTAACTAGGGTTCATACGTAATTTCGCACTTTCGGACAACCTAGTTTTCAAAACGATAGTAATTAACTGTTGAGCTGTATCAATTTTTATCATGGTACTATAGAGTTCAATTCCATCTATCAATTGCTTAGTAATTAATTCCGGTCCGGTCATAACAGGTAAAAGGGATATGGCAGTCTTAATATCAAAACTATTAGATTTATCAGTTGCCATTTTTGCTGGTAAAGGTCCTTTCTCGGTCATTAACGATACAATTTTACTGTGCAAAGAATTAATATCATCTACAAACTTATTAATAGACGAAGTGTCCCTCGAACTTATTCAGACCGATCTATTTGTTGACAGATTTCAGTCCTAATATTTTCAATCTATTAAATTGGACCTTTGCTTCTTCAAAATTTTTCAAGGCTAACTCTGATTTCCTTCTTTTGGGACCTAGTTTACGTAAATAGCCCTTATAGTATTTTAATGAATTATGCAAATCAATTAAATCTTGTATCATAATATAAACTTAACACACATTTCACTTAATCATTTAGTTAAAAAAAATATACTAAAATGTTATTTAAACAAAACTCTACAGTTATTTATTATTTACTTACATTTAGATAAGTATATACTAATTTTATAAAGGATACGATAGCCGAACGTCGTCACACGGTGGATTTTTGAAGGCTGAGCTGATGTGGCGGCTGGATAACGCTGAAGGCAGGCCATGGGCAGGTTGAAGATCTTGACTACGATGAGGGTGGGCCGGGCTATACCCTGGACACCGTGGGCCGGGATTTCCCTGGACTCCGCTCCTTCTAGTTCTTCTTTAGGGTGTAGCTGATAGCTCCAGAGTTGAAGTGGCGTTACTGGCCAAGTTATGACGGGTCAGCTCGCGACGTAATGCTCTCATAGCTTGTTGGCGGCACTTCTTGTAAAGGTAGAATGCGAGTGAAGACACCAAGATGATTATGACGGCGATTATAAGTATCTCAGCAAGTTGCAGTCTGAGCGATTACGACTTTTTCCTTGCTTTGCGGTTTCCCCATGTTAAAAAAAAATGCTTCCAGAATGTGTCGACAAATTCTTCTATTTCTTCATAAAAAAAATATATTTTCTCCCAGCAGGTGTGTGATCTTCTCCAATATTGTTAATCTTCAGATTCGTAAAGTGGCAGAGTCGCCATGAGGTATTTGGATTTGCAGCGGGAATGAGGCAGTTAAAATGAAAACATGTTCTCTGCTTCGAAGTCAGATCTTTATTAAAATAAACTAACATTAAATAACACAATTAAAATAAATGCTTACTTAGCACTCTTCGACATCGACTATTATGTATGTCGCAGACACTTATAAAATAATTCAAGTTGCGGTAAAAGTAACAAATAAGGATACTTCACAGCAAATATATTAGTGCGCTACTTTTCTTGAACGTTAATTATAACCTACTCAAAAATAAATAACTCAATGCTCGTATATATCACGTAATTGTATTTTTCGACATATTTTTTAATAATAATAAATAATAAAATTCTTTATTGCAGACACGAGATCCATATAAACAATTACAAATTAAATATAAAATTAAATTAAATTATAAAAGTATAACGTCATAATTAACTTTATGTTAAACATTAAGTTAAAATGTCAAATACTGAATGTCAAATAATTACACTAAAAACATAATAAAATATGTACAGTAAAATAAATTAATGGGTAATTTTTACCCAGTGTCTATACATTTCAGTCGTCATTAGTCTCTCTGCCAAACTTGTGATAATTTTATTTTTACACTTGACAATTCTGGACATAAAAGAAGCTATTCGCTTTCTTTGTATGGAATTAAATGAGTCTACTTGCGCTTGCGTATACATTTCTGAAGCACTGCAATATCTCGTTAGACCCATTAGTTGCCTAAAGATGTTGTTATAGGCAACTCTGATTCCATCATGCGATTTGTTGGTGTAATTTGTCCAGAGTTGACAAGTATAAAAACACTGGCAGAAGGATTTAAACAGCGTAATCTTCACGTCAGGTGCTGATTTCGCGAATTTTCTAATTATCATATTTCCAACTGTACACAACGACCTACGTTGTCGTTCTATGTCAGCGTCATCTTTAAGGCGAGATGTTACTATGTGACCAAGGTACCTGAAACTATTCACTATATTTACTTTTTGTCCATTTAAAAAAACTTCAGGAATGTTTTCTGGACCCGACCCGGCTCTAAACACAACCATTTCTGTCTTTTTGGTGTTATAAGTTAGGTTGTGAGTTAAAGCAAACTTTTCACAGATTTTTATTAGCTTCCTTAAGCCTTTGATCGAGGGGCTGAGCAGCACCTTATCGTCAGCGTAGCTCAGATTGTTGACATACCTGTCATCCAATCTGAGCCCGACTGGAGTGCCACTCAGCTCCACGATCAAATCATTAACGTACGCGTTAAAGAGATCTGGAGAGGTAAGACCACCCTGTCTGACCCCACATGACAGATGGTATGGGTCTGATATTTCTGATCCCCACCTGACGTTATTGGTTTGGTGTTGATACCAGTACTCAAGAAGGTTAGTAACTTCAGAAGGGATGCACGATTTACGCATTTTTTTCCACAGCAAATCATGGTTAAGTGTGTCAAAGGCACGACTCAAGTCCAGAAAACACGCATATACTGTGGTATTACGCTGATTATAATAGCCAACAACCTGCTTTAAGGCAAATATTGCCGTATCAGTCGAGACCTGCGGGCGGAAACCGAACTGCCCATCGTCATAGTCAATAACAGAAAAGTGTGAATGTACAAGTCTTTCGAGCACCTTGGCCACTACAGCTGCCAAAGATATAGGCCTGTAATTAGAGACGCTCGAGATGTCACCTGTCTTATTTTTCACAATAGGCACCACAACGGTACGAATTAGTTCGTTAGGTAAATAACAGTGTCTGACACAGAGGGTGAAAAAACATATTGGGATATTGTTCTTAGAACCTTAATATTTTCATATGATAGATATCACCAAACTAAAACTTTTAAAGAAAGTGACGAATCGGTATTTTATTTACGCGATCAATACATTAAAAATCAATTTGTCACCAAGCAACATTCTAACTGATTTTAAAGAAGCCATAATCAATCCAGTCAAACGACAATTCCCAGAATGCAGTCACAAGCTCTGCTTATTTCATTTGACCCAAAGTATCTGGCGTCATGTCCAGTCTGAGGAACTCGCAAAGCAATATGTCAAAAATTTCACATTTGCACACAAGATAAGGCACTTATTTGCGCTCGCGTTTCTTGAACCCACAGATATATTGGAAGCTTTTAGAATCATTCAAGATAAAATGTTACCTTCAGAAGCAGCAGAGCTTGCACATTGATTTGACAAATATTATGTTAACGGAGCACTTTAAACGCAAAAAACTACTGGCACTGTTTTGACAGTAAAAAGAAATCGCCCATTATTTCCACCAGCAATGTGGTCAGTTCACGATCGCACACTTTCTGTGCCAAGAACCCAAAATGCATACACTTATAAATGCATAGAAAGAAATGGAACATATTTAAAACAATCATGGAATTTGCTAAGGAGCAAAACGAAAGTAGGGACACTGATTATGAAATTCTGATGTGAAGTGCACTGACACTAACCTGCGGCTTCAGCTATTCGTTCATCAAACGTACATATTGTTTATAATAGTTTACACTCTTAATAAAATTCTATAAATCTCCGAGTTTAATTAAAGTAAAGTAACCTTAAAAAGCAAGGACCTTTCTGTCATATCAATCGCAGACCATCTGACAATCTCCTGTCAGTGTCATACCTGTCACTGTCGATCTGACAGATGGGGCGTTACGTGCGTTCGCACTGAATTAAAACGTAAATCAGTGAAGACAATATTACTGGTGTACGATGGCAAAAATCAAAGCCAAGGCTGATGCTACCTCTGAACAATGAAAACCTGTAAAGTTAACAAGGTTCGAAGAGCCGTTTCGGCCACCACAACAAAATATTTAAATACAGTCATTCACCGAATTAAGCATCTTTTTTCCATTACATTTTTTTTTCTACTAGCTCCCACCCATCGTACCTACCTATCCACCTCACCTACTATATATTATATATATATATATATATATATATATATATATATATATATATATATATATATATCTTAATGAAAGGAAATTTTTAAATGACCGAAGTCTGCAGACATACTGCCTTATACAAGAAACGACATTACAGAACGTCTTATTCAAAGAATAAATTCCTCGGACCGTTTGCCAAAACGCCGACGTAATGCACAGATTGAATATGATGCTAGACTGCATACACATTTGTCACAAAAGAGTTAAATGGATATGAAATCTTTCTTAAGTGGATTAGCCCACATTCTTTATGTCAAAAATTAAAATTAAAAATTTTTGTACACTACGTATGTTATATAGTATATGTCTATTTTGATGATATTTGTAATATTTAATCTTTGGTTATTTAAATTGTATTTTCGTTAATATCCTTATTTAGCCCATTATTTTTTACATCAAAAATAAAAAGTTTAATTTTTTCTGTCTTCCAAGTAGGTATTTGGGATCGTTTATTTAATTATTTTTTTTTGTAAAATTATTGTTTTTTTCGTGTTGTGTTTCTCTATTTATACTTAAATGGCACTAATAATTTAAATTTAAATTATTAAATTAAACCGTGAATTTATTTCATCTTATACCTTAAAGTACATATTTATTCGTCACCCTTGCCGTGCCGTCGAGATAGTGGGCGCAATCCCTTTATGGTGCAACGCTCATCGGCAAAATAGTTATTTCGGAAAACCAACTATCGTTGAAGGTTGATATCGGCGAGACGTTCTAACGACAAAACGTTCAATGGACAACATTTCATTTTCTATAAAGCACTAAAATAAAAAAACCATTTCGAGGTTTTAGTGTCATAAGCTCACAGTTTTTATTTTAGAATTTTCTGATCGGTAATTTGTGAGATATTTAATAAAAACTAAAATGTAGTCCAAAT
Organism: Chrysoteuchia culmella; assembly: GCA_910589605.1. Taxonomy (NCBI): domain Eukaryota; kingdom Metazoa; phylum Arthropoda; class Insecta; order Lepidoptera; family Crambidae; genus Chrysoteuchia; species Chrysoteuchia culmella. The sequence continues at coordinate 22,007,534 of OU342652.1, read as the reverse complement.
CGAGAAAGTCAGGCATTTGATCCCGTCATTCCTTTTCATTTCTGTCTAATATAAAAAAAAATGGTTGTCTCTGGCTGAGTTGACAATGACAGTCAATTCAAGTAGTGAAAGAGCGATCAAAATCGAAGATATCGATATTCGATATTTTCTAATTTACATAATGCCAATAAAACCTCAAGAAAAAACAGTTTGTGATTGTTTTGAGTTTTTTGGAATTCATTGTTTTTATGATTATTGCTGAATAGATTTACTTTTTATGTTTGCTAGGTAAACCACCGCGCGACACCAGGCAGGTGGACCACGGGTCAGAAATTTGTGTGTGTTTAACGAAGTGGTTATTTTTTGTTCCACTAATGAAATACCAGACCTTAAATTTGAATATGGTTTGATAAACATTTCAATTCTAAATACCCAAAATGTATATATTGTTCATGAACGCGAATTTGTGCGTATATATATATATATATTTTATTAAGTTTTTTTTTTATCTTAACCAAAGTGTTAATCTTTAAATGTTTTGGTTAAATAACGAAAATTACAACTTTTATGTAGTAATCGATATTTGAGTTCTGCCACTGTCACATCACTACTAGAAACCATTACGTCAGTTTTTTTTTAATCCGAAATAAGCAACAGCCTTACCAATTTAACTTCCTGAGAACGCACTTACGCTCTTTTAGAATGAGCAAGTTTTGAAATACGGATTTAATACACAAATATAATGCTAATAATAAAAATAAAAAATACGTGTCTAGTATTTTAACATCTAGTTTTATTATGCATAGGAAAATTTGCATTATATATTTTTGAAATGTTGTCCATTGGCGATACGTTGAATCAGCGAAACGTTTTATCGGTGAAGGATTTTTTCGTAAACCAAAACGGTCGGCTAAGAGTGATATCGGTGAAATTATCTATCGATGAAGGATTTTTTCGTAAAACCAACGGTCGAATAAGGGTGATTTCGGTGAAGTTATATATCGACGAAGAGTCTTTCGATAAACCATTCTAAGTTCCAGAAGTGACGACGATACACCAGTAGTGTACAAAATAGGTACCCAAAGGGGAGTCAAAAAATGAAACAATTAGTCTCAGTAGCAAGATTGTTTATTGAAGTACAGACGTTTGTCTATATAAAATCAATGCACCATCGTTAGCGCGATGCAACCTGCCGGTGGCGCCATCTCTTGATGCATTTAGAAACTAAACATTTTAGTATGTATTATAAAGGTATTATTTAATTCTACATACCGCCCACCAAGGGCAAAGTTGACCTTTGGCCTTAAAAGTAAATGCATTATGAGAAGTTAAATAGAATGTATAAAATATGAAGCTTACATCGAATATGGACTGTATAATAAAGATAAAAGTAAAGGTAAATGTTCCTTAAGTATAAATTAACAAAGTAATAAGAAAAATAGTATGCAATATTATGAGTTATTCAGTGGCAATGGGTAATATACACAATTTACCTGTGGGTCGTTTAAAAGAACCCGATTTGGTTTTTAGAGTGACCACTCGCACTATTTGATCTAAACCAGGATGGACAGCAATCACTCTGCCGTAGAGCCAACGGCATGGAGGCATGTTATCTTCTTTTATGACTACTATGTCGCCGACCCTTGGTTGTTGCATGTTTGTCGACTTTGGGCTATACCGTTGTAAGAATTTGGTGAGGTACTCTTGCGACCATTGTCGCCAGATCGATTGGAATACACGTTGAGTGTGCTGCCATCTTCTCAACGAACTAACATTGCCGGTTTCAAAGTTATGATCAGGCACTGTCAAGAGAGCTTCTCCAATTAAGAAATGCCCGGGAGTGAGAACTTATCTGGGTCGTCCATGACAACGGACAGAGGGCGAGAGTTAAGGCAAGCCTCTATCTGTGAAAGGACGGTTGCCATCTCTTCAAGATGGTATGTTTCCGATTGAAATTTAACCGATTGTATTGATTTAACCTTCCACCTACCCTTAATATCAAGATATGGAGTCAGTGACCTGATTTTGGATTTCTTTGGTAAGTCTTGCTTTTCTTTAATTTTCTTTATTTCGTCACTAAAGTTGGCAGATTGGCAATTTTTAATATGTATGTTTAAGGCTTCATTTAGTTCTGTTGTGTTAAGGTAAGTAGTTGTAGTTTTAGTAGTATTGTTTTTACAGTTATTTATAAATCGCATGCAATAGGCCGTCACTCGCTTCGCTTTCGTTACAGAAGAGAATCTGTTCAACAAATCGTTATTTTCTAAAGTAGTGCAATGAGATTTGATAGCTTCTAGCTCTGTTTCTATTGATTTAGGTTTACTATAGATTATAATGTCGTTAGATAAGAACTCTGGTCCATTGAACCACGTAGTATTGTTAATAAGTTCAGATGGACGCTGACCTCGCGATGCACAATCCGCGGGGTTAAACCTTGAGTTGACATGAGACCTTGTGGATCGAGATTGCTTAGAATTTCCGAGACCCTGTTTGCTACAAACACACTCCACTTACTGGGGTGCTTATTTAGCCATGCGAGCACAACTGTTGCGTTTTTTGTAAAGGTGATCATAAAATTAAACAATGTAATAAATTTCACAAAGCGACGGTAGATACCCGCCGCAAGTTTGTATTGGACAATAACTTGTGCTTTAACTGTTTGGGTAGCAATCACTCTGTAAAGGAATGCCATAGTAAAGTCAAATGTCGCGTGTGCAAGCGCGCACACAACTCGCTCTTGCATCCTAAGGGTGAGGACGTAACCTTACGAAACGAAACAAATGAGAGTGTTGCCTCTTCGAGTGAAACTTCAACACAACTTGTCTCATGTATGGCGTCAAGTAAGATCATGTTCCAGCGGGTATTACTTGCGACGGCGCTAGTCGGGGCAGCTTCTCGAAGCGGTGAGAACATCTTACTTCGTGCCTTGATCGACCAGGGCTCACAAGCCTCGTTCATCACCGAACCTATGGTACAGTACCTAGGGCTAAAAAAGGTATCGGCCACAGGACGAATATCAGGCTTAGGTAGTGGCGTAACTTTTCTCCTGAATATGTCGACGATTATTGGACAGATGTATTCGAAGACACCGAATTTGAACTCTTCAAACAAGAGAACCTTATACCCCTTAAGCAACAAAAACTTGACTGCCTCAGTAATGTTGACTACTCATTAAATTCTCCTTTAATATCAGATGAAATAGAGGAATTTATAAAGTATCTTAAAAACATCAAGTTTAGAAACAGTTGGAACAAAACCAAATGGGTATCCATGAAAACCGGGTTGAAACACTTAAATGTATCTGCTAATAAGATTAAGGACCCGTTACTCTTTCACAAATGGTGGGGGAAGTTCAATACAGATAGAGCCCGGTTCACAGGAACTATTGAAAAGCATTTGCAGAAAGTCCAAGAAGACAGTGACCTTACATTTCCAGTGTTACAAGCCTTCATTAAAGGATGGTTAGGGAAGTATATTAAAAATCCCACCAAATCAAATGTGAATCAGGATACCTTAAAGTGGGGACAGTATAGTTATGAACTCCATGTCTTGACTCTATTGATAAACTCAGCGATTGATGAGGAGAGGGCATCCATCATCAATGAGTTTCAGGAATTTAACATATCTCGATGTGAAGGAGGTAATTTTATCTTCCGTTCTAAAAATTTTGGACATATTCTAACCTCCCCAGGATTTCTGTTTATTTCTCAACACAATGTGTTACTCGACAGAAATCTTCTGTTGATGATGAAAGACACTTACTAGGCAAGGTTCCATACACTGATGTCAATTCAAAATAGATCCGACAGCAACTTTCCGGCTCACACTATAGATGTTATATCGAAGTGCTATAAATTGGGGGATAGATGCCTGGAAAGACAAGGGAATATGTCATATGATGCCCTGAAGTTAATCGAACCATTGTGTAATCATCATCTATCTGAGATGGCGCACAAGTATCGCCCTCTTATTCCGAAAAATAACAATTTTAAAGAACATCTGAGAAATGCCCTTGACAAAGTGGGCACGAATAATCCTCTTATCCGCGAAATTGCTCAGCTGATTCAGGCTCAGTCGGATGTGAATATTGTGCTGACAATATATGGATCCTTTCGACACTGGGGACATCCGTATCTTGATTGTCTGGAGGGCCTACAGGTTCTATATGATCAAGTCAACATGATTAAAAGAATCGACAGAGCATTTGCTGAGGAGTTAGCCAGTGATCTTGTAACATATCATTTTTGATATGTTACATTCATAATATACTTTGACGATACCAACCTTTATTTATGCCTTTTTATCCAATATTTTACATCATCACACAACATTTTTTTTATACATCCCACATTGCAAGGTACATACATTTTCATTAATTCAATTCTACGCAATAATTGCTAGTTTTTCTTACATCTTATGTAGACTTAAATTTGTCAATAAACAACAGTTCGATCTGACGTGTGACATTTTAATTTTATTAGCATAAACATCATAATTCTCGGACTATTAGCTCAATCTTGCGAGGAATAGCAGAACTAATACAACGAACAAATATCCAAATATATACGCCTTCTCATTCTGGCAGTTATGTCTAGCTATTTGCATCTCTTCCTTTCACAAAGCCACCTAGCGTCGAGATTCCGCACTTCATCGAAACTTAAGCGCTATCTAGTGTCAAATAGTGGCAGTCTGTCGCACGTATATTGCCATCTTTATCACACCTAAAATGCATTACCATCATGTCATCTCGTTCACACAATAGCACTCAAAAGTGACATCTAGCATGACGTAGCTTCCTGCCTTCACGTCTGGATTCACAGATAAAAAAAAAATTGGATTACCTATGGTTTCTATAAACTTTTATTAATAACTTAATAAATATCTAATGTACAATGGGAGTAATTAGTTATTTATAATCTACCAATCTTCCTTTATTTGATTTCATAAAATTCTTCATTTATCTTTAACTAATTTTCTTAACCATAGACTATAATCTGATCATTCTAGAAGCATGCGAGTCTGTATTGTTTTTTCTTGCGATCTCGGGAATGTAGTGGATTGTTCGCGAAATTAAACGGCTGAAAGAAAAAAGGATATAAATAGGACTCGATTTCCTCGAGTGAGGATATTCGCTTTCTCTGAACTTCTACCTAGCTCGGTGTGCGCGATTGTTTACAGTGATTGAAAGATTTCTGATACGCTGTGTCAGGCGTCCCTGAGTAACTACGATATTCGCGTTCTAAACTGCATCACCGGGAATATCACAATTTCTTAAATTAGTCCTCGGATTCTCGACGTCCGGGTAAGTCTATCTGCTAAACGGCAATCATGTCTAACAACATCGTATTTATGTCACTGTTTTGTCATAACGCTGTGTTTTCTATCTCCTCGACAGTTTTTTTCTTTTAATTCTGACGGGATCACCCATCCGAAACGAGTGCTGCTGGGCAGACTACAACATCGCCAAGCCCTCGTTCGCTGACCTTTGACCTTGAGTGACCGGGGGATCCAGAAGGCCTTCCTCAGAGCACGAATCTCAGGTGTAACCGTTCCTATATTTTATCTTACTACACCTTCGTATACTATTCACGTTTGTGAGTTATCCACAAACGTGTGGCGCCCGTACTCATCTCTACTCTTCTTTTCTGTCATCAGTTTAGCCTAGTTATATGCATAATAACACCGCATAACTCACCTTTGGTTTGTAATCTACCGCCTTAATCTAGAGTGCACTTGTGTATTTCTTAAAGGACTTCTTATTGATTAATAGCCTATATCTGATCTAATACATTGTGAACCTACTTAAGGATAGCGATAAGCTAGTACTCTCATATATCTAGATTTGTTTTAAAATACCTTATTTGTTTAACTTCAGCTTTATTACTCTTATATGTGAACTCTCAAGTCAGTGAGAATACTGTATTTTAAGGCCTTCCGCCAGTGCAACAAGTGAGCTGCAAATAATTATTATACCCACGCCCTGCATTTCTTACAATCTTATAACGTTTTATTCTTTTATTTATGCTGGTCTCAATAAAACTTCGTATTTAATTGTTTTTAAGTCTTTTATTTTCATATTTATACATACAGCTAAAAATCGAGGTTACATTTTGCGCCCAACGTAGTTTGCACTCAATTCTTTGTTGGCAGTTTCTCACTGAGTTGTAGGTGATAAACAGTAATTACTTTTCTTCTCAAATTGAACTTATATCAATTCCAGTGATGGAGCGTGCCGCGTTCTCCGGTCTACTCAAGGACGAGGTCAGCTATGAGCTCAACCTGCGGGGAGTGAGACACGAGCGTGGTGACACAGCGGAGACGTTGGCTGCCCTGCTGGAGAAGGCTGAACCGGCCGCTGCAGAGTTTGAGGACAAATTTATTGGTTCCCTCAATACGGGAACAGAACTAGAGGTATGTGCACGGAAGTTGGCCGAGCTAGGCGCTCTTATCCCCAAATATTCAACGACTTCACACTACCAAAAATGTCAGGCAAGGTTGACCCACGTTATACAACGACTGGACAGACTGACCGGGCAGACCAGGGAGCAAAGGCTTTACAAATCTTCCTTACTGGAGGAACTATACAGACTCCGCTTTTCGATATCGAATAACCCTCCGCGCAGTAGAGATCCTTCCCCGTCAAAACAACACCTACATCCGACTACTTCCCGTGATGAAGAAAACCGCATCACAGACGTTCGGAAGAACGGTGCCGATGGGGATGTACACTCTGAGCATCTATCCCTATCCCTCCTCCTTACCCTTCTCACTCCTCTCCCAGAAATTCTCCAATATTAAAATGGGGTGTAAATTTTGACGGACACACCTGTGTCTTAGAATTTATAACTAAAATTAAAGAATTAGCTGCCTCCTGCTCTGCCCAAGACCATGAACTGCTCTCAAACTTCTCACATCTGCTTACTGGCGATGCATTGATATGGTTCCGCGGTTACAGGGACAATATAACTTCTATTTCTCAACTTTTTGAATATTTAAAAGAGGAATTTCTACCTGTTGATTATGACAGACGACTTCTACTGCAAATAAAAGGCAGGTTACAAGAAAAATCTGAAGACATAAAAATTTATATTAATCTCATGCTCTATGAGTTGACTAAATTATCTAAACCACTCTCGGAAGCTGAAAAGTTGGAAATAATATTATCAAATATGAATACTTTTTATATTGCAAAATTAGCTCTCCATAATTTTTCTTCGATTGCGGAACTCAAATCAGTGTGCTCCAGGCTAGACATAGCAAAGTACAGATGTGAGAATAGAGGTGCTTTAAATTCTGGCAATACTGCTATTGTTTCCGGTTTCACAGTGAAATCTAATCTCACTAAATCGGTAAATCAACCGTTTAATAAACAAAAATATTCATCGGGAAATGTTGCTACCATCTCCCATGATGCTAACAATTCCGCTATGCTACAAAAAGATGGTGTCACTTGTTTAAAATGTAGTGGCAAACATCACTATTCAGAATGTAATGTATACAATACACCTATATGTTTTAAATGTAAAAAACCTAATGTGCTTACTCGCGACTGTACTTGTTCAAAAAATTGAATAAGCGGTCAGTAGCATGTTCTCTCTCTCTTAAACCTGAACCCTCTAAACAAACTAAACATACTACTGACCAGGAATGGCAGGAATATCTAATTTTTTTTAAAAACTTTTTCTCCTCTCAGAAGATAGCTCCGCTTTTTGAGTCAAACCTGCCTGACAACCGAGCGTTTATCAAAGTCAACATTTTGGGAACAGAGTGCTTGGCCTTGGCCGATTCTGGTGCATCAACTTCGATACTCAGCGGTGATGCGCTAGGGACGCTTAGGGAATTAGGTCTACAGACTCATCTTCAGCCATCTTCTAAAACTCTTAAAGTTGGCAATAACTCAAATCTTAATATTTTAGGATCCATTACGATACCTATTACTTATAAGTCGAATCTAAGACTAATTACTCTCAATGTGTGCACAGATATTAACAGTCCTCTTATTTTAGGTGTAGATTTTCTTAGGGCATTTAACCTATGTCAAGATATTCTGGAATATACGACTGACTCACAGTGTCCTTCTGCTTTTAACTCTTTACTTGACACAAACACACACTTACATGCTTATGAGGATCTGTCGGTTGAACAAAAATCTCAGATTGATAACATTATCGCTGATTTTAAAAGTATTTCTGCTGATTCTAACAACTTAGGTCTCACTGATCTAGAAGAACATGTCATTGATACTGGTGATCATTCCCCAGTGAAACAAAAATACTACCCTATACCTGTTCACTATAAACAGCGAGTCGAGGCTGAAATTAATGATATGTTGAGAATGGGTATTATTGAAAAAAGTGATTCACCTTGGAATTCCCCTGTCTTAGTAGTACCCAAACCTAACGGAGACTTAAGGATCTGCCTAGACAGTAGAAAGCTGAATAGTGTTACCAAAATAGATTCATATCCTATGCCACGTATCCAAGACATACTTGATTCTCTTAATAATGCTAAATTTTTAAGCTCTATTGACCTGAAAAGCGCATTTTTTCAGATTAATTTACACCCAGACTCCCGGGAAAAGACTAGTTTCTCTATTCCTGGAGTTGGGGCTTTCCAATTTTACCGCATGCCTTTCGGACTTGTAAATGCATCTGCTAGAACGATGAGACTTATGGATAAAGTCTTTGGACCTGAGTTTGCTGGTCGTCTGTTCACCTATATTGATGACATAATCCTAGTGAGTAATTCATATGACGAACACGTCAATTTATTAAAACGCGTATATCAACGTTTAAAAGAAGTAGGTCTCACCATCAATTTTGAAAAGTCAGTTTTCTGCAGATCTTCCCTTAAGTTTCTTGGCTTCATCGTCGACCGACACGGACTACGCACTGACAGTCACAAGGTTAAGGCCATTTTAGAATACCCTGTCCCGACTAACCAAAAAGAAGTCAGACGTTTCCTAGGCATGGCATCATGGTATAGGCGCTTTATCCAAAATTTCTCTTTAGTAACTGCTCCTATAAATAACCTAATTAAAAAACAGCCCAAGGGCAAAGCTTTTAGTTTTCCGCAAGAAGCTCTCCTTGCCTTCAACGAGATTAAGCAACGTTTGGTATCTGCACCCATCCTCTCTATACCTAATTTTGATAAACCTTTTATCATCTCTACCGACGCCTCTGATTTAGGTCTCGGTTGTGTAATCTCTCAACAGGATGACGAGGGTAAGGAACATCCTGTCGCCTTCGCTAGCCGTTCTCTTACTAAACCAGAGAGAAACCATGCCACAACTGAAAAGGAACTCAATGCTTTAATCTTTGCTCTAGAAAAATTTAGGGGTTATATTGAAGGCTCTCCTTTCCCCACTACGGTCTATACTGATCACAGTAGTCTGAAATGGCTTGTTAGTCTTAAATCTCCTACGGGAAGATTGGCGAGATGGGCGGTCCGGCATTCTCAATTTAATCTTAAAATTGAGTATCGTAGGGGCTCTGATAATGCCTTGGCCGACGCTCTTTCTCGTTCATTTCCCATAAATGTCACTTCTGATGACGATCCGTCTCAAAACTCCCCTACTTCTTCTTCTACTACTAAGGACTCTTGGTACCTCAAGAAAGTACAAGACGTCAATTCTACACCCCACAAGTTCTCTGATTGGAAACTGATTTCTGACCGCCTTTATAAAAGGATGAAAAATTCCAACCCTCTCTCTGCTGACTGTGAGTGGAAACTCGTGGTTCCTTTCGAATCGCGGCATGACGTCATAACTAAATGTCATGACCACCCGAGTGCAGCCCATTTAGGTATCTTTAAGACTTTGAAACGTCTTACTCAATCTTACTATTGGCCATCGCTACATAGAGATGTCAAGAAATATATCAAAAATTGTCAAGTTTGCTTGGCTTATAAAAGCACGAATGAAGGTCCCCCAGGCATCATGAAAAATCCCAAACAGGTCCAACGTCCCTGGCAAATGATCTCTACAGACATAATGGGTCCCCTACCTCGATCTTATCAGGGCTACAAATTCATTCTAGTAGTTACCGACGTTTTCACTAAGTTTACATGCATATTTCCTATGAGGAACTCACTTGCCAAGACAGTAGTTTCTATTATTGAAAATAATATATTTATGAAGTATGGGATTCCTCAAACAATTGTCATGGACAACGGACCACAATATATTTCTAATGCCATGAAGGATTTGGTTGCGAAATATAAAGTTCCCAACTCTTTTTATAACTGTAGGTTCCTACCACAAAACAACCCTTCTGAAAGGACTAATCGTGTCATTGTCACGGCCATATCTTCCTATGTAGGTACAGACCACAGAAAATGGGCCGAAGAATTACCAAAAATTGAATTTGCTATCAACACAGCCGTTAGTGAATCCACTGGTTTCAGCCCGTACTTTCTAAATCATGGCCGCGAAGCTGTACTATCTGGTGACTGGTATTCCAACTCTCCACTTAATGAAAAAGATATTTTGTTTACCGACAGGACTTCATATGCATCTACTCTACCTCATCTTAAAGACATTTTTATCAAAGTAAACTCCAACATGTCCAAAGCCACTCCAAATATAAAATTAATTACAACAAAAATAGGCGTGATATTGAATATCAGGAGGGCCAGACTGTATGGAAGAAAGAGTATCCACTTTCTGATGCTAATAAATTTTTCACTGCAAAACTTGCTCCTAAATTCACTAAATGTATTTTGAAAAAGAAGATCTCTCCTCTTACATACATTCTGAAGGACTTTCACACATCCAAGGATTTAGGCACTTGGCACATTAAGGACATTTTAAAATCTGTACCTATATAACTAAACATATTTTTCTTATTTCATTTCATTTATGTATTTGATTATATACGAGTATTTTGCTCTGCCTCTACATACCATTTCCTCTCATCCGTATCCGTATGGTTGCCGGAGAAAGAATAGTGCCATCGTTATACCCTTGCGTGTCGTAAGAGCCGACTAAAAGTCCCATCTCCATATCCCACATTTCCCCTCATCATCCCCTCCCCATCACCATACCCATTACCTAACCCTATTATATATTCTTTTATGTACTCTATCTTTCTGTATGGTTTTTATTATATATATATTAAGTTTATAGTACCTATCTAGTTTATTCTATGGGACGGCTGGTAATCCCATAAATGAAAAATCAAAAGCCTTATTACTCAGAGCGGGTTGTAACTCTGTATAAATAAGCCTTAACGACAACAGATTATTCTTATCACACTAGTATATTATACTCATCTATATATCAGAGCGGCTGCGACTCTTAAAATAGGCCATCGGCACTCCATTTATTTATGTATATCAATATTTATCTAGTATACGCACACTTTAAATTTTCGGCAAGGGCGCATGGCAGATAGGCCAGAAGTAAGACCCACCGTCGATATCAATTATCTATATTGTTTATGTATTCCGTTTATTTAAATAACTTATTTGTTTACGCCAACAGCTGGCATGTAATCTATGTGTTTTTTTTTTGTTTTTGTTTCCTTTTGCCCTTTCCTTTCCTTACTTGATTCCCAACCCACAACTTTCTTTACTTTCCTACTCTACTATACCGTGCTATCCATCTTTCTCTACAAATTTTTTTCTTTCTCTACACAACTTTCCTTTCTCTACAATTTTTTCTCCTCTTGCTCCTTTCTTGTTTTATCTATTCCCTTCATGTTTCCTCACGCGTTTGCTTTCTTTTCTTTACTGTGTGGGGATAGTGAACTGTCCTTTACTCACCTCATCCCAGTTCTTTTTTTATTTTTTTCTCTCAACTAATGAGGTATTGTAACATATCATTTTTGATATGTTACATTCATAATATACTTTGACGATACCAACCTTTATTTATGCCTTTTTATCCAATATTTTACATCATCACACAACATTTTTTTTATACATCCCACATTGCAAGGTACATACATTTTCATTAATTCAATTCCACGCAATAATTGCTAGTTTTTCTTACATCTTATGTAGACTTAAATTTGTCAATAAACAACAGTTCGATCTGACGTGTGACATTTTAATTTTATTAGCATAAACATCATAATTCTCGGACTATTAGCTCAATCTTGCGAGGAATAGCAGAACTAATACAACGAACAAATATCCAAATATATACGCCTTCTCATTCTGGCAGTTATGTCTAGCTATTTGCATCTCTTCCTTTCACAAAGCCACCTAGCGTCGAGATTCCGCACTTCATCGAAACTTAAGCGCTATCTAGTGTCAAATAGTGGCAGTCTGTCGCACGTATATTGCCATCTTTATCACACCTAAAATGCATTACCATCATGTCATCTCGTTCACACAATAGCACTCAAAAGTGACATCTAGCATGACGTAGCTTCCTGCCTTCACGTCTGGATTCACAGATAAAAAAAAAATTGGATTACCTATGGTTTCTATAAACTTTTATCAATAACTTAATAAATATCTAATGTACAATGGGAGTAATTAGTTATTTATAATCTACCAATCTTCCTTTCTTTGATTTCATAAAATTCTTCATTTATCTTTAACTAATTTTCTTAACCATAGACTATAATCTGATCATTCTAGAAGCATGCGAGTCTGTATTGTTTTTTCTTGCGATCTCGGGAATGTAGTGGATTGTTCGCGAAATTAAACGGCTGAAAGAAAAAAGGATATAAATAGGACTCGATTTCCTCGAGTGAGGATATTCGCTTTCTCTGAACTTCTACCTAGCTCGGTGTGCGCGATTGTTTACAGTGATTGAAAGATTTCTGATACGCTGTGTCAGGCGTCCCTGAGTAACTACGATATTCGCGTTCTAAACTGCATCACCGGGAATATCACAATTTCTTAAATTAGTCCTCGGATTCTCGACGTCCGGGTAAGTCTATCTGCTAAACGGCAATCATGTCTAACAACATCGTATTTATGTCACTGTTTTGTCATAACGCTGTGTTTTCTATCTCCTCGACAGTTTTTTTCTTTTAATTCTGACGGGATCACCCATCCGAAACGAGTGCTGCTGGGCAGACTACAACATCGCCAAGCCCTCGTTCGCTGACCTTTGACCTTGAGTGACCGGGGGATCCAGAAGGCCTTCCTCAGAGCACGAATCTCAGGTGTAACCGTTCCTATATTTTATCTTACTACACCTTCGTATACTATTCACGTTTGTGAGTTATCCACAAACGTGTGGCGCCCGTACTCATCTCTACTCTTCTTTTCTGTCATCAGTTTAGCCTAGTTATATGCATAATAACACCGCATAACTCACCTTTGGTTTGTAATCTACCGCCTTAATCTAGAGTGCACTTGTGTATTTCTTAAAGGACTTCTTATTGATTAATAGCCTATATCTGATCTAATACATTGTGAACCTACTTAAGGATAGCGATAAGCTAGTACTCTCATATATCTAGATTTGTTTTAAAATACCTTATTTGTTTAACTTCAGCTTTATTACTCTTATATGTGAACTCTCAATTCAGTGAGAATACTGTATTTTAAGGCCTTCCGCCAGTGCAACAAGTGAGCTGCAAATAATTATTATACCCACGCCCTGCATTTCTTACAATCTTATAACGTTTTATTCTTTTATTTATGCTGGTCTCAATAAAACTTCGTATTCAATTGTTTTTAAGTCTTTTATTTTCATATTTATACATACAGCTAAAAATCGAGGTTACAATCTGGCTTATGTCGTTCTGAAGGAGAAGTTCGATAGAGAGAGACGATGGTACATAGATCATGAAGTCCTACATGAAAAACACCCTTTTAAGAAGCACGCAATAGATAAGACCTGGCCGACCCCAAAACAAATTATAGATTTTGGGCCGGGATGGCACAAACTGCCGTTGGTCAAGTGCTTTGATATCCCTGATATGATAGATCCCGCTCATATTTATTCCGATAAAAGCCATTCCTGTGATCTGTCTGAAGTTGAATATCATATAAAGTCTAAGTCTGAACTCCCGATTCCGAGCAAGAAAGTTCTTTCAACTTACTTGTCTCGGAAGCATACAAATTGGCCTGAATTTCTGAAAAAAAACGATCAAGAAGGCCTTCCTAGAGAGAAATTACTAATCGGTTTAAAGGGGAAAGAGAGAGAGCTTAAGATTAAGGGAAGGTTTTACGCTCTCATGTCATGGGAACTCAGAGAATATTTCGTTATCACGGAATATCTAATAAAGCAACATTTTGTCCCCCTATTCAAGGGTTTAACAATGGCTGACAATTCAACTGTACTGACAAAGAAAATGATGGACAATACCTATGGACAGGGGTCCGATGACTATCAGCATGTCTGTCTGGCTAATCATGTAGATTACGAGAAGTGGAATAATCATCAAAGGGGGATGGAAACAACCCAACATTCCGGGTGATGGGACAATTCCTTGGGTACCCCAATCTGATTGCACGAACACATGAATTCTTTGAAAAAAGCCTCATTTACTATAATCAAAGGCCTGACATAATGGAAGTAGTAAATGGGGAAATAGTAAATAAAACTGATAAAAAAGTTTCTTGGCAAGGACAACTAGGAGGGCTAGAGGGACTCCGTCAGAAGGTATGGAGCATTACAAATCTCTTAATCATCAGACGAGCCAGTATCAAGCGCAACACTAAAGTTCAAATCCTTGCTCAAGGAGACAACCAAGTAGTTTGTGTAGCATTCCTAGGGTTCGTTGATTTGGACTAATGCACTGAAACACCGTTTCACTGATAATTATTATATTTAATTTAAAGAGCACATACACAACACGCAGTTTTGATCGCAGCAAAAAAGGGAAGACTTAGTGTTACCACTACACAAATTAAAAATGCAATATTGGTCGGTGTTGCCGACATGCTGCCACCTCAGAAAACAACAATACTTAACATCTATTAACATCTTGAGGTATCATGAAAAAACTTATATATAACTTGCTTACAACAATGCAGCGCTATCTATTTTTACTAGAAAAAACTAGGTATTTAACACTAAATTTATAAAGGTAATAAATGTTTTATGATAAATTGTATTTTATCTTGTTATATAATTTTAGATCATTTATTTTAAACACATAATTGACATTATAGATGACATGCTATAGCACACATGCAATTTATTCTGTGTATTTAAAAAAGGTAAACATATTAAATGTTACAAAATCAACAACAATGTTTTACACAAGGCACATAGCTAGCAAGTTTTAAAACTAACTAGGTTAATATTTATATATAAACTATATATGGCTCCTTATACACTAAACACATGTTTAATAAATCAAATTAATTAGGTAGCAAGGCTATACCTGAAAGTGATCGTTTATACACCCTACCATTGGGGGCAGTGACCTCAAAGGCTCTTGTCATCTGCGCCAGGGAAAACCTTTGTCACTCGCGCTACTGGCCAATATAGAGAAGGAGAACTAGGTTCTTTCAAAAGTACCAAATCACCTACGGAAATGTTTCGTACATCATCCTGCCATTTTTGCCGATGCTGTAAGGTATTTAGATATTGCATGTGCCAGACCTTCCAGAAGCCTTGTACTATACTTTGCACTAGGTGCCAGAATTTTAACCTGTTACTTGGTACATCTGAAATATCTGGTTCAGGGTAGCTAGTGATAGAATTACCCACCAAAAAATGTCCAGGCGTAAGGTAACTAAAGTCTGAAACGTCAGCTGATAGTGGTAATATAGGCCTAGAGTTCAATATGCCTTCAATTTGACACAAAATAGTATTCAATTGTTCGTAGGTTAAAACACCCTTCTGAAGCTGTCTTTTTAAATGGTACTTTGCGCTTTTTACGGCAGCCTCTGCGAGGCCAGCAAACACTGGAGAATAACTAGGAGTAAAATGAAATTTAATGCCTTGTGGCTCTGTAAAATTATGAACCAGTGTTTGATGGTTTCTAGAGCCGTTCAACTTATACAATTGAATTAGATGATTAGCCGCACCTCTGAAAGCGCCACCGTTGTCGCAAAAAACTTCGCTGGGCATACCACGTCGCGAGATAAATCTTTTAAAACATGCAAGGAAGGTATCAGTTGTTAAGTCTGACGCTAATTCTAAGTGAATTGCTTTGGTTTTAAAGCAGACGAAAACACAAATATAACCCTTAGTGAGCAACGCCCTCCTCACCCTCGAATTTTTTTACTGTTATTGGCCCAGCGTAGTCAATTCCGACAACTTGAAATGCTCGAGTGGCGATTACGCGCTGTTTAGGTAACGAGCCCATCAGTTGCCTTGCAGAAGCTGCCTTCAGTCTGAAACAAGGTAAGCATTTATAAGTGATTTTCTTTATCTGGCGTAACCCATTAATAAGCCAATATTTTTGATTAATCTGGGCCAATAATAGTTTCGGACCAGCATGAAATAGTCTTAGGTGTTCACTTAATATAATTAATCCTGTTAATTTAGAACCTTTAGGTAATATTATAGGGTGTTTTTGATTAAAGGATAGTGTTGAATTTTGCAACCTACCACCTACACGTAGCAAGCTCATATCGTCCATAAATGGGTGCAAAGGTTTCAAAGAACCTTTACCATTTTCATTTTTACCTAATGACTTCAATTCCTCACTAAAATAAGTTTCTTGTTCATGTCTTATTAATAACACTAATGAATGCTCAAGTTCCTCACTCAGTAAGTAACTTAATTTAACCTTTTTATTACCTGGTTTACAATTATTACAAAATCGCAAACAATATGCTAATACACGCTTCATTTTATTTATATCAGAATATTTTTCTAATATATGTGAGATTTCTGTCTGTTTCTGGTCTAGTCGTTAGTGGTCTTGTTTGAGAGTTAATTCTAGATTTAGAGCAGAGTAGGGATACAGTGACGTTACATGTCTGATCAACAACTCGTAGGTATATGCAGGCTCCATAGCCTGTGGTACTGCTTGCGTCGGCGAACCCCACCAGCTGCACGTTGCGCGCACCATCCGACACCTGAATATTCCTATTGACGTAAATAGGCTCCATAGCCATTATACCATTAGCAAACTCTGACCACTCATTTATTATATGCTGAGGTGGATTGGAATCCCAGCCTATCTTCTCGCACCACAACCTTTGCATTATTACTTTAGCCTTGACCACAATTGGTTTATTTTACTTAAAATTTGCCTCTTTGTGGTTGCATTAGCATTAAAATTATTAGGAGTTTTAATTACAAAACAGTCCCGTTTAGTATCAATTGCAAGCCCTAAAGCCTTAATGCTGCAATTTTCCATGCTTAACTCTATATCACCTAACTGTCTATCTTTTATAGGTATATCATGCAAAAATGACTCGCAGTTAGATGACCATTTATGCATTTCAAAGCCACCCAAACTTAGCAAACGCATTAGCTGTACCTTAGCTTCAAATAATTTAGTCAAATTGGAATCTGCATATAAAACGTCATCAACATAAATACAGTTTTTTATTATAAAGGAAGCAAGTGGGTAATCTTTTTCATGCTGGATTGCAAGTTTGAGTAGACAACGCGTTGCAAGGTAACTTGAGCATTTTAACCCGTATGTAACGGTATCAAGCCTAATGCACTTAATAGACTCGTCAGGCTTATCGCGCCATAACATATTTTGTAGCGTGGTATGGTTAGGGTTAACTAACACATCCCTAAACATTTTCTTAATATCACTATTAAAAGTAAAGTCACCTATCCTATACAGTAAGACAATGTCAAATAAATCTCTTTGGACCATTGGGCCATTCAATAATATATCATTGAGTGAAATTTTGTTTTTTGTCTTCATAGAGCCATCAAAAACAACACGCGTACGTGTAGTTTTGCTTTCCTCATTTATTACTGCATGATGAGGCAGGAAGTAAATAGGGTGTTCATTAAAATCAATAGACTCAAAATTTATAAAATGGGCATGACCTAATTCTACATACTCATGAATGAATTTATGGTACTCAGCCATTAGATGAGTATTTTTAAGTAATTTTTTCTCAAGATTTAAAAATCTTAACAAGGCTAAATTAAAGGAATCGCCCAAAGTCTCATTTACGTCACAAAGTGGAATTTTTAAAGGTAAGTCTACTTGAAATTTATTATCTGACAATTTTAATGTACATTCAAATTATTTTCAACTTGTTCATGCTCAGCTATCTGTTCTTTAAATACCTCGGGGACCTTCTCGGCTTCCCAGAACCTAGCTATTGAATTGTCTACCTCGGACTCACAATTTGTGCAAACAAGCGAAATTATTTTATTTACCTCATTTTGTGATGGTAAGCCTCCAGCTACGATATGACCAAATTGAGTGTTAATAATACTTATGGTACCCTGCTCTCCGCTGGCAGAGTGTGGCGCTGTCTGCCGGTCAGGCTGCAGCGGCGGCGGCGGTGAGGCGCTCGGCGGACGCGCGGAGGCCGATGACACGCAGGACAGCGTCTCGCTTGTCGGCAGCACTGCGTTGGGTTGTAACGCCTGAAAAAATATATCAGCACCGATTAACAAATTTATCTCTGATGGTTTGAAGTATTCATCATCAGCCAGGGAGATGCCAGGGGGAATATTAATTAAACTTTGATCAATCGGAGCTTGTGGTAATTTACATGTTATAGAATCCACTACATGACAACTTAATTTTGCCTTAAATGGAGACTTTAGAGAATATATTTCTATAGGAACCGAGTACTGAGCTTGATTTTTATTATTCGTGACACCTATGATTGTTGTGTTGTCTCGCACAGGGGTCAAACCTAGTACCTTTATGGCCTTACTCGTTATTAATGAGACTTGAGAGGCAGAGTCCAAGATGGCCTTCACGTGAACCTCTCTACCGTCTTTAGCATATAACTTAATGCGGGCTGTGGGAATCAACACACTATTAGATTTATCACCTGACAACATTATAACGGGCTCTGGCTTCACCTCATCGCGATGCAGCAATGAGTGGTGAGGCTTTTTGCATTGACTGCATCGAAAATGAAACCTACATTTGCCAAGGTGTTTGTTAAGACAAATATTGCACAGTCCACCTTTTTTTACAAGGCTTATTCTATCTGCTGAAGGCAGTATTTTAAAGGTATTGCAAGTATAAATTTTATGATCTGATGACTTACAGTAATAGCATTGCTTGTCCTTTGTAGTTACGGCATTGACACTTCTAGCGGGAACTTTATCTCGGGCAGGCTAGGCATTTTCCATCGCTAGTGCCCTCTTCTCTAGAAATGCCAGGAAATGGTCTACCTTGGGTTCCGTCTTCATGTCTCGCTCGAGCTGGTACGACTGAGCCATACCGGCTTCTATTTTACGGAGAAAAATACACATTAGTATAGGGTCCCAAGATGAAACCTTTGCCTCTAAATTAGATAATGCAGACAATGCCTGTTTTATGGACGATATGAGCTGCCTAATAGCAGCAGGAGAAGCCTTAATTAATGGAGACAAGTCTAGTAAACTTGCTATGAGCTCATTTATAATTTTATACTTATTATAGTACCTGTCATCTAGTAACCTGAAAGCCTCTGTATAACTAGCTTCCATCAAGGGCAGATTCTTGATAAGGTCGTGTGGTTCTCCCTTAAGAAAGGAGCTGAGGTAGTGTAATTTCTGGATTTTATCTAAGGTAACGTCATTTTCAATAATAGATTTAAAAAGTTGCCTAAATGAAGTATATTCCGAATATTTGCCAATAAAATAAGGGATTTCAATTACAGGTAATTTGATATGGCGATGAGACTGAGACTGCAAAGCACTGGGTTAAATATTAGAACGTTTGTTTATCTCAGACTCCAGGGCAGAAAGAATTACGAAGTACTTACTTTCATAACTGCCGACATCCTCATTGTTGTCTGGGTCGATCGCAAGGATTTGAGTGTTGCATAATTCGTACTCGTTAAACGCATCTAAACACCGTTGCTTTTTAATAGCTATCATTTCTACTGTATTGGAGGCCAGGTTTCCCTCCTCTACATTATCCAGCAGCCTCGTGATTGTTCCCTTCACATATCCCCGTTTTTGGATAAGCGCTTGCAAATTTGCCATTATTAATAGCAACACAACCTCAGTTATAAAATGACTATTGACACTCCGTAAAGCTATTAATCAACCACAAATTACAAAAAATACTTCGCTACCACTTGATAGAAAAATAAGTATACAAAAAATGGCGTCGAATGCATCGAATTGCAGACAGGCAGGATCGCACGGGCAGCTTGGGTTGACACGATGGACGCTACCACTGCTCGTCCAATCGATGCTCGCAGCCCTCGTTGATCCGCTGTGATTGGTCGCCTTCGCGTCGTCCGGAACTTAGCGCGACCTCTTCGCGACGTGATTGGTCGATGAGATCGATATTGCACGCGCACACTGCGCGCGAATTTTCAAAACGACGAATTGTAGCTTGCCGCGCTTTTGGATATGGGCAAGTCCACTTTGCACTTGGGCAAGTCCACTTTATTCTTGACGACCTTGTGTTTTTTTTTCTTGTGAAATCTTCGCGGCTTTTCGTAGTATGATTAAAAAAAATAGCAAACACACTAAATGCCGATGCTCCCCTGATGTTGATAACGATGCAGGCAGGCTCTTATTATCTCGCAGTGAATTAGGTAACTGTGCTCGCCAAATCCCAATGGCGGCGGCGGCGTTGAGATCGCGTACGCAGGAACAGTAGGCCAATCCATATCACTTCACCAGCTCACTTAACACCTCTCGAAGGACCATTTGTAGCATTCCTAGGGTTCGTTGATTTGGACTAATGCACTGAAACACCGTTTCACTGATAATTATTATATTTAATTTAAAGAGCACATACACAACACGCAGTTTTGATCGCAGCAAAAAAGGGAAGACTTAGTGTTACCACTACACAAATTAAAAATGCAATTAGGGTCGGTGTTGCCGACAGTTTGCACCCAATACACTCTTCACAAAACCAGGGACAATCTCGAAATGCTGACGTGCCTGGAAGATATTTCCAGAAACAATGACTCTATTATGTCGGAAATAGAGGAGGGAGCCAGAAAATTAGGACTAATAATCAACAGGGCCGAGACAATGCGCTCAGCGGACTATTTAAACTATGGAAAGATTCCAGTTTTCCGAGGGAACATCAGAGGATTGGAAACCAAACGGTGGTCCAGAGTAACCTGTGTATCAAATGACCAACTTCCCACTCTAGGAAACATCCTATCTACAGTAACCTCTAACGCGTTAACTGTGTCGCATTACTCCGAAAGTCCAATCAACTCAATGATTCATTACAACTTCCTCGGGAATTACGTAAACAAATTGTTGGAGAGACACAATCCTGCCATCAAATCATCTACAGCCTCAGTATTAAAAGATCCTCAACATCTCAACACGTTCATCTATAAGGCTAGCCTATTATACCTAGATCCTTCCTTGGGTGGTATAACGGGGATGTCCCCCGGCCGATTCCTGATGAGGATGTTCCCGGACCCGGTTACCGAGGGATTATCATCGTGGAAGTTGATCTATCACAATATTTCTAGTCATTTAAAACCTGATGTGCTGAATATAGTCAATACAAAAATCGGGAGATTATCTTCCTCCTCTTTCTGTAAACTTCTAGAAGATCCTCTATCCTTGAATATACCTACAGGAATTAAAGCATTAACTATGATAAAAAATGAAATCAAAAGGTCATTAATATCTAACATCCACAATATCAGAAACGATTTAGTGAAAGATGCGCTCACTTACTCTAGGACCGAAGAACCCAGATTTCTAAACTTTCTTAGGTCTATCCAACCTCTCTTTCCGCGTTTCTTAAGTGAGTATAAGTCATCCACATACCTCGGGATCACCGAGTCGTTAATCGGATTATTTGAAAATTCCAAAACAATCAGGAACGTATGCTCTCGGATGATTAGTAAGGAAGTAGACAAGATCACTGTTAGAGGGGAGATTATTGGAATAGTCAATTTACTCAATAAGAGCAAGCACAAACTGAATATTCTAAGGATTTGGAACTGTTCTAGCCAGAGAGCAGATGAGCTAAGGCTCAAATCATGGGGGTCCCCCGTGGTAGGAGCCACAGTTCCTCATCCTGTTGAACTGATATCAAACTGGAAAGAATATACCGGGTCATGTCAACTGTGTTCTTCACCTGATGAATCCGGATCATATATCTCCGTCCTAATCCCGAGAGGATTAAAAAACTATTGGGAATCCAGAGGTCCTTATCAAGCATATCCGGCTCGAAGGACCATGTACAAAATAGGTACCCAAGGGGGAGTCAAAAAATGAAACAATTAGTCTCAGTAGCAAGATTGTTTATTGAAGTACAGACGTTTGTCTATATAAAATCAATGCACCATCGTTAGCGCGATGCAACCTGCCGGTGGCGCCATCTCTTGATGCATTTAGAAACTAAACATTTTAGTATGTATTATAAAGGTATTATTTAATTCTACAAGTAGAGATGGGCAATCCACCCACCCGGCGTTCAAACCCAGGTGGGTAAAAACCGGGTGTTTTAGGTTTAAACCCGATAAACACCCAAATTTTTGGATGTTTACGATTTTTTACTTAAATTAGAATAATTATCATACTTCTCGATCTGATCAAACGCAAGCCTCTCTATCAAAATTACTTTTCGCTGAAAGACAATTCACGTTGGATGACATGAAAGCATGGTACCTAGATAGCCGAAAGACAATTCAGCTACATGCCATAAAAGCAGAGTACCCAGTCACCAGATAGTCATCTCAGCCAGACGACATAAAAGCAAAATGAGCTAGTAGCAAAACGTCTGGAATTGCGAATAGTCCTTAGAAATGTCCTTATGATTAGAATAACTTATTACCAAAAGTCAAAATTAGTTTGATGACAAAAACACAGAATGAGATAGTAGCGAACACGTCTGGAAAAGAAAATAGTCTGAACTGTCTGAATCGTATGTCAACTACCGTTTCTCTATTACTTTTCGCTGGATGACATGAAAGCAAGGTACTAAAACCGAAAGACAATTTCGCTCACTGTACCATTCATTCTGACAACTTTACCATGGGATGGGTTGACTGCCACTATTCATAGTCATCAAAGTATAGACGAATTATCAGAATTAAAAGAAGTATAACGTTTATTTTTCCGTAAAACATTTTATTTTATAGACTACCTACAAACAAAAGTTCTACTTATTAAAACAAAAATCACTTATTTTGGCATTAAAACTTTAAGAAACCATTGATAAAATATAAATTGAAAAACTAAAACATTTTTTGGAGCAAGCCGCTCTTACGTTGAATCCTTAAAAATTTACCACAAATATGAATCTCACCATACAATTTAAAAAAATTGTATGATGTGATTTTTTTTTGTATTTTTTTTTATTTCCTTCCTATCGTTCTATCAAAAATAATATAATTTTTTCCTTTTTCTCCTTCAAAGAGGGCCCTCGTAATTATCTTTTCTTGCCAATGGGCTTCGACTTTCAGTGCGTGTACATATGACTTAGGGAGTCATTTTTGGCCCCACACGGGTATTGTAACGTCGTCGGTGCCAACCTTCTGTAGCGGCGTTGGTTATTGGGGTCGTTTTTAATATCCATTGTGAGTTAATATAGTCAATAAACATATTCATTTTGTCATATTTCATCAAATCGAGCCCTATTGAATCGATTTATTTGGCAGCAACGCAAATACAAACGGCACAACTTGAGTTCTTTTAATGCAACTGTCAATATTTGCATATAATTGAGCAAATAGTTTGGGTACCTTAAAAGTACCATCACCAAAGTACTGTGTATTCTTATCGACCATCGATTTTGAAATGTACCGGCCGGCATGTTTTTGTGGCGAGTGAGTCACACTCGGTGCTGAGATTGGCACGGTCTAATAACTCCTGAGGATGCTCCGTGTGTGGGCGAAACACGTGTAGAGTAGTCGGTGAAGGTGCAAGGTGTGTCACTGGGCTGCATCTGCATTTTTTCTTGCGGAATTACGCGACATATTTTTCGTTTTCTACTAAATCAAATCAAATCAAATCAAATCAATATCATTTATTCAGTCTAGGCTGTTACAAGCACTTATGAACGTCAAAGAAGCTACGCCATCGGTTCACAAACCCTACGGCGGGAGACCTTGTAACGAGAAGAACCGGCAAGAAACTCGTCAAGGGCTATTTTTTTCTCCCTGTTTTATTTCATACAGAGTCGTCAAATTGAAAAGTGAGCTTAACATATCAGTAAGGTCAATTTCCATCACAAAAGAAAATACTAATTATAATATTACATTTTATGGTTATCCTAACCGTAAACAATTTTCAACTCGTAAGGAAGGACTTACATTTATCATTTTTCGCATTACAAGGTTACTGTACTGCAAGTTGTGACGTAAATACAGGTCGGTAGCAATTTATTTTAGATGAAAATATTTAATCTCTAAGCACAACGTTAAGACAAGCAGACTGAAGTAGACCCATTTCCGCTGGCGGCACCCGTTCACGAGCATGACGCATGAACCAGCCATCGCTTCGCTCATCCATATTTTAGGGAACGTAACGACCCGCCTCACACGACACCGCCGAAGAAACGTTTGAGTGAGCATGACGTACTTCAGGTACTTATGTTAAAGTGTATAAATATAAAAAATACAATGGCAAAAACAAAAAAAATTAAAGTGCATTAATATAAGACGCAACTTACAATGTTACTGGAAGACGCATCAGCTGGGTCATAATCATAAAGCGTATTTAAAGTAAATTAAAAATAATAATAATAATGGCTTTCATATACTTAATTACAATAATTGGAGAACATTACTTATTTTTATTTATTCTGATCAAGCAGTGCCACGTTCTCAATTCAAAACATCATAAATAACATAGAATTTGTAAAATTGAAACAAAAATATAAATATCTCAACACATTTTAACAAATTTTAACAAAGCCGTCGTCTCGTGGGACGCAGCCGTTCGGCTCGAAGGACGCAGCCGTCGGCTAGTAAAACGCAGTCTTCGTCTCGTGAGTCACGGCTATCGTCTTCTGGATCGCAACCGTCGTCGTCGGTTCATGAATTGGTTCTTGTAGTTATTTGGAGTTACCGCTCGTTAGCATTAAACTAGAATTCGATGATATAGGTCTTCTATCCTACCGTCAACTTTCAAAGCTAAACTCTATTTCAAATATCACACAATGTCACTGACTGGGCCGAATTTATTTAATTTATTTTATTTCGGAAGACCAACAGCTTAAAATATTACAGTATATTTTAACATAACAATTGAGAGCCAATTACAGGTGTTCTTCAATAGAGACAGTTTTTAAAGTTAATGATAAGCACTTAATTGATAGATACGCATTCCAGCAGATAAATTCATAATAACTAACACAGAGTATAAACAAACCAAATCAAAAAACAAGCAAAAAAATTATTAAGCTCACAGAGAACTATTATATACCCAAGCAAGAAAAAGCCTATCCATCAAAAACTCATTATGCATTAATCGCCTCACCGATGCAACGCTAGTGTTAAACAGATCAATGACTAACTGTTTGGAAATTACGTTAAAGCAATTGCTCGCACACAAAAGGTATAAATTTTGGCGATAGTTTGAAGATGCAGAGGGTACGCAGGGGCGTCCATTGGTTTTCCAACGTGGTAGGCACTGTAGATCTAACTTGTAACTTTGCGCTTATCCTATCCTGCTACCTAATATTATAAGTTCGAAAGTTTGTGAGGGTATTTGGATGGATGAATGTTTCTCTTTCACGCAAAAACTACTAAACTGATTAAGATGAAACTTTAAAGCAATGTAGCTTATACATCAGGCTGCAAATTATCCCGATATTCCTACGTTATGACGGGAACCACGAGGCGGGTGAATGAAACCGTGAGCGGCCGCTAGTCATAAATTATTAAATTCGTAATATTTAGTAGAAATATTATATTGCTGAAGAGTTTGATTGATTGAGCACGCTAATCTCCGGAACTACTAGGTCGAATTGAAAAATATTTTGTGTTGTATAGTCCATTTATATAGGAAGGTTATAAGGTATTTAATATCACGCTACGTTTATTAGGAGCAGAGCATTAATGTAAAACGTTGCAAAAACGGGGAAAAAATATTACTTTTGGGAGCTTCCGTTGCGAAACGGTTAAAGTTACGTAAAAATCATGTATGACGAAATTGTTCCCCCAACAAAAGTTCTAAAAAAAAGTCCGCGACAGCATATGTCTATGTTATAATAGGTAGGCTTGCTTACTTTATACTGATATATTCCGGACCTTTAAGCTAGAACGTTACACGTACAAATAGCGCCCTTCTTGCCGTGGGCGGTTTATACTAGAGCAATACTTTTTCTAAATAAGTTGTATTCTTGTATGAAACGCTGCTTGCTTTGAGTAGGCAATTTGGAGACTGCCTACCGGTCGGTATTCAGTATTTAGCGTAAGGAAAATCTTAGTGGGTGAGTGTTGAATAGAAGTTTTGACTAAAATAAAATAACTTTAACACTAATTGTATATTTATTTAGGTTTTGAATGAGGTAGGCACTGCCTAATTGCCTATATGGAATGCACGCCCCTGAGGTTACGCATATAAGGGGGTTAGATCTAAGGGGTTTCCTTGGAGCTCTAAGGGAGATCTTAGAGAGAAGCCCAGGACAATCGACGACCCCAGAAGTAATTTATAATAAGAAAGCCGCATCCGAAATTTCGCGACGTCTTTCCAGCGGCAGCAAATGGTGTTTCTTAGAAAAAAACAGGTAATGGGTGGATTCATAGTGTTCATTCGTACGGAAGCAGAGGTATTTAATAAGTTTTCTTTGAATATTTTCGATGCGTGCTATATAAGTTAGGTACCGAGGGCTCCAGACTTGCGACGCGTACTCCAGATGGTTTCATACAAATGTACAATATAAAACCTTTAATGTTTTAGCGTATTTGAAGTTTATAGAATTACGCATCACAATTCCAAGAGCCTTAGATGCCCTGGAAATGACATGATCCACTGAGCCTTACAAAAGCTTCATTATTCTGCTTCAGATGGTTCAAGAGGCTTCCCAGGTCTCACTCGGAGACCTTCTCGAGCAAACGTGCGGGTCAGAAAGAGAGCAGGAGATTCTGGAGCGGGTGAAGGTACTAGCGCAAGAATTGATGCCAGCGGGATGGACATCATGGAAAGTGGCTCGGCTGTCCAAAGAAGATATTTTCGGTGATCGGGTGGACCCGTAAGTATTAAATAAGCTCTTCAAACTGATCAGCTGGCACGGGCTTTTGAGCCCGACACGCCTCTCCGAAAAAGGCTTTAGAGAGATATAGGTTAAAATGCTCGACTGGATTTTCACCAGAGCCCTAATCACCAGTACACCTGCAATTTGTAATAAGATCAGGGGTTCAGCGGCGGCAACGGAAACTCTTTAATGAAGCTGTAAGGGGAGTGAGGCCAATGTCTCGAGCTTATGCTGACAGAGCTCTGTCTTTGGAAAAAGACTCTGAGCCCTCATACTCAGGAAGGAATAGGCAAGTATCGTCAGATTCCGAGTCCAATGATGCGTGGATCTCTAAGCCAAAACGCTCTTGTATTGACTTATTAGAACAGAGGGTAGATGAGATCTGTTCAACTATTATCGATAGACTAGCTGGCACCAAAAGAAAATCACGCGATACGGAGTTTCTCTTCAGATGAAGACCTCTGATCCGGGGAGGATGAGGTTCCTGCCTTGTCTAGGCCAGACTCACCTGAAACTTGGCGCGCAACATCTGTAAGCTCTAATCAGGGAATAGGAGCTTAAGAAGAACTTCCCTAATTAGATTTTCTCCCAGAAGTGAAAGAGGTGGAGCCAAGTATACCTCCACCTTCTGA
The DNA here is from genome assembly GCA_910589605.1 of Chrysoteuchia culmella. Lineage (NCBI taxonomy): Eukaryota > Metazoa > Arthropoda > Insecta > Lepidoptera > Crambidae > Chrysoteuchia > Chrysoteuchia culmella. The sequence goes on along the minus strand of OU342652.1, from coordinate 21,979,774 downwards.
TCATATTAGAGCTGAAGGAATTGCATGCCAAAGATACGGATCAGAATCATGAAATCGGATAAGGTATAAAGAAGTAGTTAAAAGACTTCATGCTTCGTTGGTTTTCAGCGCGCTCAAAGTAAACGGAGAACTTATGATCTTGGAACACACGCGTTGGGATTTCTTAGCAAGCATGACGGCATACTGGGAACAATAGTCCATGGTCTGCTCTGCCAACCAGGTCAGCTCTGGTCAGCTCTGGCAGAAGAATTAAAAAAGTTAGCAGCAAAGTTACCCTCAGCTTCTGAAGATTTTAAGAAGCTTCTGTCCGAAGGTTTGGACTTTAAATCTAAATCAGATGATATACTACAATTTGTTTGTGCGCATCGCGCAGAGACGATTGAGATGCCACGCAAGGGTTTTAAGACTAGGAATGAGTCGTTATCGCCAATGTTACAGCAGATACCACCCTGCATACTGGGAACAATAGTCCATGGTCTCCTCTGCCAACGAAAAGCTCTGGCAGAAGAATTAAAAAAGTTTGCAGCAAAGTTCCCCTCGGCTTATGAAGATTTGAAGAAGCTTTTGTCCGAAGGTTCGGACTTTAAATCTAAATCAGATGACATACTACAATTTGTTTGTGCGCATCGCGCAGAGACGATTGAGATGCGACGCAAGGGTTTTAAGACTAGGAATGAGTCGTTATCGCCAATGTTACAGCAGATACCGCCCTTACTTTGCTCCCAAATCTTGCCATTGCTTTTTGTTTGTAGTGCCAGCGCCTCAACTGTCCACCTTCGAAAGTTACTTTGAACATAAAAGTGCCACGACCAGGCACGTTGAACGCAATCTTCTCTCGGTCTTGCTTTCTAATTAATATTTGCCAACAAGCTTTAGATAAGTCAATGCTAGATAGATGCTAGATATAGCATTGTAAGGATGTAGTATAAGCTATAGTATTAAGAACTTATAACCAATATATAATCATGCATTTATTGAATATAGCCAGTCTTTGGACCGATCTCGTGGTTTCATTACATGTCCCTAGCACCGTCCCTACATGGCGACCCTGCCATTTATGGGGTGCGAGCGCAGGCACAGATCGCGTTACGTGTCTTCAGTCGAACGAAATTAAAAATGAATTTCTCGGACTATTCTTTGTTCCTGTTAAGAGAGACAGCCGTCAATCAAGTGATAAATTTAGTTGTTAAAAATGTGTAACTCTGCGGCGAACAGACCTGCACCCTCGGCGAGTGAAGTTACCCATGTGGGCTTCAAGAACTCATTTGACCAGCATTATGAGTATAAGTTGGTTAAAGTTGATTTATACTTGGCGCTGCTAGTGGCAATGCTAGCTATTGGAATAATATTTTTATTGGCGCGATACATAAATAAATGTTTCAATAAGAGAATAGATAGAAGAGCCCAAGCTCAATCGATGCGATTAAGCAGAATTGCGGATGGAGAATCACCGGTACAATAGCTGAAAACATTATTACGAAGTGCGTGAGTGAAATGTGAAAAGTAAAAAGTCACATAAATAAATAAAATTCGCAGTATGTACGTGCGGCAGAGCCCGGTACTTCATTTGAACATGTGACGGAAAATCAGTTTTTTCGTCAATGAAGAACATATTTTAGAATGTGATAATGTATGTTATGTCAAATTGCCAACATTTCACAGTTTGGATTATTATTTGTTAGTGGATACAGGCGCTTCCATATCGGCTGTTAAGTACAAACATGTCTTGGAACAAGATATTCCAATCCATGTAGAGAATATTATTATTAATGGACTAGGTGGAAAGGTTCGTGCAATAGGATATGTAAACATAACTTTACGTTTCGGCAAGAATAATCTGACACATTGATTCTTTTTTTTATTTACTTGCCATGTAAGGCACATGGTATTCTGGGGCAAGACTTTCTTAGCAAACACAAGTCGGTTTTGAATTTCGAGAACAAATTTTGAATTTCGAGACACTTTGGTCTAATAATAATAAGTTAGAGTTTCCATTATTATTAGGGTCGAATTCTCAAAGTACGTATTTTATACCTGCTAGGTCAGAGTCCATACACCGCATAAATACTAATGAGACAGAAGAATGTTTGGTGTGTGCAAGCGTGATTCAGGAAGGCGTTTATATAGCGAGTACATTGACCACTCCAAAGGATGGTAAATTATTGGTTCAAGTTTTAAATACGACTGATGTAGACTTGAACTGCAAACGGTTGTACAAAGTCTCGGGGATTACAATATATGTAATTTTGACAAAAAAAAAAAAAATTCAGATAGAGTAAACCAATTATTTTGTAATTTACAGTTAGGGCGCTTAAATAAAGAGGAAAAAAATTCTATAGAAAATTTGACAACAAAATATTCTGATATATTTTATTTGCCTGGCGATAAGCTTAATACAACTTTAATTTATAAACATTCTATCCGTATGAAACCTAACACAAACCCCATATATGTCAAGCCTTACATATTGCCATATTCTCAAATTGATAAAATGTTAAAGGACGGAATTGCAGAAAAATGTGAAAGTGAATGGTCCAGTCCGATTCTTTTAGTTACAAAAAAATTAGACTCTAGCGGGGAAAAAAATCTAAGGTAGTCATTGATTACAGGAAAATTAATGACTGTATCGAAAATGATAAATTTCCTCTTCATAACGTGAACGAAATATTAGACGCGTTATCCGGTAGTGTTTATTTTTCGCATCTTGATCTTTATCAAGGTTATTATAACGTGGAATTAGAACCAAACAGTCTCAAGTACACTGCATTTTGTTCTGGGCAATTTCAAATGACAAGAATGCCCATGGGGTTAAAGACTAGCCCCAGCTCTTTTTCAAGAATGATGAATTTAGTCTATGGAAAAAGACTCTGAGCCCTCATACTCAGGAAGGAAAAGGCAAGTATCATCAGATCCCGAGTCCAATGATGCGTGGATCTCTAAGCCAAAATGCTCTTGTATTGACTTATTAGAACAGAGGGTAGATGAGATCTGTTTAACTATTATCGATAGATTAGCTGGCACCAAAAGAAAATCACGCGATACGGAGTTTCTCTTCAGATGAAGACCTCTCATCCGGGGTGGATGAGGTTCCTGCCTTGTCTAGGCCAGACTCACCTGAAACTTGGCGCGCACCATCTGTAAGCTCTAATCAGGGAATAGGAGCTTATGAAGAACTTCCCTTATTAGATTTTGTACCAGAATTGAAAGAGGTGGAGCCAAGTATACCTCCACCTTCTGATCATATTAGAGCTGAGGGAATTGCATGCCAAAGATTCGGATCAGAATAATGAAATCGGATAAGGTATAAAGAAGTAGTTAAAAGACTTCATGCTTCGTTGGTTTTCAGCGCGCTCAAAGTAAACGGAGAGCTTAATGATCTTGGAACACACGCGTTGGAATTTCTTATCAAGCATGACGGCATACTGGGAACAACAGTCCATGGTCTCCTCTGCCAAAGAAAAGCTCTGGCAGAAGAATTAAAAAAGTTAGCAGCAAAGTTCCCCTCAGCTTCTGAAGATTTGAAGAAGCTTCTGTCCGAAGGTTCGGACTTTAAATCTAAATCAGATGACATACTACAATTTGTTTGTGACGATTGAGATGCGACGCAAGGGTTTTAAGACTAGGAATGAGTCGTTATCGCCAATGTTACAACAGATACCACCCTCACACAGGCACTTATTCGAGGAGGCAAAGATGACGAATTTCATTAAAGATAACGGAGGGACATCGCGTATTTTTCCATCACGATTTGGACGAGTCCCTGGCAAAGAGGGACGGGCACTCATCGTCAAACCCGTAACCAAGGAGCTTTTTAGCCGACAAAGCCGCAAAATCCGTCTAAGCAACCACAATCGTTTCAAAACACCAATAGCCAGAAGAGAAAGCAGTCAGATAACCGACCCAAGAAGGCACCTGAAAGGAAAGACCAACGTGGGCAGCGCCGTAACTACTGACACGAAAGTGGACAGTTGAGGCGGTACAAAAAGAAATGTCAAAATTTGCTCCCAAATCTTGTCATTGCTTTTTGTTTGTAGTGCCATCGCCTCAGCGTATATGGAATCTATACCTTATACTCATGACGTCAGAGACCGTGTTGTGGTCGGGTATATTTTCAAATCCAGAAAGCGGACATCATTTCATTAAAGCATACCTTTACCTAACGTTTGTGACGTCAATGGCACGTGTAGACATCGGGTATACTTTCAAATTTAGGATACGGCCGCGTAGGTAGTTGAAAACATACCCGACCGCAACGAAGCAATCGTTTGGTACTCTTTTGGCACGTTACTATTTAAATCGTCCTTTCCCTTTCACCCGCTGGCTGACGCAATATTTTGTTTGTTGCATCATTTTCTTACCACGTGCGAGTCGTCAGTACCAGTACTATTTAAATTTTGATTTCAAGTGTTTTTAATTAAAAAAGCAGGAAATAAGTATAGTACATAGTACGGTACGAAGTGTATTATAAAGTGATAACTATAGTTTGTGTTCCTTTTAGTTTAAAACGTGTGTAAAATGATAGATAAAGTCAGCTTAGAGGGTTTTATAACCGAACATTGTGGACTTATCGGGAATCTGGATTTTGAATCGGGGGAAAAGCACTTAATGCAATTTAGACTGAAAGCTGATCAAAATGAAGAACAAGAACGATATGTTAAGTTAATCGACGAGTTTGTTCAATTTTCAAAAAACTAACTGGATAGTTCGAAAGTCATATCCTTCGTTGAAGCGCTTCTTGTTTCGAAAAACCTATAAACATGTCAACATTCATCGTTCAATAAAAAATCTGTTAAGTCATCTCGTGGACAAAACTGTAAGGCTAAAATAGACTTTGTTATCAAAAAAGTGAACAAGGACACTATTCGAAACGACAAGCTTTTGTCGCAAGGGTATAATGTGTTAGTGACCATAGGTTTTGAACACTCTCATCGCGTTTACGTTGCGGAAGCTTTGAATTCACTAAAATGCAGCCAGGAAACCGAAGAAACTTTTAAGAAATATTTCGATAGTGGAATGACACCTTACGCACCAATAAATTACAATGAGATGAACTTACTGGACTCGTTTCAAGATACTGCTGTAAATGGAATAGAGATGCTATCAAATTCTCAAATAAATCCCTCCGAAAATCATGTATACTACATGTACAATAAATGGCGTACTGAAAACTATGGTGACCGTAATGAATGCAATCTCCTCGAACTTATAGAAAGGAAAATTGAGAGTTTAAGTAACAAAGGCTACGTGATACTGTTGAAACAAAATCCCAGGATTATCGTCATAATTACTCCAATCATGAAACGGGTCTTTCTATCTAGTGCATATGAGAATTTGATCTTTGTAGACACAACATCATCGTGTGATCAGGCCAGTTCTGCGATCACTCTAGTTTTTACATCTCACAAAATTAGTGGTCTTCCTTTGGCTTGTGCTATACATACTGAGCAAAATGAGTCCAATTACACGTTGGTTTTTGCTGCTATTAAAGAAGCTGTGGAAAAGAACGAGGTGGGTAAAAAATTTGAGCCTGATATTGTTATGACGGACGATTCTACTGCGGAACGAAATGCTTTGAGAACAATTTTTTCAAATGGTCGATTACTATTATGCGCATTCCATGTTTGCCAAGGCTTTTGGCGTTGGCTTTGCATTGCAGACCACAAGGTCGCCATATTAAAAAGACAATCCATCATGATACGTTTTAGAAATATTCTTTTTGTAACTGATCCAGAAGATGCAGTCAAATTGTATGAGGGATTGATAGGTGACGAATATGTCAAGACGATGCCAGCTCTCTTAAATCATTAGAGTAACTTGTGGAAACGGCGGCTTGAATGGTGCGTCTCTGAAAGGTTGGATTTACTTACGCAAGGATACAACACCAACAACATAACAGAAGCATCTATACGCATTCTTAAAGACGTGATACTCCAGCGCTGTAAAGCATTTAATGCTTGCGCATTGGTAGATTTCATCACGTCCATTTTTGAAAATTATTTTAAGCGGCGCATCATTTCTTACGCTAACACGCGAAAAACCAAGGACTCCATTTATGCAATGTTCTTGAACAATGCTCGAAATATCAAAAATATTTATAAAGTCAACGATAATGAGTACACTGTGGAATCGGAGATAAGTCCAAATACTTTTTACACGGTCAGAGTCGATATAGCCGTTTGCGACTGTGATGCTGGAAAGTGTGGAAGATTCTGCAAGCACCTGTGTAGCATTGAGCAAAAGTTTGGGGTTATATTTCCCAATTCTCCGCGGCTGTCTATTGATGATAGAATCTCACTAGCAAGAATTGCGACGGGGGATGAGATAAATGAAAATTTCTATTTGAATATGCTGAATTTGGACCAAACACCGAACAATGATTTGGACTCGATAGTACCACGGTGCTCTTCCTCCAATACACAAGAGTCGATACAGGATGCGGCCAATTCTTTGTCTTACTCGCAACAGGTTGCTGTAGAATTCCCCAAACAATATAAAAATGCACTTGCAGAATTTAATACTGAAGTACAACGCTTCACACAGTTATTTGAAACGAACCCCACAGTCCACAATAGAGCACTAGCTAAATTCACAAATATGATTAAAAAAAATAATACATCAGAGCAAGGACAAGACTTCATTTTACATCAGATAAAAACAAGACGTGTACCGAGGAAAATTAAAGTTCAAAGTACAGCCCTGAGACGTAAAGACAGGAAAATAGGAAAGACCAACCCCCATATTCTAAGTCGTTCCACCAAAACTTTTTACACTCCACTCAACCTCGTGGTAAAAATGGTAGTGTACGCTAGGCCTAACACGGAGTGGCTACGTACTCTTTGGCTCCCCCAGGTCCTTACGGAGTTATGACTTAGAATACCGATTTCGAGGTGTATTTCGAAGAGGTTTTCAATGAGGTTTCGTTGAGTCGAGGACGAGTAAGTTTTGGAGGAACGACTTAGAATATGGGTGCAAGTCTAGGATTCAAGCTGGGCGGCCATCTAACACAGAACGCAAAACTAAACGATAGCATGACTTAGGACAAAATATTAAAATGAATGTCCATAACGCGCGCTAAATTCTTATTTTTAATTTGATTACTTCATGCCAATTGTGTTTTTAGAGCAAGTTCATTTCCCTTCGTAATAAACATTTTATATACACATTTGTTCTGGTATATTTTTTCTCTATAAAATTAAACGTCCCTTTGTCAGTCTATGTATTCGATAGCGAATCTAATTTAAAGTGGAGAAACACTGAAACGGGTGTACATTATAGCAATGTAAAATGGATTGTCCTACCTGAAAGTATACCCTAAAAAATGTTGCGGTTGGGTATATTTTGAAATCCTTAATACGCGCGTTATATATTTTGTAAGTATACCCAAAAAAATGTTGCAGTCGGGTATATTTTGAAATCCTTAACACGCGCTGTATAAAGTATTTTTTTAAAGTATATCCGAACTCAACATTATAGAGCGTTGTGTAAAGGTATAGATTCCATATACGCATCGCCTCAACTGTCCACCTTCGAAAGTTACTTTGAACATAAAAGTGCCACTACCAGGTACGTTGAACGCAGTCTTCTCTCGGTCTTGCTTTCTTATTAATATTTGCCAACAAGCTTTAGATAAGTCAATGCTAGATAGATGCTAGATATAGCATCCCATTTATTTTTTAACGATTCTTCTAGATTCTAGAATCTTATAGATTTTCGTAAGCATGTAAATGAATTTCTTTCGAGATCACTATTTCTGCTAGAGCAGGATCAGTTTCGAACAAATGATGGGCATTTACAAGATGTTTTGGATAAAGATTGAAAACATTCCAAAAATCAATACCTAAAATTAAAGTAGTTTTAATCTCAGAAATAACATGCACTTTTATAACTGAGAATTTACCTTCAAAGGTCACAGGTAGAAGAATGTAGCCTAAAAAAGTAATTTGCAGACCACCAGCCGCAGTGACAGTAATCTTATCATTGCTACAAAGTGGTAAATCAAAAATTGGTAAATCACACTTTACTAGGTTTTTATAAAATTTATTGCCCACTATTGTTACAGCCGACCCAGAATCAAGTAAACCGTACTCTGAGATTTCATTAATAATTAAAACTTTTACATAAGGATCATGACTCGGTCTCGTGTAAAAAATTGCAGTAACAGAATTACGGCAATTAGATTTTTTTTTTTTTAAAACACAAGCCAATCATTCCATTCCGAGCTATTGAAATGATTTACCTGTGTATTTCTGCAGTTTTCAGTATTTCGTTTTTTGAAACAGGATTAAAACCTTTTTATAATACGTTCGGCCATGCAGTCTCTCATTGAGTGTGTATTAACGCGACACCGAATACAATACGGTTAAAAAAATCAGAAATCGAATTAGAATGATCAGAAATTTGTAATACACTTGGTGAATTTGAATAACTGTTAAAGTGCTTATTGCTATCGCTATCTTTACGCTTTTGCGGCTGATAGCAGAATTCAGGAGCTAATAGTTTAGAGCTAAAAGAAGGTGGTTCACGATATTGGTCAAAGCGAAATTTAATACATTATTTCCTACAAACCGTTCTCAAATCATCAACTGTTTTTATATGGGGAATTGCGGCAATTCTCGTAGAGTAGCAAGGTTGTATATTATATCAAGTTTATCCTCATTAGACAAGGATCGCCTCAAGCGAGAAAACATACCGTCCATAATGGTCAGATACACGACTGCAGGCAGCAGTCGTGTATCTGACCATTATGGACGGCAGCCAGTGTTGCCAATTTAGCTCTTTTAAAGCTAAATTTAGCTGTATTTTTTAATGTATAGCTCCAAAAAAACAAGTTTTAGCTCTTTATTTTTAAAATGTTAGCTCTAATAGAATCATGAAAATAAAAATTGGTTTTATTTATTTTAAAATTGTACGGCCTGTTGGCAACCCCTAATATGAGTTGATTTTAAAAATCTCGGTTGAACTGCTCATGTCGTAAATCAATCAAAGGACATGAAAGAGATAGAGCGATAGTTTTCTCATTCAGACCAACGAGTAGGTAATTTAATAAATAGAGCTATATTTAGTCTATGACTTGAACTACGGGGAATCCTCGTATTGTTTTTTTTCTATGGTTTCATTTAAATACTTCGTTTCGTTCAATCATTCATTCCTTGATTTTGGTAATTGGTGTATGATCCTAGTGGAGTACTGTGTTGATTATATGTGTAGTTGTAGTGCGAATTACAATAAATTAGTATAGGAAAGTGCAACATGCAAAATGTCATCGAGTAGGCCATACACACAAAAGTTCCGAGAAGAATGGCTCTCTGAGACCACAAGCACAAGTGGGTTAGAATTACTGAATTTGACACACAATTTCGATAGTTCTGATGACGAATAATCGTATGTTTTAAATATCTTTCTTAATAATCTAATAAGATTTATTATCATGTAACGTATTTCTTTATAAATAATTAAAATGTTGATTTTTAAACTTTCTTTTATTTTAGGTCTTTTTTTCCAAAAATTTTGCTCTATTTTAGCTCTTTTCCGAAGGTGATCTAGCTCTCTTTAAAAAAATGAGTTGGCAACACTGGTTGGCAGTGTGATTCCAGTTGCGATGCGGGGACCGTCCGCAGCGGTTGTATGTGACTAATTGTGAAATAGCTGCAGTCAACTTTTCGATTTTATCTTCGAGTTGTTCTATACGATGTTTTCAGTGAATAACGGACGGTGTTGTTCGACGGTAAATGCTTCTGGTTGCGATATTTGTACTGTTTGACGGTGATTAAAAGCTGATATCTCGCGTTGTGAATGTTGAACCAACATCTTATCGGCCATTAATGCAACCTCGCTTAGTGTCGATTTTTCGCTTAGCGCTATTATGGAGCTGATATATGCTGGTAGTTGATTGAGCCACATTCCTCGTAGTGTTACTTCAGAAGTGCGATTGCGTAAAATAATCGTATTTATTTGATAATTCAAAACTTATGATTTTAACTGTCAAACGTATAATTCGAATTGTGTACGGACTTCATACATGGTTAACGATTGCGATCGTCAATTTTATCAATGAGTGACTGATACAACGATTTTGACAACTAATTCGAATTGTCTGTTTCTAGACTTCATTGCTTATGTCAAATGATTGCGGCGAAAATACTTGTACCTTACTAATTACTTTAAAGTTTGTGGCGAAAACTGTACTTTCTGAGAATTTAGTGGGAGAAATTTTATTATTAGTTTTTTATTTTATTTTTTATTTTATTAATACTTGTATATAGTAAAGGTAAGAGTGTTTTTATATATGTACAGTAAGTAATAAACACAAACTTTCATTATTTCAGTAGTAAGTCTGAGAGTTGTTTTTCATCATAATTTAGTAGGTAGGTACCTACTAAATTATTATTTAGGACTATGTGTTAACTGCGTGTTTATTTTGAAGAAAATGGCGCACACCTATATGATTGGCATGATCGAGCGCGAGCGTCGCATGAGACGCGCGTTGGTGAGGCGAAGAGAGCTGCGAAGGACCTCGGTGCCCTGGGACATGCCAGATGGCGAGGTATAACTATAGATTGTCCCTACCTCTTTTTCAATCATTAGTCGACGAACTCAAGCCATATATGCCCCAAAGGCAGAATTCTACGGCGATCTCGGATGAACTCAAAGTAAGTCCTCTTTATGCCATTATTATTAGGTATGTACTTACCTACTTTAATTTAATGTTACTTATGTATATTACAGATCATGGCTGCTTTAGATTTTTATGCTGGTGGCAGTAACCAAAGAAGGGTCGGCAAAGATTTTAATTTGGGCATCAGCCAGACCGCTGTACACAAGTGTGTGGCTGAGGTCACTGATGCCCTCAATCAGCCTGAAATTTTGATACGGCACATTAAATTCCCTAGCAATAGGGAAGAAAGGATGACCGTAATGAGAGGGAGGGTGATTTCATGAATCTTTTGTATTTGACTCTGTTTGAGTTGCTATTAGAATAATAATTATGAGTATACTTTTTTGAATATTCTGTGTTTTCAAAGCCTTATAATTTTTCCTATGGATAATATTTTACAGATTCATGGATGTCTTTGGAGTTGTCGGTGTTGTGGGGTGTATAGCACTCACTTTGCCATTATACGACCCCACATGTATGAGGAAGCTTTTTTTAACAGAAGAGTATCTTATTGAATCACAGTAAAATATGTCCTACGACATGTTCATAGAAACTTTCCACACCATCGTACAAAAACTTCTATTTCTCGATTTATTAGCCAAAACCAGATTATTCATATGACACGAACACTTGATTTCTTAAAAATAAGCAGTGTTAAAGTATGTCGAAAATTAGTTCCTCGTAAAAATCTTGTGTACTTACTAGGTACTATGAGCCTGTCTTAATAAAATTATAACAAACCAGTGACGACTCACACACAATACGTGATACACTGTATTAAGAGAGAGAGAGAGAATTTATGACAACTGGTAAAGCAGTTACATTTCTATACAAGTCTCTAAGATTTTACTTGTTACAACCTAAAACTTCCACAGATGATTTTATTGTTTTGATGTAATTAAATATTTACTTCATCTGGAAAGTGGCACTGGATCGAATAACACATTGCGCTAACACTATCTATTCTCATCACAATATTCATTATAAGAGTTCTACTTACAGAGCCTGACGAACAAACTATCTGATGTGTGAACATTGACTTAATTTTTTTCCTTGAAATCACCACACTTGTTATTTATGAACAAATAAACTTCCAAGGCATACACATATTATATCACCAAGTATAAATTGATAATAGTCATCATTGTATTTACCGAAACAAAATTGGACATAAAATGATAAACACATATATCAAGCGAGCCGCAGATATTGAATAAAATAGAAAAATCTTATTATTAGTTAAATATTTTATTAAATCTCTCACTCATGATCCACTAAGTAACTACATATGTTAACCCTTCAAACGGTGGATTTTTTTTTATCCCTTTAGTAACCATCATCTTTTAATAATTAAAATTAAGTTTAAGAAATAAATAAATGAGTAAATTATAATACTAACTACTGTGACACCTTAAACTTTTACTTAGATGTATTAAAATATTAGTACCGCTACTCATCAAGAGATGGCGCTGTAGTCTTGTGAATCGCGGTAGCGTTTGCTGCTGCAAATTGTATAGATACTATGACTGAATTTTGTACTGTCGAGAAAAAGCACTGAGGCTGCAACCAAGCTATTGATTCTTCCTCAGTCATTTCTTGCGACAAATAGGTATATAGCATACGGCACCTAGACCTGCACCCACGCGAGTGAGTCATAACTGGGTCCGCTTTCAAACTAACTGTACTGCTCAAGTCTTACGAAATAAATAACTTGTAACGTACAAACAACGTTATTATTCGGCGGAAACGCTGCGGCCCCAACCGGAAGTCACCACTTATTACAACTGGCAACCCAACGTGGAGCAACGCTGACTCACAACCACAAGAATTTGAAGTGACGAAGTTTGGACGCCGAACAACGTACCCGCTCTCCGCTGCAAACATGGCTATGACAAATGAGCAGATCAAGGATCTCCTGAAAACCATCGTCGGTGGCCGGCGCAACACCCTCGCTTCCTGTAAAGCTACATACGATGGAGTGAAGTCGTCTGAGGCAGTTGAAGCTTTCCTTGCCGCAATACGCGTGTATAAGAAAATAGAACGAATATCGGATGCTGAAGCAATTGATTACCATTGCTACTTTTAGATGAAGCTGCTATTTGGTGGCAAGGCGCGAAGGAAACTATCGTTACGTGGACGGAGTTTGAAAATCAACTTAGAATTAACTTTGCTCCGAAGATGCCCGAGTATCTCATATACAACGAGATCATGAATGGGAGACAACAAACGGCTGAAGGTACTGATATTTTCATAGCGAAAAAGAGAATGCTATTTTCACAATTGCCTGAAGGAGAGAAACTAAAAGAAAAACAGCAATTGGATATTGTATATAACCTGCTGCATCTTAGCATCCGGGAGAAAGTATCTCGTGAAAGTGCTCCGACCTTCAACGCTTTATTGAATAAGGCTCGCAGCGTAGAACAAGTTTTGAAGGAGCAAAAGGAATCTGAAGATACCCCGGGTACCTCATCAGTCCCGCGGAAATCTGGAAATCAGAAATCCAACCGACCAAAGTGCAACCACTGCAAGTTGTTTGGACATGTGTACGAACAATGCCGAAAGAGGAAGAAGCCTACACAAGAAGTGGAAACTGGAGGCATAAAACAAGAAGAAAGCACGATGTTATCTTGCTACGGTTGTGGTGCACCTGGCGTGTACAGGAGTAACTGCCCTACCTGCCTGAATAAAAAGATGACATCTGAAAAGAAGCTGACTTTTTGCTCTGTAGATTTGGGAATAGAAACGCATGAGCGACCTGCAGTATTCCTTAAAGTGAACGGTCTCGACGGAGTAGCGTTTATAGACACATGCGCTAAAGCAAATGTGGCATCATTCCAGCTATACGAAACTTTAAAGGAACGTGGTTACCGATTCGAGGAGAAACCTGCGAATGTGACATTGGCGGATGGAGTTCTAAGGAAGGAAACGGTCTTCACAATCAATGTACTAGTGGAACTATGTGGACGCAAGTTTTATAGTAATTTCATAGTTCTACCACATTCTAAAGACAACCGAATACTCCTTGGGGTTGGCTTTTTGAAGAAAGCAGGTATGGATGTTAATCTAGTACAGTTTACATAGCACTATGTGGAGGAACCTGAAAAAGTATATGAGCTATACGCAGAAAGTTTCGTTACCTTTGATAAAACGAAGAACGTAGTCTCTCCCAAGAAGATACTTGACGTAGCTAGTGTTTCACCTGCCGCACCTAGAAGTTCGGCTCAACCTGTTCTGCTACCAAACGAAGCTATAGCATCCATGTCGATGGGAAAACCAGCTGAATTGCCAAAAGAGGGCGCACGCTCTGATTATAAGTTGATACCCTTAGACTTGACACCTCCAAAGAAGCGAAACAAGGACACAACATTCGATGGGTACTCTCCTTTCCTTGAATTTATGATGAAGGACGCCGTTGACAGCATTGACTTTGTTAAAGATACCTTATCTCCATATTCTGCTAGTTTGTTCCCTGATAATAATGTGGATATTTGTTCTATCGATGTTAATTTTGAATTAAATGTTGAGCAAACTGCCAAGTTAGACAGTTTGTTAGAAGAGTATAAGGATGTTTTTATTTTCAAAGATAAGCCTACTACTGAAATTGAACATTGTATACAAACTTTAAATCATTCCCCTGTGGCGGCGTTGGATTTCCGAACGCACCCACAAGTATCTTACTATGGCAACACTGGCGAGATTCGCCGCCATTGCTTTACTTGCTTGCTCGTAGACACATACAACGACTAGACTAATATTGTTAATTTCTCTGTGACTGGAACTGTATACATGTTGGTGAATAAACTGTCAATACAAATGCGTAGTGTTCTGATTTCGGACGGAGTATCTATTACATGGGGACTGATCCAACTATCATCTAACCCAAGCCCCATATTGGTGACCACTTCTGAACACGTTTCACGAAGAATCTGCTGAAAAAGGACATTTTCGCGCAAGGTACATCCAGTTTCACAGGCTGAGGGGACCAGTGACGGATTTTCATTACAATTTGTTTCAACCCAGTGTTATTTTCTACAAGAAAAATACTTCTACAAGAAGCATCCAAGCAATTTTTTGCCATTTTTTATCATTCTTCGATCCGATTGGTCGGTCGATTGCAACATATCAAATACGTCGTACATTGCTGCTGCGAGTTCGAAGTACATTGCTGCTGTGAGTTTGATGTACATTGCCACCCGAAGTTTGAAGTTCATTGCTGGCTAGTACGATTCGACATTCATTGCCGACACGGTTTGATGTTCATTGCGGCCTCACAACTTCGACATCCTTCGCTTGCTTCGTACGATTGGTGTGTGTTTGTCGGGTATTCGGTAAACTGCATCGTGTGTTTGCGTGTATAAAAACGGACGATCTTAACATAGAATAAGAGACATTGCTATTTTAAATTGGTTACGGCATATTTTAGTTTCACGGAATTATTTTCCCTTTATGTACTAATTTGTTTGTGGTGTGTTTATACTAAACTGGTAATTTTTTTCATTTTGCTGTACTAACTTGTTTGTGCGTGTTTATACCAGCTGAACCAATAAGTATTATAGGTTATTTATTTTAATAATTGCAACTTAATATTTCCTTTGTACTGTGTTGCACGGAATGCAAAATTATTAACATTCGTGTGAATTTAGTTATAAGTTTTTTAAACCTAACACTTGAATTTTTAGTTTTAAGGCCTTTGTTTGTTTAAATGTGTATTGTTTTCTTTCGCATCTACGAACATGCCGTTTGCGCTTAGGGTATATTAACCAGCGATTGCTATTATTCTAACTTAACGACTAGTATAAAACTACTCACCGCATTTACACAACTTACCTTTTGTTTTTCACGCACGCGCTTTATTCACTTACCAAAATATCGCCATGCCTGATCCAGATAACACCGCCGCGCAGCTGGAAGCTCTCAGACGTGAGCTTGAGTCGTTATCTTCACAGTTGCAGGCAACTATGCGGGAGAATACCCAACTCCGCAATGAGATGCAAGTCCAGAAAACACAAGGTGAACCTGTACAGGAGTCAAAAATAGATGACCCAGGAAATCAGGTGTACAAAGTATCGCCAAAATTACTTCCATTCTGGCAACAACGACCCGAAATATGGTTCGCGCACGTCGAAACGCAGTTTCGTATAGCTGGCATAACAAGTGACCAGACTAAGTTTGATCACGTGATTAGCCAGCTAGATTTTAAAATTATGGCTGACATTGAGGACATAGTTACCAGTCCTCCAACCACTGGCAAATACGAACACCTTAAAAAGGAGCTGACGCGCCGGTTGTCACGGTCTGAAGAGGAACGTGTAAGGCAACTACTCACCGAGGAAGAGCTTGGGGATAGAAAACCTTCCCAATTTTTACGGCACTTACGTTCACTCGCCGGCGTCACACTTAAGGACAATGACGATAGTATCCTGCGGCAACTTTTTATGCGTCGACTTCCGCAGCATCTTCAAGCGATATTGGCTGCCAGCGCGGATCCGCTTGATGACATAGCAGCCCGCGCCGACAAGATTCTAGAAGTCGCACCCGGAATCGCAGCGTTGCCTTCCTTTGTGCATGCTGCTGCAGCATCCGGAGGAGCTCCCGTTGTTCCTGACCCCTACGGCTTGCATGCCATTGCTGCACAAATGCAGAATTTGACCGCGACTGTTGCAGAGCTCACTCGCGAGCGCAGTCGCAGCCATAGCCGCAACCGAAGCCAAAGCAAGTCTAGGAACCAATCCCAAGGATCTGCCGGAAAGCTTTGCTGGTATCACCAGAAATTTAAAGCTAAGGCTACCAAATGTATTACTCCATGTTCTTGGAAGTCGGAAAACAAGGAAGCCAGTCAGTAGTGGCGGCAGCTGACTGTGCCACTACGCCAAGCCGTCGTCTTTTTGTCATAGACAAAACATCAAAAGTCAGATTCCTGATCGATACAGGGTCTGACCTTTGTTGCTATCCACGGAGGCTGATGAGAGGTAAAACTCCTGTCTCCGATTATGAGCTCAGCGCAGCCAATGGAAGCTCCATCAAAACTTATGGCATGGTGTCGCTTAACCTCAATTTTGAGTTGCGGCGTGAATTCCGCTGGCAGTTTGTCGTAGCGGACGTCAGCACTCCCATAATAGGTTCCGATTTTTTAGCCCACTACCATTTGCTGCCCGACTGCCGAAACAAATGCCTCCTGGACGGTATCACTGGCCTTTCTGTTTCTACCATTGTTGCTTCTACCAATCAGGCAAGTGTCAAAACTATCTCGGTTGCCACAGGATCTCAGTTCAGCAATATTCTCGCCGAATTTCCTGCCATTACTAGGCCTCCTGGACTTCAAAGGGACATTAAACACACGACCGTTCACTTCATAAAAACTACTGAAGGTCCACCTGTGTCATGTCGCCCTCGTCGCCTTGCGCCTCAAAAATTGGCAGCAGCTAAACGGGAATTCGACGAGATGTTGAAAAACGGTACTGCGCGACCGTCCAAGAGTCCTTGGGCCTCGCCTTTGCAACTCGTTCCAAAAAAAGATCTTTCTTGGCGTCCGTGCGGTGACTACCGCGCTTTAAATTCACGCACCATTCCTGATCGGTACCCGTTACGTCATATCGGAGATTTCGGGAATAACATCGCTGGTTCCATTATATTCAGTACTATCGATTTGGTTAAAGCTTACCAACAGATACCTGTTCACGATGAGGATATATGCAAGACCGCGATCATAACGCCCTTCGGACTATACGAGTTCCCGTTTATGACTTTCGGATTGCGCAATGCGGGACAATCGTTTCAGAGATTTACGGACGAGCTTTTAAGGGATTTCGACTTCTGTTTCCCATATTTAGACGATATCCTCATATTCTCCCACAGCAAAGAAGAACACGCACATCATTTGCGCCTTCTTTTTCAAAAACTGGCTGACTACGGCGTTGTCGTGAATCCAGGAAAATGCGTTTTGGGTGCAAAAGAGGTTATCTTTCTTGGGTAGCCCACCAGCAGAGAGAATTGCTGCTCTGCAAGAATTCCCTTTGCCCAAAACTGTCCAGGGCCTTCGCAGGTTCCTGGGCATGATAAATTATTACAGACGTTTCTTGCCACGCGCGGCTCTTATGCAGGCGCCGTTGGTTAATATCTTGGCTGATTCGAAACTCAAGGGTGCAAAGCCAGTACCTTGGACTCCAGAGCTTGAGAGTGCCTTTCATGCTTGCAAGGAAAGCCTTACACAAGCGACTCTTTTGACACATCCGCTTTTCAATGCTAAATTGGGTCTCTTTACGGATGCTTCTGGTACGCACGTCGGTGCGTGCTTGCAGCAACGTACAGGTGCGGAATGGCAACCCCTTGCATTCTTTAGCAAGAAGTTGAATCCTTGCCAATCCTCCTGGCCGGCCTACTATAGAGAACTTCTAGCTGTATATGAGGCTGTGCAACATTTCCGACACATTTTGGAAGCGCAACACTGTACAATATTTACAGATCACAAGCCTTTGTTGCACGCTTTTTCTCAGCGTCGGGAAAAGTTGCCCCCTGTACAGCTAAACCAACTCTCTTTTATCTCGCAATACACGACCGACATTGTCTACATCAAAGGTGTAAACAACGTTGTGGCCGATACGATGTCGAGGATCGAGGCAATTTCCTTAGAGGATGATTTCTCAGCGTTGGCTGTATCGCAAAGAGACGATGAGGAACTGCAGAGTTTCTTACGAGGCACTGATACTTCTTTAAAACTAGATAATGTCACCTTACCTGGCACTGACGTCACTATCGTCTGCGACACGTCCACTGGTAAGCCGCGTCCATTCCTCACCGTCCCTTTCCGACGAAAGTACTTTGAGAAGCTTCATAGTCTGAGCCATCCCGGCATTCGCGCAACAACTAACCTAATTTCCAACAGATTCGTGTGGCCTTCCATGCGAAAAGACATCCGAGAATGGACCAAAACTTGTCTTTCTTGCCAACGAAATAAAGTCACGAGGCATACAGTTTCCCCGCTTGGTTCTTTTGCGTCGCCATCTGGCCGCTTCAGGCACATCCATATCGATATCGTGGGTCCCTTACCCGTCTGTGAAGGCTATCGCTATCTTTTGACGGCAGTAGACAGATTTTCACGCTGGCCTGAAGCATGGCCCATGCGAACCATTACTGCAGAGGAAACTGCCGACACTTTACTTTTCGGGTGGATTTCAAGATTCGGAGTACCTGCCCGCGTCACAACTGACCAGGGAAGACAGTTCGAGTCCGACCTATTCCGTCGACTCATGGTACAACTTGGTACTAAGAAGGTACGCACTACCAGTTACCACCCTTGTGCCAACGGAATGGTCGAACGACTCCACCGCCAATTAAAGGCTTCTTTAATGTGTCGTGACGAATCATGGATCAAAGCCTTGCCCATCGTTCTACTCGGCATGCGAGCCGCGCTGAAGGACGATCTCAAGACCTCAGTAGCCGAATTAGTGTACGGAGAGCCGCTACATCTCCCTGGTGAGATGGTCGTTCTCCAGCCTGCTTTACCTACCACTGATCCAGCTGATTTTGTCGCGCAATTTAGAAGAACCATGTCTGAGTTGAGACCTGTTCCCGCGTCACGCCATGACCAGAAGAATGTCTTTCTTTTCAAAGACCTTGCTACGGCTACACACGTATTCTTACGATCCGATCACGTGAAACCGCTCTTGCAACCACCTTATTCTGGCCCTCATCCTGTCGTAGGTCGTTCTGACAAGACAATGACCATCATTGTCGGGAACAAGGAAGTAGTCGTGAGTGTAGACCGCGTTAAACCTGCATACGTGGACACTCTCGCACAACCTTTCACTCCAACACAACCTTCCACTCTCACTCGCACAGCTGACACACAGATTACTCCTACACATAACATTCAGACACCATCTGATACACCTCATTCAAGCAGTCACAATCACAAACCTCACACAGAAGATACAACACATAATACTCACCGTACTTTACCTTATACTACTCGTTCTGGTAGAAGTGTTCGCTTCGCAAAACCTTTCGATCTATGATCGTTCCCACTCCCTGGGGGGGTGGTGTGGCGGCGTTGGATTTCCGAATGCACCCACAAGTATCTTACTATGTCAACACTGGCGAGATTCGCCGCCATTGCTTTACTTGCTTGCTCGTAGACACATACAACGACTAGACTAATATTGTTAATTTCTCTGTGACTGGAACTGTATACATGTTGGTGAATAAACTGTCAATACAAATGCGTAGTGTTCTGATTTCGGACGGAGTATCTATTACATGGGGACTGATCCAACTATCATCTAACCCAAGCCCCATACCCCCATATCGATGCCACCATACAGACTTTCACCACCTCGTAAGCAATTACTGAAAGCTGAACTTGACAAAATGTTAGATGAAGGAATCATCCAACCGTGTACTTCACCCTACATTTAGTAACGTTCCTGCAAACATGCTCCTGGTATCGCCGCTTTATACAGGACTTGACTCAATAAGAAAAGTGTTAAATGGACTTGGACTGATGAATAAAATAGAGCTTTTAATGAATTGAAAACGTTACTTACAAGTGCTCCTGTTTTAAAACAAGCAGATGCTTCTATGCCTTATATTTTGAAAACGGATGCAAGCAATTACGCTCTTGGAGCAGTTTTAGTGCAGGGGGAGAAGGAAGAAGAGCATCCTATAGAATATGCCAGCCGTCTCCTTACACCAGCAGAAAGAAATTACAGCACCACGGAAAAAGAAAGCTGAACTTGACAAAATGTTAGATGAAGGAATCATCCAACCGTGTACTTCACCCTGGGCAGCACCAGTGGTTATGGTTCCAAAACCAAATGGTACGATTAGGTTATGCGTTGATTACAGAAGGCTTAATGCTATAACTGTACCTGACATATATCCCATCCCAAGAGTAGACGAGCTTCTACACGAAGCCAAGCCAACTCCTTTCATGTCGGCGATAGATTTAAAAGCTGGCTATTGGCAAATTGAAGTCCGTGATGAGGACCAAGATAAAACAGCTTTTATCACACCGTTTGGCATTTATAAATTTATTAGAATGCCTTTTGGCTTGCGAAACGCTCCAGCGACCTTTCAGAGGCTAATAGATAGATTTCGCCTTAGTCTAAATACCACCAAATGTAATGATACTAATGAGGATGGTGGTCCTGATAATGATGATGGTCACGGTCCTGTAAAGCTACTAAGCTTACCTAGACGATCTTATTGTCTTTTCTCCAACAATTGAATCGCATTTATCGCATCTTAGATGTATTTTCACAAAGTTAAGAGAATATAACTTGACTGCTAACCAGGATAAATGTCGATTTTGTTGTTCGTCTTTGAAATATTTGGGTCATCTTATAACCCCAGAAGGGCTAAAAATGGACCCAGAAAAGACTGCTGCGATTCGTAATCTTAAAGTACCAACAAATCTTAAACATTTAGTAACGTTCCTGCAAACATGCTCCTGGTATCGCCGCTTTATACAGGACTTGACTCAATAAGAAAAGTGTTAAATGGACTTGGACTGATTAATAAAATAGAGCTTTTAATGAATTGAAAACGTTACTTACAAGTGCTCCTGTTTTAAAACAAGCAGATGCTTCTATGCCTTATATTTTGAAAACGGATGCAAGCAATTACGCTCTTGGAGCAGTTTTAGTGCAGGGGGAGAAGGAAGAAGAGCATCCTATAGAATATGCCAGCCGTCTCCTTACACCAGCAGAAAGAAATTACAGCACCACGGAAAAAGAAGCCCTTGCTGTAGTGTGGGCAGTAAATAAGTTTTCCGGGTATATAGAAGGATTACCGATTACAGTAATCACAGATCATCAAGCCCTGAAATGGTTGATGTCACTTAAATCCCCTACTGGAAGGTTAGCCCGGTGGGCACTGCAGTTGCAAGCATATGATATCACTATAAAGTATGCTCCTGGCAAAACAAATGTGGTTGCTGACACTCTTTCTCGGCCACCCTGCGAAGAAACGAGCAAAGACTTATGTAGCTTATGCAGTATTATAGCAGACATGCCTTCTAGAAGTACCAGTGAAGTTCGGAATGAACAAATGAAGGATGAGAACATAGCCAAAATAATGAATATTCTTGAAGGACCAAATGATGATGAGAACGCCTACTATTGGAGTCGTAAAGGATATTTTCTCAATGACGGACTTCTATACAGGAATAATCCCCACGTTGAAAATGATGATGCACAGCTTGTAATACCTGAACATGAATGGGTTAATATTCTTCAAACATACCATGACAATCCTATGGCAGGACACTATGGCGTTGAGAAGACATATCAAGCTATCTCTAAACGATATTTCTGGAAGGGGATGTATAAATATATCGATGCGTATGTTAAGAATTGTGCTGCCTGTCAGAGATATAAAGCAAGCAATAGAAAACCGGCTGGTCTATTACAAACGACTGCAATGAATCAAAGATTTAAAGTTATATCGTTCGATTTATTCGGACCTTTACCAGAGTCTGATGGCGGGATGACTTGGATATTTATAATTGAAGATTTAGCTTCAAGATGGGTCGAACTTTTTCCATTAGAATCTGCTACTGCAGAAAGTACAATTACAATTATTACCATAAAACAATGTACGTATAGGAATGGCGGTAGCAGATAATGACAGCTACCCTCCGCGCTAGTTAAAAAACTGTGTTGCGGCAGAGTAGTATCGTCGTCTTCTATAACCAAACATGAGTTTACAGTACAGTATATGCAAGGTGAACAGATCAAATTAATTTAACTAAACTTTTCTTTCTACAAGTAATATTAATGTGTCAACTTTAACCAATTATAATATATTTTTAGCAATTTAGCACGAAATTATTTTTTTAAAAAGAAACAAACAACAATTCCTAACTGATATTTATTTTAAAGAATTTACAAAACTGATTCGACACTAAATCAAAATTAAATTGGGCAGCAATTTTACATGGAAAAATAACATGACCAGAGCTCTGTACACGACGACGACTAGCGAACAACAGCCCGATCGCTCCCTTGCACCGGCTTTTATAGAAAAGTGGTGGGGGGATGTTGCCATTTCCAACACGGCCTTTCCTGATGAGAGTCCGTCCTCGGGCTCTTCTTATTTTAGCAATTCGTTTTATTCAAGCAGCGGCATGGAGAGTCCAGGTTCAGCACCCACGGTAGCTCGGGATGTGCTGGGTTGTGGCTCTTCAACCGTCGGTGTCACGATATCTTCGTGTACATCTTGTGGTCGATCGGCCACTGAGAGGGACTCCTCGCTGTCTGTGTCTGCATCTTTATAACAAAAACAATAACAACAATAACATTAATTAAACATAAGTGTAGGTAATGTCACTTTGAATTAACAACTCTCGGAATCCCACAAATATAACGCAACGGCCATTACGTCATACAAAATAGGACACAGAAAGTTGCAAAAGAAAAATCAGGATTGAGACATAGGCACGACGTTAGCGTAACTCAATCCACACGGTCGCTTGCAATTGTTGGTATAGAGGCACGACGTTAGCTTATTCCAACAATTGCACCACTAGAAAGGAAGCACGACGTTAGCTATTTCTAGGACAACGGTAAGTCATAGGCACTACGTTAGCATAACTTAACCAAACAGGTCAGAGGCACGACGTTAGCATGACAAACCACAATTGTTGGTATAGAGGCACGACGTTAGCTTATCCCAACAATTGCACACGCGTACACCTGAAGATAATCGCGACTTATCCACAGGTATACACGCAACTCACCATCAAAGTAAGCAGCACACACTTCAGGAGTCCACTCTCCACGCCATGGAACCATGTACTCCGCCGCTGCTTGTGTTGACTTCCCATAAGAGCCAGCCAGGAGTTGCAACTCGTATCGCCCATGCGGTAGGACCTTGGACACGCGGTACGGGCCCCGCATACCGGAGTCCAGTTTCCCAGTCGACTGCGCCTGCTTCTTAACAAACACAAAAGAATTAATATCGAAGGCTCGCGGTGCCTTTCTGCCTTGATTCACGTAGCTGTCCTGATCCTGCTGGTTTCGTCTAAGTCGTTCAGACGCTCGTTGTCTGCTCATCTCGCGAAGGGCCTCGCGGTTTGGGCTGGAGCCTTCCAGCGCTACGTCTCGCACCAGATTGCGAATAAGAGGTGTAGCCGCGTCGATCCCAATCAGCAGGTTCAGGGCTGAACACTGCGTCGTCCTATGCTTGGTGATATTAAGTACCAACTGAAGCTTCCACATGATACTAGGCCAACGCTGTTGTCGATGATTTGCTTCGATGCGAATCATATTTAAAACGGTCCGGCAGTAGCGCTCGACCTGTCCATTGGACTGGTGCATCTCCGGCGTGATGAAATGTGTACTACAGCCCATATCTTTTACCCAATTAAGAAAGTCGGCGCTTTGGAACATACGTCCTCTGTCGGCAACGATTAATTTAGGGGAACCAAATAGAGAGATGACGTTAGTCATATTTTGTTTTAATTCGGTAGTCTCTTGACGGTACATCGGGTAAAGAAGGCAAAACTTAGAAAAAGCATCCACAACTATAAGAACGTACCGATAGCCATCGACTTCTGGGAGCGGTCCCAGGACATCCATGTGGATCGTTTCAAAAGGCAGATCTGGTTTCTCCCACGAATGGATAGGTTGTAGTGAAGCACGGGGTATTTTCTTGTGAGAGAGACAAGTTAAGCAGTGTGTAACATATTTTTGCACGAAATTCCGTACACCCGGAAACCAAAAATGTTTTGTGACCAATTCATAGGTTTTATCAACACCCAAATGGTCATGTTCATCGTGGAACACGCGCAATAGACTAAGTCTATGTCCTTTAGGGATGTAGCACAATAAACGAGACGGCTCACCAGTAGGTACAACTTTCACATATAAAAGATCATTTTTAACAATGTAACGGTTGGCGTCTAATTGACCATTTCTTAACTTTTGTATAAGCGACTGAGTCTCTTCATCGGAAGCCTGAGCAATCTGTGCCCAATTAAGCGGTTTTTGGACAGTGCAAACGTTAACTGGGTTTCGACTTAAGTAGTCGGCATGGGACATGAGTGAACCTTTGCGATAGTCTAAACCGAAATCAAAATCTTGAAGATATACCCACCAGCGGGCCACTCTAGGGAGTAGATCTTTTTTATGCTGAGTAAGCTTCAACGCATTACAGTCTGTAACTACTGTGAAACGTATACCCACTAGGTAATGCCTAAAATGCTGTAAGGCTCTAACTACAGCGAGCGTTTCAAGCTCATAAGAGTGGTACTTATTTTCTGCACCTTGCGTGAGCTTACTATAATAAGCGACAACTCGCTTGAAACCCTTATCGTGAATTTGTAACAAGACTGCCCCGTACCCAATAGAGCTTGCATCCGTATGCACCTCGATAGGTATAGAGGGGTCGTAAATTGCAAGCACTGGCTCTTTGGTAAGGGAATCGACAATTTCGTTACGGGCAGCCTGCTGTTCTGGTCCCCAGTTAAACTCAACCCCTTTTCGAGTCAAAGCTGCTATACAGGCTGTCTTTTGAGCGAATGAAGGAATGTATCGCCGGAAATAACTGGCTAAGCCCATGAACTGACGGACTTGTTTGACATTTGTTGGTTCGGGTGCATCAAGTAACGCCTTTACCTTTTCCCTACTCGGCCACACCTGACCTTCACTAATAGTCCTACCCAGATATTCAATTTGGGAAGCGAGAAAAGAACATTTCTTCAAATTGATAGAAAATCCTGACTCAGTAAGTACTTTAAGGACCTTCTGTAAAAGTTCTAACCCACTATCTACAGTACGACTCATAATAAGCACATCATCGATGTAAACAAGGATATCACCAGATTCGATGAACTCCTTAAGTGTCTTTGCGATGATTCGCTGGTATACCACCGGAGCATTCGCGAGCCCATACGGCATTTTCAGATATTCAAAATGCCCTTCAGGCGTAACGAAGCCAGTTAGAGGAACTGACTCCTTATCAAGTAAAATCTGGTGAAATCCTGTCGCCATGTCGAGACTGGTGAAGTATTTGTTATGGCCCAAACGATCTATGTGGTCATCAATTCGAGGAAGCGGAAATCGGTCTTTTATAGTCAACTCGTTTAGTTTACGGAAATCCACACACATACGGTCTGTCCCATCCTTCTTTTTAACTAAAAGGACTGGACTCGCGTAACTCGATTCCGATTCCTGAATGATTCCCTTTCCTAACAAATCTCGAATAATATCACGAACGCGAAGCGTCTCCGCGTGAGACATCCGATAAGGTCGGTAATTAACAGGGGCGTCACTCCTCAATCTGATGGTCATCGTACCTGTATTTACAGTGGACATTGCAGTGCCCGATATGAAGTATCGAGAAAACTCGTTTATAACGGCCAACAACTGCTGAAGCTCACCGTCAACAAGCGGTGTGTTAATAGGAAGAGACACATCAGATTGAACAGTCATTACCCTGTCCGGTGCCGTAGTTTCTCTAAAAAGTTGCTGAGAATCGCGAGTGCGAACGTAACGAACTCCCTCTCTGTTCAGAACATCCGTACCAACAATTACTGGTGTATTCATAAATTCCTGAGCTACTACAAACATATCTACTTCGAGAGTAATACCATCAAATTCAATAGGCAACGTAACAAAATAAGTACTCTCGATTTCCTGACTTCCCAGACCTTTCAATACACGAAACGCGGGTTTGCGTGCACAACAAAAATGTTTCAACAGAGAAGACGAAATGAGGGAAATAGACGAGCCACTATCAATTAAAACATCAATTGGTACGCCTTGAATAACTGCGACCACAACATCATTATTGCGGGTAGTCTGATTTTCCAAACAAAAATTCACATTGTTTTTATTACGAGTCTCGCTTTTTTGTTTAGCAAAGCAGTTTTCTACCTTATGCCCCGATTTCTTACAAAAAGAGCACACAACCGGGTTAGATGGCACAAACACAGGTTTAGGCTCGGATTTACTTGATGAAGGAACCTCCGGTTCATTATTTTTAAATCTTTTATTGCAGTCTGCCTGTTTGTGCCCCAACTGACCACATTTAAAACACTTTCCTTCTTCAAAATGTCGTTTCCTTTGATTACAACTTAAAACACTTTTATTCCTTAAATGCAAATTATAACGAGAACCGACACGAGCAGCGTTGCCCTTCGGTGCATTAGGTTTTACATATATCGAAAAGAATTCGACTAAGTCGTTAGGCGAAAGTTTAGAGTTTGTGGCTGACGCCCTAATTTGCGGATCTGTTATTCCACGAATCACAATTGCCGAAATTAACTCGTCACTAAGACCCCGAACAATACGTAAACGAAGGAGTGAACGACGAGCGTAGTCGGCGTATGTGGGATAGTTATCAGAATTTGTACTCATAACCTCAAACAAAATATTTGCCACATCAGGTGTTTTTGGGCATAAAGGCTTGAATTCTTTCTTAAAGCTACTCCAACTACGCTCCGTTGTCACCCATTCGTTCAACCAAGTCCTAGCATCGCCTTTAAGGCAATTACCGATGCGCGAGAGACACTCATAATCATTCCAATTATTTAAATTTTTAGCACGGTCAACCTCATCACACCAATCCTCTATGTTGTGTAAGCTAGGGTCAAAATTTGAAATGTAAAAAGGTTGACTAGACCTTGCTACTGTACCAATTGAACGAATGGCATCCACAATCCTGTCGGTCACCGTAGACGGTGCAATTATTTCACTAGGTACCTGTTCAATCTCAGTATCCGCCGCTCGATAGGTGTGTGCGGCACTCCGAGGCTGCGCCGGCGGCGGTGACGAAGGTGTCCTTGAACGGACTGCCCGACGCGTCGGCGACACAAACCTACCGGGCGACGGCGACATCACGCGCCTATTCAACTCGCGGCGCCTTGGCGTCGCCGGCGAGTCGGGACGTGCGGTTAATTGCGATGTATTATGCACTTGACTTTCTAACGTTTTAAGCCGGGCTAACATAACACTCATTTCACGTCTAACACTATCATCAGGAGAACGAACACGACCTCTAGCGCGACGGTGTTTTCTACTATCACGTTTCTTGCTACGATCGCGACTAGAGCGGTCAGACATTGTTGTTTCTTTCAACCTTTACACAAAAGACAAGAACAGAATGGCTAGCGAGATAGGATAACGTTGATCCTATCCCACTTCTGATTTTAGCAATTTAGCACGAAATTATTTTTTTAAAAAGAAACAAACAACAATTCCTAACTGATATTTATTTTAAAGAATTTACAAAACTGATTCGACACTAAATCAAAATTAAATTGGGCAGCAATTTTACATGGAAAAATAACATGACCAGAGCTCTGTACACGACGACGACTAGCGAACAACAGCCCGATCGCTCCCTTGCACCGGCTTTTATAGAAAAGTGGTGGGGGGATGTTGCCATTTCCAACAATATATTATTTAATGCTTATTATATTAGTTATATGTTTGTTTTATATGACATTTATATATTTATATGTAAATAAATTATCCATTAATATTATAGTATGTATGTATACATAAATGTGAAATATTATAAACGAAATGTGTATTGTACTAGTAAAGTTATATATTATTGCAGATTTTGTAGGAAAGTATAATTGTGTAAATATATGAAAATCAAAATTAAATATTAGTATATGTATAAATATATGTATTTTTTATATTTGACTCTTTATAATATAAAAGTGTATCATGCACGTGTCTTATATATTTATCAACTCCTCTGTAGCTTTGTAATCCATTGTCGATAGAAACGTTGATATAGTTTTTTTGCATTTGTAGTAATTTTTGTCACGTAACGTCTCATGTATGCGACTTATTTTATTATAAAGCCAAGGACCCAGGTAAGAGTGGAAACTTCGTGAGAATATCGTTTTAGTTGTAGGTACCAAGTAAACAGGAGGAACACGTCGTCTCGATATGATTTGAGGTGGTGGTTTAAGATGTTGCCTTAGTACCACAGATTTAACAAATAGTTGCCGCACTGTTAGCACACCAAACTCTTTGTATAATTTAGTTGTGGAATAAAAAAAACTTTTGAAGTTTAAAACCTTGATTATGGCCCTTTGTGCTCGTTCAATGGTAATTAAGTTAGATTTTTTAGCTCCACCCCAGGCTGTTATTCCATAAGTTAAAAGGGACTGGCATAGGGAATAGTATACAGTTCTGATGGTATTACTGTCATTAATGTGTCTTATTTTTAATTAATTTCCGTACTCTTTTTGATATTGCAGTTATTTGGGTCTTCCGATTAAGATTCCGATCCATCAATAACCCTAAATATTTTATCGATGTGACCGATCTCAATGTATAGCAATCACAGACAGACTGATTAGCACAAGAGCGAGCGGTTAAAGAGAAGTCAGAAGGTTGATCATTTTCGTAAATACTGTATGTCATATACTTGGTTTTTTCAAGGTTTAAGGTTAACATATTATTATCAAGCCATTTTAGCACAGTTTTAAATCCAGCCTCACTAATGTCTCTAACATCATTCCACGTCGGTCCATCGAACAGCAGCACAGTTTCGTCAGCAAAGGATACAATTTTTGTGTTTTTTAAGACCATTTGACTAAGGTCATTTAGGTAAATCAAAAATAGGGTTGGGCCAAGGACTGAGCCTTGTGGTACGCCAAAATCAACATCTAGGTCCTCACTTCGTATACCATCAATGCAAACACACTGTTTTCTATTCGATAGGTAGGAGCGAAACAATTTCAAAGGGATACCACGAACTCCTACACCTTCTAATTTACGCATAAGGATGGGGATAGAGACAGTGTCAAATGCTTTTGACAGATCTAAAAGACAGCTATGTTGTATTACACTTTCAATTGCGTCTGAAGTTGAAATTTTTTCTCTAAATCCAAATTGGTTTGGTGACAAAAATTTATTATATTCAAGGTATATTGGTATATTGGTCTCGCTAAGTATTCAGCTCCCATTTTCAGAAAAGCAGATGAAACTCCATCCCAACCAGTTGATGAGGTAGACTTTAGATTTTGAATTATTTTTATTATCTCGTATTCATCAGTTGGTAGTAGCATAAGTGAATTTACAGGACCTGATTGATTACATGTGGAATTGGCTAGTTCAATTTCACTTTTGTTTAATTTAGTTATTATTTTATCAGCAAGCGTCTTTCCAACATCCCTAAAATACTTATTAACATAGTTAACAGAGGTGTGGGGAGTACTTTTGCTATAGAGTAATTCACTCGCAGGTTTGGAATTATCATCAAGGTTGCATATGCGTCGAATTACTTTCCACGTGTTTTTAATGTCAGACTTATATTTGTTTATTTGGGATCGTTCATATGCCGTTTTTAATCTATGGAGCAATTGGTTACAAAAATTCCTGTATCGCTTATAAGTTAGGCTAACAATTGTATTGTTCGGATCCCTTTTATGTTTTATATGCAACTTATCCCGCCATTTCATACACCTAATTAGGCCTTTTGTGATCCATGGCTTAATAATAGTTTTTCTGTTGCTTATTTTATGTCGAGAAGTACAATCTGAAAGGATAGATGTTAAAATTTGTAAAAATTTACAAGTAGCTTCCTCCGCATCCAAGCAATCTGTGACCTCTGCCCAATTAGTCTCGGATAGTATTTTTATTGCCTTGTTGGTGTTGAATGAATCTGAAGGTTACCTATTGGGTAAGTAGATACTGTACACCAAACAATAATTATATAGTTCAGAAGGTGTGAAATAAAACCAAGAGATTGGGTGACGAGCGGCCAGGACTGGCGCGCAATGGTAACTGCAATTTTATTTGCTTTGAATTATACAGGTATACATACTACATAGTTACATCTACCTATGTGGTGCAGCGGTTCTGGGAATTTATGTGTGCCTACATCAGCCCCCCCCTTAAAGAAAAGAAAACAAAAACATTGATTGGAAAGGGAAAAAAAAATTATCAATTTACAATTTTATCCGATGTTAAATTTATCAATTTGAATACAGTATAAAATTATTAATATTACCGCTGCACGAATCCCGAACATTGTTTACGAAGTGAAACATCATAACGCTGATAACTATTGTGACTCGGATAACATAATGTGAACTGAAAACAATAGGTATAAGTATAGAACATAATTTTACATTACAAATTTCGTTATCTTTACATTTGTTTTTCCTGTTGTTTATTTATATTGAAAATAAAAACAATACAAATATAGTGACTTTAATTTTACAACTTTACTTTTAATTATTTAATCACAAAACCAAAATGTTGCAAAAATTTACTTTTATGCAATTACAAAATATTTAAATGTTTATATATACCTTATTACTAGTAACATTACATGGAATATGCGTTTTGCGTTCCTTGCGGAGAGGAAGTTGTTGTTTGTACCACCGGTACCGTATGTACTTTGACCACAGGAGGCGTTGTACAAATCGCAGCTGACGCTTCCTTGCGGAACCAACTTCGCATTCTCTTCTTAAACTGACTTTTCAACATAAATATTATCAGCACTCCAAATACTACTGCAATTACTATCAGGACAATTCCCATAAAATTCACTTTTTCCCCAATATTTTCGTTGGATACACTCTGTGCAAGTGCCACATTGTTTTGTTGTGGTTTACTATGATAATAACCCATTATGTAATTCGTTAAGAAAACTACAAAACAACCGCAACTGTTTAAATTCTGAATGTAAAATAAAAATTTATTATTAAAATGTCAGTTTAAGTAGTGTGAAAAACCAAACGATTTCCACATTACGAAATACGTTTTTAGTGCATTCAGCTATTCCTATATGAACTTAGATAACCTTTTATGAACTACATCATTTTCAAACGATTGCAAAATTTTGTCCAAGCGTTTACTTTACACATTGCCAAACATTTTTTAAACGAATTATACATTTAATAAAAGTACATGGCTACATTATTACGTAACAGTACGATTACAATATTACATTATACTTTTTCTGTCTAGCCCTACGACATAAGTCTTGGGATCGGTGTTTCCTACTGCAATACAGCATACCACTAGACGAAAAATAATCCTAACATACATGATAAGTAAATATAGTATACAACCCTAATAAACATAACACATGTTCTAGGTAAGTAAAAACTATTTAAGTTATTCACAAAATCTAACCGGTCTCTTGACCTGTCGGCCACTACGAGTGGTAAAGGTATGTGCAGACGTTAGATTATCTTTATTACTCGTCGCGGCTTTATTTTTATCCGCGCTACTAGATAATTTACCATCTTGAGTATTTGTTGGTAAACAATCGTTTTGTCGCTGGTTCGGTGAAATGGGTTCGTTGTTGATAACGTAAGCTGGTTTTAACCTATCGATAGACACTTTTACATTTTTACCGAGCATTTGTAAAACAAAACATTTATCTAACCTCTCTATAACACGATAAGGACCCTCGTACGGAGGTTGCAATGATCTTTTAACTAAGTCAACGCGAACGAAAACATGTGAACAGGTACTTAAATCTGAATGAACAAAAATAGTACGCGAATCTCTTTGTTTTACAGGTTTTGGTTTAAGCCTTTTTATGATATCCCGAACGTTCTCCGCGTATTCAAATGAATCGCTATGTTTACTATTACAATTACTAGAACAGTCATAAAAATCTCCGGGCATTCTTAGTGTCTTACCAAAAACTAGCTCGGCAGCACTCACTCCAGTGTCACTACGTGGTGCTGCTCGTAATCCAAACAACACGGTAGGCAGCTCCTCGACCCATTTACCTTGGTCACCTCGGGCCATTAGCGCTGCTTTCATCGAACGATGAAACCTCTCCACTGCCCCATTACTCTGCGGATGGTAGGCGGTGGTACGTAACCTATTAATACCTAGGCATTTCATCAGTTCGTTGAATAAGCTGCTCTCGAATTGCCTGCCCTGGTCAGTTGTAATCCTAACAGGACAGCCATATCGTGAAATCCAACCCTCATACAAAGTTTTAGCTACCGTTTTAGCATAAATGTCTTTCAGTGCAAAAACTTCCGGCCAACTCGTGGTCCTATCGATAATCGTTAAACAATATCTAAATCCATCTTCCGAAATGGGCAACGGTCCTACCAGGTCGACATGAATGTGGTCAAAACGGCCACAAGGTTCAAATTGTCCTAACCCTGACATCGTGTGCCTAACCACCTTTGATTTCTGACATTGAATACAGGTTTTAGACCAATTTCTTACGTCTGTATTCATGCCTGGCCAAAAATATTTTGATGTTACCAATTTTGTAGTCGTCCTAATTCCGGGATGAGATAGATCATGAACTGCGTGAAATGCATTTTTCCTAAATTCCACAGGTAAGTACGGCCTGATAATGTTAGACGAGACCTCACATATAAGTTCGTTCTGAGAATCGGTCAAAACAATTCGCTTGAAATTTATTCGCCCACTCGCTTGCTCTAACAACTTCGTCAGCTCGGTGTCCGCTTGCTGCGCTGCTGCTAACTCAGCGTAATTAATCACCGTGGGACAAACAATAGTGTCAACACGCGAAAGTGCATCCGCTACAACATTATCACTACCACTAACATGCTTAATATCCGTGGTAAACTCACTTATAAACATAAGTTGCCTAATTCGTCTAGGCGTTTCTTTATCACTAGGTTTCTTTGAAAACGCAAATACTAGAGGTTTATGATCGGTAAAAATGGTAAATGGTCTACCTTCCACTAAGTATCTAAAATGAAGTACCGCTAGATAAATTGCCAATAACTCACGATCGTACGCACTATACTTAAGTTGAACGTCATTGAGTTTTCTAGAAAAATAACCTATTGGCTTCCAGTGCGCCCCTGTCCTTACTTGTAGTACCCTACCTACGCAATCGTTCGACGCATCGGCCATAATAGCAAGCTCCGCGTTCTTAACCGGATAAGTTAACTCTGCGGCGCTTTGTAAACTGGTCCTACATTTGTCGAATGCGGCGTCAGCTTCAGGTGTCCACTGAATAATAGATTTGTCTTTCTTTTTAGCACCTTTTAAATATTTATTTAATTCCGCCTGATTTTCGGCTGCTCTAGGTAAACTCGCCCTATAAAAATTTGTCATCCCCAAAAAACGTCGTAACTGTTCAATCGTTTTTGGTTTAGGAAAATCGATTATAGCTTGCACTTTATTTTTCAAAGGGGTAATCCCGGACGCAGTAACCTCGTATCCCAAAAAATCGAGTTTCTCCTGCCCGAACAAACATTTTGATAAATTAATTGTGATTCCAAACTGATTTAACCTTTCAAAAATAGCTTTTAAATGTGCTCTATGCAACTCTTCTGTTTCGCTTGCGACGATGACGTCATCAATGTAACAAAAATAGAAAAAATCCGAATAATTATTACTATTTATAGATGGTTCGACTTTCGATTCCGTAAACGAATTTTCTAACCCTTGAAAAACGGTGTTGTTCATGAACCTTTGGAATGTCTGCGCCGCGTTTCGCAAACCGAAGGTCATTCGAGGAAACTCGTATAGTCCAAAAGGTGTCGTTATCGCGGTTTTTTCAATATCCTCAGGCGCTACTAAGATATTATGGTAAGCTCGATTAACATCCAACCTCGAAAAAAAATGTTTATTGCCTAACACGTAAGTAAAATCGTGTAAACGTGGTATAGGGTACCTATCTGGCTTAGTAATAGCGTTTAAGGCCCTGTAATCCCCACAAGGACGTAAATGTCCATCCTTTTTCGGCACGACATGCAAGGGACTCGCCCACGCACTTTTCGATGGTCGACAAATACCAAGCTCTTGCATACGTCTAAATTCCTCCTTTACCGCGCTATATCTTTCGGGTGCTAAAGGCCTAGCCCGCGCGAACACCGGGGAACCGACGGTTTCGATATGATGATATACCGAGTGCGGTGGGTTTTCCCTAAAAGACACGGGTTTCGTGATTTCTGGAAATTGTGACAGTAAATCCGAATAAACATTATTACTATTTACTGTAGTCAACGACGAACCATTCCACGAAATAATTGAACCAACAACACTCAAGTTAGTAATTTTATCTAAAAGTTTTCTACCACTTAAGTCAACAAGTAATTTATGATGCAGTAAAAAATCAGCGCCAATTATTGGCTGATTAACATC